>CM038678.1:344874559-345348772 GCA_021605205.1 Aegilops longissima | reverse complement strand
AATGAAGAGGAGGTGGAGGGTATATAGCCTCCACACAAAATCTAACCATTACACACAATTTACCAAACTCGGTGGGACCGAATCAACAAACTCGGTCGGACCGATTTAGTAAACCTAGTGACCGTTAGTGATTTTGGTGGGACCGACATGCAACTCGGTAGGACCGATATGGTTAGGGTTAGCATAACGTAATCTCGGTGAGACCGATTACACAAACTCGGTGAGACCGATTTTGGTAATTAGCCAACCGTGAGAGTTGGTCAGTAAACCTTTGGTGGGACCGATTCGCTCCTTTTCGGTGAGACCGAAATGTTACGAAGGGAAACGTAGAGTTTACATTGCAACTTCCGGTGGGACTGATCGCTCACTTTCGTTAGACCGAAAGCGTTATGAAGGGAAACAGAGAGATTACAATCCCATCTCTAAGTGAGACAGAGATCCCTATCGGTGAGACCGATTTGTTTAGGGTTTGTGGCAGTGGCTATGACATTTGAACTTCTGTGGTACTGATAGAAAGAATCAGAGGGACCGATTTTGACTTTGGGTTTAGGTCATATGTGGATGTGAGAAAGTAGTTGAGGGTTTTGGAGCATATCACTAAGCACATGAAGCAAGAGGCCTCATTAAGCAACACCTCATCCCTCCTTGATAGTATTGGCTTTTCCTATAGACTCAATGTGATCTTGGATCACTAAAATGTAAAATGTAGAGTCTTGAGCTTTTGAGCTTGAGCCAATCCTTTGTCCTTAATATTTTGAGGATCCACTTTCATCATCCATGCCATGCCATTCATTGAGCTTTCCTGAATATTTGTCTTGGAATAGCATTAGCTCAATGAGCTATATGTTGTTATGAATTACCAAACCACCTAGGGATAGTTGCACTTTCAATCTCCCCTTTTGGTAATTGATGACAACATATAGATCAAAGCTTCACAAATGATAATAAGATTGAAAAACATCGTCGCTTTGAGAAGTATGTGATAAGCAAGAACTCCCCTAAATTTGTGCATAGTTTAAGATTTGCTTTGGGCCGCAAATGCACAAGGAATTAGGCTCATAGGTTACTCTTCCATGTCACATACATCTTGGTGGAGCTCTCAAAATAATAAAGATTGAATAAATGCACTCATCACCAAGCAAAGTGAATGATCATATAAGGATAAGTAAGATAATATCATCTAACAAGCATAAGTGTAGCTTATGATCAAACACATGATCATCAATGTCTCATGACAATAGCATAGTATCTCAAGCAATCAAAAAGCAAACAAAGTTCAACCAAGAAGACAAGAGAGAACAAAAGCAAATCTCTCTCTCGAAGTTTATGATCTATACATTTTTTCTCCCTTTGGCAACAAGTTACCAAAAGTTCCTAGAAAATGCATAGTACTATATCGCCTCTCAGGCTTGGTCTTCAGTTGGTGGTGTAGAGATGGCTCCTTGGACGAAGACTTCAGTTGATGTGGATGGAGCTGAAGGAGTTGGTGCTGGAGCTGGTTGCACTGGAGCTGTAGCTGGTGCAGATGAAGTGACTCTGGTGTCTTTCTGCATCGCTGCAGCTGATCTTATGAGCTCGAGGCACTCAGCAAATGCCGATCGCAGTTGTCCCGCCTTCTTCCCCTGCATGTCATCTCTGTAGTTGCTCCACAACTGGCTGAATCTCAGTTACTTTGACATCAAGATCATAGAATTTTTGTTCCATGATTCTTTCTGTGCTCTCCTGGTTTTGAGTTAGGTGGCCAACCCTTCTCAATCCTCGAGTTGATGCTATCAAGTAACCAAGCTGGTCTTGCCTTGCTCTTCAAAAGTACTCAGATGCCTCCTCTTGAGTTGGCATCTTGGCAGCCTTCTCTTTCTTTGCTTTCTCCTTCTTCTCTTGAGCTTGTACTGATGATGGTTCATTCTCATTCATCACAACTTGATTGTCCTCAAAGTCTAGATAGAGAACAAAGTGTTCCTTATCCAACATATACTTTCTGTGCCCATCTTTGAGTTAATCAACTCCTGAATTTGTGGGGCATATCCACAACTTCTCTTGGTCTCACTGCTGTCCTCTTGATAGTCTCAACCATGAGGCTCATGACCTTGAATTTCTGTGGCACATCAAATATGTGTAGCAAATTAATTGCATGCCCTCCGATCATGTTGTGGTCACCGACTTGGGCAAAAGAGTGTGCCTTAGGATCCAGCTGATCGCTGGCAGCCCGACAGAAAAGAAATGGATCTGACCCAAACTTGAAAGTCTCAAGAGCTTTGTCTGGGATCTCCTTGTACATATGTGACATAGAATTGTGATCCATCTTTTTCTTGGCATAAACGTCCAAGTCATCTTCACTCTCCTTTGGGGCATTGATCAGATTGGCCCATTCCTCAATAGTTGATTGGTATCTGCACCTTCAGCACATCCAAACTATCCTGCCATCTGGATAGAAATGTGTTGTAGGAGTAGAATTGCAATGAGCTCATCATTCCAGCTTGTGAGCTTACCCAACAAAGTCTGCAACTCCACATGCACTAAACCTGTCATACACTCCAGGATAATGTTCTTCATTCTCCTTTATGTAGGTCCAGTCGACCCACCTCATATCAAACACTATAGGCTTCTTGTCCAACAAGATTGTCTCATAGAAATCCTGCTGTTCCTTTGTGTGGAACCTGTAATCAACAGCAGTCCTTCTCCTGGTGGAATATGGATCTGACTCTCTCCATAACCTCAACCCTGAGTCTCCCCGATCTTCATGTTCTCAGCCACAGATGAGCATCATTGTGATGCTGAATCTTGGGTTTGAGCTTCCTCGAGACTTGTCCTTCATCATCTTCCTCGGCAGCAACATCAGTGCATTGGGGCCTTGTTCTTTTCAGCGGCAGATATGTTCACGGTATTCCTCTTAGGTGCACTCTTGGGCTTGGAGGCAGCTTTGGGTGCTTCTTTGGGCTTTGATGTTGCAGCCCTCGACTTTATAGCATCACCCATCAGCTTTTGTGCCTTGGGTGCTTTGGTGCAGCAACCTCTTCTTCTTCTTCTTCTTCCATCATGGAAGGCTTTCCAATCACTCTGGCCATGGTCTTCTTGACCCTTTCCTTCCTTTTCTTTTCTTCGTGAGGCTCTTTGGGTTGGGATTCCAAAGATGCTTGAGTGGAGACTTTGGCTTTAGACATGGGTTGTCTTCCCGGCCTTTTGATCTTCATCCTGGCTTAACTGCAGCTGAGCTATACTCCTTCTTGAGCACTTTCTTCTTTGAAATGGCCTCATCTTCATCTTGCCACATAATCCTCATCCTCGGATTCTCGAGGTTCTCTTCTTGTCCTGTGGCAGCTTTGGGCAAATTCTTGGGAGTGTACGCTTCCCTCATCCGAGCTGCTAGAGGGACTAGTGCCCTCACTCATCTGAATCTGCTCCTCGACATTTCTGCTTGTCACTTTGGTCCGACATGTTGCAAACAACGATCAATGAGACCACATGAATAGTTATAGATGAGATAGAGTGGATGAGCATCACAAAATGCAGATATTTTGCAAAAGAATGATTCAAAAACTTAGTTTTAGTTTTCCACTGAAGCATTTTGGATCAACTGATTTTCAAACTTCGGTGATACGAAGCAGTTTTGGAACCTAAACTAGTGAACTTTCGGTCGGCGAGTCACGCATTTGGCAGTGAACACCGAGACTGCTAGGGTTTCACAAAGTTCTAAAATCGGTCACACCGATTAGCAATTCTCGGTCGGCCGAGTTACTAGTGCAATGGCGTTAGCGAATCGGTGGGACCGAGTTTTTCAACTCGGTGTGTCGAGATGGTTTCAGTGAAACCTAACCCTAAATTTTCAAATCGCATCTATTCTAAGGATTGTTTTGATTGGATAGAGGTGTTTCAATCGTGGCAAGAATCATAATGAACACAATGTCTTGAGAATCGACGAGGATAACACGTGATCGAGTTCATACCCTAGTTCGGCGATGAACTCGCTTCTGGCGGCAAGCGGCGGAAATGAAATCCATTGTGGCGGAGACCAGCTGATGACGGAGGCGGTGACAACGAAGTCGACGATCCGAGAGACCTAGAAGGAGAGCGAGCTATGCTGCAGGCGAAGAGGTTTGGAGAAAGTTTCCAAAATTTTGCCCATGTGAATATATAGCCCGACAACTGTCGGTGTGACCGAGTGGAACAACTTCGGTGGCACCGAGATGCATAATCATGACGATTCTGACAACTCGGTGTGATGAAAAAGTTCAAATCGGTTGCACCAGATTGAAAACCTAGATCGACTTAGTGATCTCGGATGACGAAATGGAGGAATCGGTCGAACAGAAAAGCACAAAGAAGTTTGGAAGTTTAAGTCTATGACAAATCGGGGACTCAAGTGCTCCTCACAGCAGTGGTTGAATCGACTTGATCAAATTTTGTGATGTAGCATGAATAGAGTTTGAGACGAAAAAGCATAGATAGCTAGAGAAGGTTCTTAGGCATTCTTGTCCATCCACTTGGCCAAAGAAAAGAAACCAATCAATCAAAAACAAGTGGATGTCCTCGAATGAGTAAATATGCAACCAACATGCTCACACAATAAAATGACAAATGAAATATGTGACAAAGCATGCACAACCAATTCTAGCATCTATCAAACAATTGGCGATGACTAGGTCATCTATATATGAGTATATTGACTTAGGAGTCAAATGAGAACATTTGATCATAGGTCATACTCATCGTTAAGCTCAAGTGGGGTTACCACTTTTACATAATGCATTGATGTGTTCACATCATTAGAGTTGCTTTGACTCAATTCTTAGAGTTAAGCTCCCCCTAGATGTGAGATCCCCCCTTAGAGGGATGAACTAACCTTGAGTTTTGTCGATGATGACTTCATGTAGGTGTTGAAGATGTGGATGCTCAATGTTGATGTAGATCTTTTGGAGCAATCTTTGGAGTGAGTTGCACTTTCAATACCTGCATGGGTTAGTCCCACAAGGAACAAACAAGAATATCCATAGACATAGAGTGATGCACACACAAGATGATGTCCATGAAAACATTAGGTTACCTTGTCCTTTGCCTTACCAACATGAGGGTTTGTGACTCCTTGAACTAGTGCAAGATATGGAAGTTGATTGCACTTGTCCTTGCCATAATGATATGAGTGAAGAATGTTGGTGGAGTCACCCTCAAGAACACTCTAGTTCTTCTTCTTCGGGATCCACATCTTCTTGATGGGAATCCTTGGAGTTGTAGTTGTACTTGATGAAGTGGAACTTGACGTAGTCTTGGGAACCCACTTGACCAAGGCCTTAGGTGCTTCTTCAAATGCATCAATCTCCTCTTGAAGCTTGTCCTTGCCTTTGTTCTTGTGGTCTTGTGGTGGAAGATCATCTTGTGCTTGTGTTCCCTTGAAGGAAGTAGGATCATACTTCTCTTGTTGAGGAACAAACTTTGTCTTGGGGTATTGATCTTCTTCCCTCAACTCCATTGGCATTGAACTTTCGTTCAAAACCAACACCTTGATTCTTCGGTGCCTTCCTTGCTTGCGTACAATTTCCTCAATTGCTTACTCCGGCTAAGGCTCTTGTATACACCTTTCTCTATAATTCCCTTCAATAAGCTGTTTTCTTGCTCAAGTGTAACTTGGCTAAGAGAATCATTAGTGGAATCAAGAGAACTACTAGAAGCAACAATATTGGATTTAGCATTATTATTGTTACTACTAGAGGAAGAATCTTTCTTGTTCTTGTTACTAGACTTGACTTGAGGCATGTAAGTAGATAAGAGTAAACGCTTGGCAATGTAAGAAGAACTTTTCTTCACGGAGATCATCATTGATTGCCTTTAAGAACTCATGCTCTTGCTCAAGATTGAGCTTTTCAAAGTGTAACTTCTCATGAGCCCTTCAAAGTTCTCGATGATCTTGAAGATAGTTTCATGAGCTAACTTAAGAGTGTTTAGTTCTTTAGTTAGAAGCTCAATCTTCTCCTTATCATTGTCATTCGTTTTATCTTGATTTGCATGATTAATTGGCGTTTCATCATAGTATTCATCACTAGAGTTGTCAATAAGTAAATCATCATCACCTAACAAGTCATCTTCATCAATATTAAAATCAACATACTCAGGGTGTCTTACCTTAGGACCTTTGGCCATGAAGCATCTTCCAATTCCTTCATTTGGTGAATCAAATATGTCGTAGGAGTTGGTTGACACAAGTGCTAGACCGGCAACACCTTCATCTTGAGTATATTCGGAGTCGGAGTGATAGCTTCTCTCGGAGTGATTGTCGGAGTCGGAGCCGGATACCCATTCACCAACATGAGCTTGATGTCTTCGTTTTGTGTAGCTCTTTGATGACTTGTCCTTCCTTTCCGAATCCTTGCTTCTCCGTGAGGGTCTTCGTTCATAACGATCATCTCTACTCCTTCTCTCTCTTGGTGGTGATTCTTCTCTTCTACTTCTTCTTTTTGGAGAATCTTCTCTTCTTTTGTAGGGTGACATACACTCATTGGAATAGTGTCTGGGTCTCCCACAATTGTAGCAATTGCGCTCTCGACTAGAAGATCTTTTGTCATTGTAGGACCTTGACTTAGAGCTTCTTTCTTTGCTTCTACTCTTGTAGAATTTGTTGAAGTTCTTCACCATTAAGCTCAATTCTTCATTGAAGGTTTGTTTCTCACTTGATGGTGTGGGGGCTTCACATGAGGCTTTAAAGCACCACTTGACTTGTTGTGAAGTTCCTCCTTATCCTTGAGTGACATCTCATGAGCAACAATTCTTCCAATGACTTCCGTTGGCTTGAGATCTTTGTAATTTGGCATCATTTGGATCAATGTGCACACGGTATCATATTTTCCATCCAATGCTCTTAGGATCTTCTTGATGATGAATCATCGGTCATCTCTTCACTTCCTAAGCGGCAATCTCATTTGTGATAAGAGCAAGCCTAGAGTACATTTCAGCGACACCTTCACCATCCTTCATTTTGAACTTGTCAAGCTGACTTTGGAGCACATCCAACTTGGATTCCTTGGCCAGGTCGGTACCTTCATGCATATCAATCAAAGTATCCCAAATTTCCTTTGCATTCTCAAGCGGCTGATTTTGTTGAATTCTTGAGGGCACAATCCATTGAAGAGGATATCACAAGCTTGAGCGTTGTATTGCAGCATCTTCAATTCATCACGCACTAACTTCACGGTTCGGTTCTCTCCCATCAAAGAATTCACCTTGCAAGCCAATACACACAATAGCCCAAAGTGGGGTTATGTCCAAGAATATGCATTTTCATCTTATGCTTCCAACTAGCAAAATTAGTTGCCATCAAAGTAAGGACCTATATGGTGATAATTTCCCTCGCTAGACGCCATACTCTCCTAGGTTGTGAAACCAAGGCTATGACCACCAAAAGCTATGGAAATCAAAGCAAATGGAGACCAAAGCTCGATACCACTTGTAGGACCTTGAAGTATGTCTAGAGGGGTGATTAGACTACTTGACCAATTAAAAACTTAACCTTTTCCCAATTTTAGACTTTGGCAGATTTTAGCTATCTTTGCACAAGTCAAGCAATCTTCACACAATTCAAGCAAGCATGCAAAGAGTATATAAGCAGCGGAATTTAAAGCATGCAACTTGCAAGAATGTAAAGGGAAGGGTTTGGAGGATTCAAACGCAATTGGAGACACGGATGTTTTTGTCGTGGTTCCGATAGGTGGTGCTATCGTACATCCACGTTGATGGAGACTTCAACCCACGAAGGGTAGCAGTTGCTTGAGTCCACGGAGGGCTCCACCCACGAAGGGTCCATGAAGAAGCAACCTTGTCTATCCCACCATGGTGGTAAGCCCACGAAGGACTTGCCTCACTAGCGGTAGATCTTCATGAAGTAGGCGATCTCCTTGCCCTTACAAACTCCTTGGTTCAACTCCACAATCTTGTGGGAGGCTCCCAAGTGACACCTAGCCAATCTAGGAGACACCACTCTCCAAGAAGTAACAAATGGTGTGTTGATGATGAACTCCTTGCTCTTGTGCTTCAAATGATAGTCTCCCAACACTCAACTCTCTCTCATAGGATTTGGATCTGGTGGAAAGAAGATTTGAGTGGAAAAAAACTGGGAAGGCTAGAGATCAAGATTCATATGGTAGGAATGGAATATCTTGGCCTCAACACATGAGTAGGTGGTTCTCTCTCCAGGCTAGGTAAGTTAGAAGTGTAGGTTTGTTACGATGGCTCTCTCCACGAATGAAGAGGAGGTGGAGGGGTATCGGTGTCAAAACCGGCCGGATCTCGGAGTGGGGGTCCCAGGCTGTCGTCTAGGCGGATGGTAGCAGGAGACAAGGGCACGATGTTTTTACCTGAGTTCGGGCCCTCTCGATGGAGGTAAAACCCTACTCTTGCTTGATTAATATTGATGATATGGGTAGTACAAGAGTAGATCTACTGTGAGATCGAGAGGCTAAACCCTAGAAGCTAACCTATGATATGATTGTTGTTAGTCCTACGGACTAAAACCCTCCGGTTTATATAGACAGGAGAGGATAGGGTTACAGTCGGTTACAATGGGAGAGATCTACATATCCGTGTCGCCAAGCTTGCCTTCCACGCCAAGGAAAGTCCCATCCGGACACGGAATGAAGATCTTCAATCTTGTATCTTCATAGTCCGAGTCGGCCGAAGGTTATAGTCCGACCATCCAGGACACCCCTAATCCAGGACTCCCTCGGTAGCCCTGAACCAGGCTTCAATGACAGCGAGTTGAGCGCGTGCAGATTGTCTTCGGCATTGCAAGGCGGGTTCCTCCTCCTAATACTTCATAGAAGATTTTGAACACAAGGATAGTGTCGGCTCTGTAAAATAAGTTCCACATACCACCGTGAGAGAATAACATTTGCACAAATCTAATCTGGCGGCGTATTCCGTAGCATGACATCACACCACGGCCAAGACTTTATTGAATCGTTTTCTGTCCCACCTCGGTAGCGTTTAGCGGCGGTTTCCTTAGCATGTCTTGTCGAGCAGAGATCGTGTCCCTTATTCCGGGATTCTCATTAATCTGGCGTGGGTAACCCAATCATGCCCGTTGGTATGTCTCCTCTATCAAAGGCGAGTCCCAAGCGGTTCTGTGGAGGGCTCTTGGTATTCATCCTCTTTACAAAGAGACCAAGGCTCGACTCCTTTCTTTCAATCTCAATCGAATCCGCCTCTCACCTTGAGTTCCAACACCCAAAGCTCCAGATTGAGCGCTTGGACCTTCGATGATGTCGGTTCCGACCTTCAAGGCGGTGGATGCCTTCCTCCGTTACGGAAGAAGACATGCTAAAGCTAAGAGATGCGGTATCTAACCGCGAAATCTCGCATAGGCTACCTGCTCAAGGGCAGGTTATTCCCACTCCCAAGCCTGGTGAGGCGTGGTGTTCGCGTCTCACTTCCTTGAGGCTAGGCTTCCAGCGGACCCCTTAGTGAGGGCTCATGTTTTATTATGGGTTGGAATTTCACGACTTGGCTCCTCGAGTCCATCCTCCACATCTCATCGTTCATTGTCGTGTGAAGCCTTCCTCCGTTCTACTCCTCACTTCAAATTGTGGCTTAAGACCTTCAAAGTAGAGCGAAGATGATCGAGGGCAGCACGCAGAGTCTTGGAGGTGCTGTCATAAGCAAGAATCTTGACGCTCCATGGCCGAGGGCTCTTTTCAAGAGGAGTTCAACTTATGGCAAGAGTGGTTTTATATCACAGCTCGGGGGCACCAAGTGGGTGGCGCCACCTGCCTTCGCTCGGGTCCCCCACCACAGCTAAGCGTCATGGGTCAATAAAGGGTTTAATTGGGGCCGTCAAGGGCGTGCCCTTGTTGCGAGGCCGCATTCGAGATCTCCTAGAAAGAGACATCAATCTGGTCGTAGTGGCGCAGGTCAGGTTGATTCGCCGCACCTTGCCCTGCAAGCGTCACCCCCTCCGCTTTGGGGAGTTTAATCGGGAGGACCATGAGCCCTCCAACATTTTATGGGCGCGGCGCCCATGGAGATGTACAAATTGTTCTTGGATCACAAGCAATGTGTCCGGACTCGACCGAAACGCAGGTCTGAGCTGCAATCGCTTGGATACTCAAGTAAGTAGCCCTGTACCGGACACACTATCCGTATATTTATCATAAAATTGCCCTTAAAGAGTTGTCCCTTAAACAGGAGTGGATAGCGAAAGCAAAGCTAATCAGTGTCCGCCCCCCTCCACGAGACCACCGGATCCCGTGTTAACCAGGATCTTTGGAGGTTGCGCCTTTGGAAGAAGGCGAAGGGGGGAACAAGGAAGCTACCGCCTCCCCAAAGGAGGCTGTCAGGAAAGGAGGAATCGAGAATTCCTCTATCCAGGGGAAGAAGAGGACCGCCTCTGAAGACCCGGAGATCATGGTCTCAAAGCGGGGGAAGAAATCTTCGTCAGAGGGTCCTGCACCGGGGGATGCCTCGGCCGCACTGTGCCCCCAAAGGGATCAACCCTCCACCGAGCCGTAAGTAGAGAGGGAGTTTTTAAAATAAGAGACATACCTATTCTATTTAGAGAAAGATAACAAAAATTTTACCTTGTAGTTCGAATCTCAGCCCTTCTCAGTGAGCTCATCTTGAGGATCTTCGTTCGGAGATGATGGAGAGTGGAGCGCCTCCCCTGCCGTACCGCCTTGCAGGCAGGCGACCCGAGTGTCCTCACGGAGGTTTCTCCAAATCCGGCAGGGCGGAAGGCAATCGTATGCCCCCAAGGTCCTCGCGTCCGGCCTTGAAAAAAGCCATCAGACGAGTCCGGCACCGTCCGTTCTGCAGTCGGAGGGGTGAAGGATCTGCTTCGGCGGCGTCTATCTCGAGAAGAACACCGTGCATTGATGGGTACGGTGATTGAAAGGATTTCATCCGCGGAGAGCGGGTTATGCTGACGCCGTCGAGTTCTTGACGAGGCTTTGAGTGCGTGAAATGATGTACCTTTTGACAGTTCCGCATATATAAGATTAGCCACTGTGTAGATAGTAGCCCCTGAGACTCGGTGCGTTGTAAAAATGATGGCGGCGAGGATCATAATCCTAGGTATAATATGTCACCCTTTGTATGTAGGTGGCGAAGTGTTGATGGCTAGCGGATGATGAATTGCCGAGCTAAAGCGGCAACTTGACGTGGCGAGATCTTGACATCGAGCTTGTCAACAAGCGGCAGCCGAGCACAAGGTATGTAATTTCTCGAAGGCACACTGTAAGAGGAGCTTGATGCCCATATCTTACAACATGTATGCTTGATGCAGATGGTCCGCTGCCATGGAGAACCTTGGTGAACTTGCCCGAGCCAAGGAGCAAGCCGAGGAAAAAGCGTCGGCTGCCTTAAAAGGCGGTTGAAGAGCTGAAAGCGAACAGGCTGCTCCTTGCCAAGCAAGAAGGAAATGGCGAGATGGCTGTGAAGTTGAAGAATGCTGCCGACGCTGCAAGCTTCTTGAAAAAAGAAGATCGGCGGAACGAAGGACCTGAAGAAGGCCACTACCGGGCGAAGGATGCTCGCTCTGCGATGAGAGCTATGAAGGAGCTCGTCGGGCCGAGATATAGCGGCTGGAAAGCCCTTTATGTTGCGGATGAAGTTGGGGATCCTAAATATGCTCCGTTGGACCGGGTGTGAGTCACGGCGGACACTTATCTGGACTTGGCGGCGAGTGCGCGGGGCGCCGAACACTTCCGAGATCAAAGGATCACGAAGTGGAAAAGCTTTTTAGTCGCAGTTCCACAGTCCGGGCGCCACTTCCATTAACCGATCATTTGGCGCGCGCAAGGAGCTGAATAGGTTATCCGGACTCGCCATGAAGTATGTCGTGAGTCATCTGTGGCTGGAAAGGCTGAGCGAAGAGTTATTTTAGCTTGGTGCAGCGGTTCCTTGATGCGGTGGCGCATATCAATGCAATGAAAAGGTCGGCGTGCATAGAGGGTGCGCGGATGGCTCTTGCCGTGTCAAGACATCTTGGGCGGAGATGAAGGCGTCGCTGTTGCATCCCAAGATTGGACGGAGGCGAGTACCCACTGAGCACTATTTTCGGGAAGTTTTGCAGGCGCTCGTTTAATAGAGATGTAGTGCTCGAAGGATATTATGTTGAATAACATGTATTATTGTAAAACAATGTTTGAGGGAATATAAAAGCTTTTTATATTTGTGCCTTCAAAATTAAAATACCTCCTGTCGCGGCCATTAATGTATATGTATATATAACTTTGAAAGATGGCAGTCTTGACTTCAGCCCCCACGCATATAATGTGGGGTGTTACTAAAAAGCGCATTTTCACACTTGATCCAACGTCTTGGTCCTATTAAGGAGGTGATAGCGCAGCGAACTAAGCAACCAGACTATAATGCTTTATCACTTTCACTTAGCCATAGGAGTTTGGCGGTGGGGCTACTATATAGCCCCTAGGGGCACCAGCGCTCACCCGAATTCCCGGCGTGTGTGCTGGCGAAAGCTTGACCCTTCGTTATCTTGGAGGAATCCTAAAGATTTCGGCGGGTCATCGAGTGGTTGACCAGTCTCACGCTATATCATGACAATCAGTTTTCGGCTTTCTCTCTTGAGGTGCCGCTTTGGCGAACCGGGGCACAATCGCATGAATTCTCCGGTGCCGCCTTAGCCGATAAGCGGAGCGTAAGGATGCAAAACACGAGGAGCTGGCCAAACCCAACATTTGACCAAAGACATGATTCGAAGCTGATGCATATAAGGCCAAACTTCGCTGACGCGAACACTCCCTAAGGTATTCGGTCTTTATGAAAGCAGGCTGAACAACGCCCTTGGTAATAAGCCCACAATTGTCTAGAAATGCAGCAAAAATTCAGCGTGGCCACATGCCAAGGCGCCAACCTCCTCCTCGGTTATATCACGAAACCGGGATGTGTATCAACAAGAGACAAAAAAGGTTTACGCAGGGTCTTAATCTGAAAAGAATCCTTAGAGTGGGTCCCTCTTGCGCGTCTGCGCATGTGTCTCCGTTGTGCCGTATCACGGGCGGGTGTAGCAGTGTTCATATGTAAAGAGAGGAACTTAGTTGAAAAAGATCGATGCGAAAATGTCGTTATATTAAATAAACAAAGTATAATTCAAAAATGAATAAAATTGAGCTTTATTGTCTCTTGTTGTACATGCGGGAGCCCCTTATGCGGGGGTATGCGGCTAGTAATCCCTTGTATGTTTCGCCGGACTTGTCTAGCCATGTCGAGTGCTGAACGACCTGTTTAGGTGCTTTGATTAGTGAAGCGAGTTTAGTGTGTGGCTGTCAATGCAGCCACTGATCTTCAGCTTCGAGGAGCACTCGATATTTCCCTTTAATGAGATGATGCCTCGCGGACCGGGCATTTTAAGTGTAAGAGATGCATAATGCGGTACTGCATTAAAGCGGGCGAAAGCTTCACGTCCGAGTAGTGCTTGATAGCTACTTGTAAATGGGGCTATGTGGAAGGTTAGCTTTTCACGGCGGAAGTTGTCGGCGAGCCGAACATAACTTCTAGCAGGAGAGAGCCCGTACAATGGGCGTATGGGCCTGGCGTTACCCCTTGAAGGGAAGTGTTGCTATGGCGAATTTTTGTTGGGTCTATCCCCATTTTGCGGATTGTGTCCTGATATAGCAGGTTTAGATCACTGCCGCCGTCCATTAGGACTTGTTTAAAGCGGAGTCCGTCAATTATCGGATCCTATATCAAGGCTTCCAGCCTGCATTCCGGATACTTCTAGAGTAATCCTGATGGTCGAAGGTGATCGGTTTTAACAACCAGTGGCGGGACTCCTCACAGGATAGGCCGTTATGGGCGTATCTCTATAAGCGCCACTCTTTTTCCCTTTTGTCACGTGAAGTGAGTTTACTGGTTTGACTTCTTGTGGGAAATTCTTTTGTTTTCCGGTGCTCTGCTTGTGGGGTTCGTCATCGTCCTCGCTTGGTGTGTCGAGCCCCTTGTGTTCAACGTTGAGTTTGCCGGATTGCTTGAAGACCCAACAATCTCTATGGGTATGGTTTGCGAGGCTTCCGGAGTCTTGTGGATTTGGCATATGTTGTCCAAGATTTTGTTCAGTTAGATAGCTCGTCCCTTTTATCCTTGAGGGCAGCTTTTTCTGATTCTGCCGAGCTTTTGAATCGGCGTTGACTGCCATGCTCTTGGGCTGTTTCCCTTGGTCGGCGCTGGTCCTTGCTGCGTTGCGGTTTCCGTTCCATCCTAACCCGGATGTACTTGGGTCGCTGTACTGCATCTTGCCAACCAGCTATCCTCTCATGCATAAGCGGGTCATGAGGTTTGTTAATGCGACCATTGTTCTTGGCTTTTCTTGGCGAGGTGTCGGCGAGCCATTCGTCTCGGGCAGCTGTGTTTGAAAGCTGCTAAGGCTCTCGGCGTCCGCAGATCGACTATCTGGGTTTTTAGTAAGGAATCTGTTCCAGAATTTCTGGGCTGACTCTCCGGGTTGTTGAGTTATGTGACTTAAATCGTCTGCATCCGGAGGTCGGACATAGGTCCCTTGAAAATTTGCCCGAAAAGCATCCTCGAGCTCTTCCCAACTTCCAATGGTGTTTTTGGGAAGGCTTTTAAGCCAATGCCGGGCTGACCCTTTGAGCTTGAGGGGTAAGTATTTTATGGCGTGGAGGTCATCTCCTCTAGCCATGTGTATGTGGAGGATGTAATCCTCAATCCAAACTCCAGGGTCTGTTGTTCCGTCGTATGCCTCTATGTTTATGGGCTTGAATCCCACTGGAAATTCATGATCCAGCACCTCATCGGTGAAACATAGGGGGTGTGCGGCACCCCTATATTTGGGTGTACCGTGATATTCGGATACTTGATACATTGCATTGCTTACTAGAGCTTGCTTTCTTGGCCCGTAGATAGATCTGGCTGGGCCGTCTTTTTGATGTGAATCCTTGTGCGGATCGCGTGCCGGCTTGTGTGCGGCACCCTTTGCCGCTCTATGTTGGCCATGGGGTTGTTCGCCCGACCGGGTGGCTTCCTTATTTTTTGATTGCGGGGGCTCTAAGGCCTCCTCATCAAATTCCGGCAGTAATTTTCGCTTCGGATAGCTCTTTGTGTGGCGACTGTCGCCGTATTTGTCTGCGGTGTCGAGTACTTTGCTCCATCTAATTCTGAGTGCATCTTCCGCTGTTTTGAGCTTCCACTTCTGATTTTTCAGGCTACGCGCAGTGGCGACGAGCCTTTTGTGGAGGTTCTTCTGCTCCAGTAACTTGTCCGGCGTGAGGTCGTCCGGACTGTTATTTTCGCCGGGGACGGGTTGTTTGGTTTGTTCATCCAAGTTGCCCTGTTCGGACGGTTGCTCGATGGCATGTTCGTCATCCGCCGGTTCGCCCTGCTCTGTGGCTGGGTCTGTATGGCTGTTGTCTCTGTCGAGGTGGGGTTTGGAGTGGCGCTTACGCGCCGCTTTGACCTTTTGAGGCGATCCTCGTTCGTCCCTTTGTTCCTCGTCGTCGTTTCTTTTAGGTGTGTCCACCATGTATACATCGTGAGATGAGGTGGTTGTCCGATGCCCTATAGGCGCTGGTTCTGCTTCGTCTCCTAAATCGTCTTTCATACCGTCGATGTCTTGGTCGAAGTCGAGCATGTCGGTTAAATCATCGGCGATTAGCTACTGAAGTGGTGGGGTGGGCTCTGAATTTCTTCGTCATCAGTATCCCAACCTTGCGACCATAGTCGGCAGGGCTCTCTGATAAAGAGAGACTTTAGTGAATTCAGAATGTCGCCGAAGGGTCGAGTCTGAAAAGATGTCCTTGCGGCGAACTCCATGATTGGCGCCCAATCAGATTCGACCGGCGGGGGCGCGGAAGGTTCGGAGTCCGGCACCTTGGAGTCACGAGCTTCGCAGTGGACAAAGCTGGTGTTCGGCTCGATCATCGTAGAGATTGCAGCCCCCGAGGCGGTGTCCAGCCACCCGTCCCGATTAGGCGATCGGCTCCGAGCTAAGGGTCGGGCGGACACGGAAATGCGGCCTCGAGGCAACTGCTCGATGGCAGAGCTAAATCATGCCCATCGGGACAGTGTGGCTCGCTCGGCTGTGGCTCGGATCCGTCGAAGATCAAGTCTCCGCGGACGTCAGCCATGCAGTTTAAACTTCCAAATCTGACTGGATGGCCATGGGCGTAGCTTTTGATCTGCTCTAGATGGCCAAGTGAATTGGCGCGCAGTGCAAAGCCGCCGAGAATGAAGATCTGTCCAGGGAGAAAAGTCTCACCCTGGACCGCATCGTTGTCGATGATTGGAGGAGCCATCGGGCTTGAAAATGACGACACAGAGGAACTCTCAATGAAAGCACCAATGTCGGTGTCAAAACCGGCGGATCTCGGGTAGGGAGTCCCGAACTGTGCGTCTAGGCGGATGGTAACAGGAGAAAAGGGGCACGATGTTTTTACCCAGGTTCGGGCCCTCTCGACGGAGGTAAAAACCTACTCCTGCTTGATTAATATTGATGATATGGGTAGTACAAGAGTAGATCTACCGCGAGATCAGAGAGGCTAAACCCTAGAAGCTAGCCTATGGTATTGTCGGGGAGGCTGATCGGACCCACGAACACCTATGGGGCCGGCGGACCGAGCCCCTTTCGGTTCGGTGGGGCGGAGGTCGCACGAAGAGAGATCGTGGCTAAGCACACGAGCAGTTACCCAACTTCGAGCTCTCCGGGAGATAATACTCCTCTGTTGCTTATGCGATTATATTGTGTTCTTGCTAGGGAGTACTGAGAGCTACAAGACCCTAGCACGAGTGTTCTCTGGTTTGAATGAACGAACCCCTTCTCGTTGCGCATGGGCCTCCTTTTATATGCTCAAGGGGTCACCGGCATGTGTAGCGTGAACAAGGGCAAAAGGAAAATGAGTTGCGGTTGGTACAGCTACTTGTACAGTGCATCCTACCTAACCACGACGGGGACAAAGGCATTAAATGCCGTCTAAGTCGACTAGCAGTCTGCGAGAAAAGGACCGTCGAGGCGCCACCGTTCGCCACGATGGCCATCTTGTCGGCACCGCTTGCCACGCGCCTGCTTTGGCTGCACAACCTCTTGCCACGCAGCGCTGAAAGGTCCCATGGCGACACGTTGGTGGATGAGCTGGAGTGGAGGGCGAATTGGTAATTGCGCGCAACAAGCACCTTGCCGCGGTTGTTGCCTTGTCGCGTCCGGAAGCTTGTCGCTCACCGGGCCTTCCCGGCAAGCTCCTCTTGCCGGGGTCTTGTCTTCTAGGTGCCTTGAGTGGCCTTCCCGGCAAGCTCCTCTTGCCGGGGCCTTGTCTCCTTGGCTTAAATACTTTGTTCTTGAATGGCTCCAAAGGAACCACGGAGGACCTTGGCGGTCACCAGGCAAGCCCTGCTAGGGGACCCTACTCTAGTACCAAGCAGGAGCCCAGGGCCTGGGCCACACCTGCAGTCTGCGGCGCAGTTGGGCCAGGCCCAAAGCATCTTGAGCCCTGCACGCGCCCTAAATCACGCCGTAACTTGCCGGACCCACCACGTCCCCCACAAACAGCCTTGCGTTGAGCAGCGGCGTCGTGGGAGAGATCGGGGGGGTTTCTTTATTCGAAAAGCGGGCGTCCGCCCTCTCCTCCTTATAAGCAGGGAAAGCAGGGGCAGTTCGCCCCACCTCGCCATTCTGTCTAATCTTGAAAACCACGCCGCTCCCCCTTCTTCCCAAGTCTAAAGAGAGTAGCGCTCCGCCCCATCGCCACCAGCGCCACCAGCGCCGTCGGTCTCCCCCACCGCCTCCGCCATGGCTCCGGCCGACAAGGGAAGGCGTGAAGTCGGCCGAGGCGCAGCGACTTCATGGCCTGCTGAAAGAGCGGGCCATCTTCCCCAGCTCGCCCAAAGGGAGCTGAGGCTACTACCTCTTCTGAGTCGTGAGCCAGGCGCTGAAGCGCATCCGCGCCGAAGGTACTCCCGATCGCTGCTTGAACTAGCCCCAGCCCAGGTACCCTTTCTTCGCACTGTTCTTCTGTGCGGGCTCTGCCCGCCCTTCTCTAATTTTTCTGCGATATCATGAACACCTACGGGTTCCGCCTCCTTGATTTCACCCCAATGCTGTCACGAACATGGCAGTTTTCGCACATCTCTGCGAAAACTTTGTGGAAGTCCATCCCAATGTAGCCCTCTTCCGCCATCTCTTCATGCCTCGAGTAGAGAGGAGAGCCTCTTCTTGGGAGGATCGCTTGGATCTCAAGGATCGGCAAGAAGGAAGCCTATCTGGAGGAGAGCTCCGACAGACAAGTGGGAGGAATGGAGGCCAGATTGGTGTTGGATTGTAGAGAGAACCCGCAGCCTTTACCGCTCAGCGGCGAACCCCCAATAGTGCTGCAGCGATTGGAACAACTTGGCGCGGAAGATGCTAGATTGAAGATTGCGGTCACCGGATCCTGCGCCTCCAGCTTGCGGACTCACTTTGTAGGCGCCGTTGGCAGATTTCCTTCGCCGCCCGCGCCATCCCCTTGCAGGAGAGGAGGAGGCCTGCTTGGGAGTTCGAGTCGCGCCCGGATATCATGAGGCTGCGCCGGGCCTCAACTTCAACTTCACCGTCTTGGAGTTGGATGCGATGCTCTGGAGCTGTTCAAGCGCGACGCTGATCATCCCGAATGGTTCAGGGTTGCCGAAGAGTCGTTCCACTGTGCAACAATTCCTCGCTCGGCCGCATCCGTGCAATGATGCCGTTATGCGACTTCGCGTAAATTGTTCCAACTTTGGCAAAACCTGCAGATGGCGTCGTCACGAGTGTTCTTCGACAGCTTGGAAGAAGTGCCGATCCGCCCGATGAAGCGAAGGGCCTCACCGCGACACCAGCGGCAGAGATGCGACGCATCGCCACCCGGCTGGAGGAGGCAGCAACTTCTTTGGCGGTCGGGTTCACCGTGGAAGAGGCAGCGAGGTAGCGAGTGGCAAGCCTTGTCGGCGAAGGAGTTTGCGGCGAGAGGAGCTTGCACGAACTGAAGCGAGTCGGCGAACCCGCCGGCGCCTCCTCCCCACCATCTAGTAGCTTGCATAGCGGAGCCCCAGCTCCACCAAGAAGGCGTCTCCATAAAATTTGGAGACAAGAAGGCGGTAGGCGGACCAAAACCCGCCCGTGCAGCGCGCAGCCTCCACCGCGGCAAACCTGCTTGCATTGCGGAGCACCTCACACTGCAAAGCAAGCCTGGAGCGGGGCCCTCCCAGGCCACGCTGCTACTCCCGCCAAGCGTCAAGGGAACCCACTCCTCCGCCTCGTCGCCGGGGCGAGCCAGAATGATCTCTGCGCTCAGCTCCGGCGAGGAAGAAGAAGAGTAAGCTTACATGTTGTACTTGTATTTCTTCAATTTTGTTGCTTAAGTCTTGTATCTGATTTGCTTCATTACGAACTCTTCCCTTTTTGGGAATGGCTCGAGAGCGTCGAAGAAAGCCAAGACCCGGTGGTGCGTCATCGAGGGCGATCCCCCAGCGGCAGCGGGAGGCGCGTCGAGACCACCTTGCGGACGGCAACTCTTCCTCAAAGCAGCCCCAGCTGGCCCAGCGTAAGTATATGGTTTACTTTTTGCTGTTGAGCGTTACATGGGTGCTCTTTCTTTCTTGATATCATTTGTTGGTTTGTGTAGGAAGCGAGAGCAGCCTCACCAGAGTGCCGGAAGCCGCTCCGGCGCGCCATCTGCGTCGACTACACCAAGGGAGGATCCCGGCAAGGGCGCTCTCCGGCAAGGGAGGCTTCTCCGGCAAGGGGCAGTTCTCCGGCAAGGGATAGCGCCAGCGACCCTCCGGTGGTCGAGACCGCGGCCGCAGATCCCATCGCAGGTAATCCTCTTTCCTGAAAACTTCCCTTGTGTTCTTCTTCTTTTGATTTTCTTCTTGAACATTTGCTTGACTGTTCTTTCTTTTTCTGGTCGTCAGATCCATCCGCCCTTGAGCCGATGGGCCCGAGGTCGCCCGGCGAGAAGGCGTGCGGCGATCTTGAAAACGCCCGCCCGTCGCCGAGGAAGAAGCCGGCGCTGGCGAGAGAGCGCCAAGGCTGCCGCCGCGAAGCTGGCGAGGAGTTGGCGATCGCCTTGTGACCATGAGGCCGCGAGGCGCCAGCGCTTCCCGACCGCCGATCCATTCGCGCGCTGCATAGCGCCCGAGGCTCCGAAGAGCCCCAGCCGGTGCCTACTTGAAGGCGGCGATGGCGTCTTCATCAAGCTCCCACAGGCATCGAGCTCGAGGTGCGGTCGAAGAGAGACCTTTGACGAAGAGCTGCTTCGCCTCCATTGGTGGCGCTGGTCGTAGCGCCAAGCAGCAGCCAGCGAGTCGAGAGGAGCAGCTGTTGCAGGGCTCAACGTCGCTCTACGCGCCCGACAAGCCAAGCTGGAATCCGGGATAAACTTATGTCGCGGCGAAGCAGACATAGAGAAGCCTGAAGAAGCTCCGGGGCACCAACCAAAGCTCTCCGGTCCTTGGCGGAAGGCGGGGCGACTTCGCCGAGGCGCAAGCCTTCATCCTCGAGAAAGCTGAGGTTGAGGAACGCGGGCTTGCTGCCGAGAAGTTGTCTGCCTTGGAGGCGAGTGGCGCAGCGGAAGATCAATCTTGACAGCCATGAGGAGGAGCTTGCAGCATGAGGAAACACTTGGCGGGGCTCTTAAGGAAGCAAGGATGCTGCCAGCTTGCCGAGAGCCGCCAAGAAGGAGTTGGAGGCGAAGGTGGCGCAGGTGAGGCTAATCTCGAAGAAGCGGCGAGGAGCTTGCTGCACTCAAGCACTGGCCGCGATTGGCGCCTACACTCTTGGCGAGCTGCAGGGCCGTCTCGCCGAGAGAGCAAGGAGCTCAGCGCGCCAAGGACTCAAAAGAAGATCTTGAGTCTGGTGACCACCTTGATCACGAGGCTGGCGGCGCCAGGAGGAGGCGGGAGGTGGCCTTGTTGGAGAAAGGTCAAAGCCAGCAGGCGCTGTTGGCGAGTGCTACTACCAGAGCACCTTCGAGGAGAATGTGGAGCCTTTGGACCGAGGTCTTGTGAATGTTGCCGCCGCCATCGACAAGGAGCTTTGGCGAGCTGGGATGGTGGATCTTGGATATTCCTCCGGCGAGCATCTCAACCCAGCGCCAAGCTCAGCTTGTTCTTCAAGGCGTGGTGGGCTCTCCAGCGACTCGGGAAGAGATCCCAAAGCAGCTGGCCGAGGAATCGCGCCCGGATCTGCTGGAGCTCTCCGAAGGTCTGATGAAGGTGGCCTTCCGCAATCGAGCCTCAACCTCACGGCGTCCTCAAGTCCTTGCCACGGATGCCGATGTGGAGGCACTCAAGGCCCTTGTCGCACCCGTCGTGGACAAGGTGGGCAAGATCAAGAGGTTGATGGCGACCTCGTAGATTAGGCCGCCAATTTTATCTTTCCTTGTCGCTCTTGGTCATGTTAGGAGAACAATCTATTAGAGCTGCGACAAGTTATTTTGTAATATAACTCTATCTCGAGCAGTGATTGCAATGTTATTTCCTTTACTTGATTCCTTCCTTTGTATGTTTTGCCCCTCGCTTTTAGGGAACTTGTCGGTAGCAGGCACCTTAGCATGGCGCTGAGTCTTGAACGTCGTGACCTTCTTTGGCGGTGCCGCCTCCGACAAACAACCTTGTCGCAACTAGTTGCAGCTCACTTAAGTTGTTGAGCGGACTCGAAACAAAGTAAAGGCGCAACTAGCTACTGAGTTGGTTCCTCTGCGCTGAGTTTTCCATACAAAGTATGATTAGTTCGAGGAAGATAACTTAAAAATTTAAAACTGATTGCTCAAACTTTGGCAACTTAGCTTTTACGTCATTTGCTTCTGGTAAGGCGAAATTTCCTCGGCGGCGCTTGGTCCGCACCATTATCTTCTCCTTCCCCGGCTAACTTGTGTGCGAGGGGAACCTTCCTTTCTTTAAGAGGAGAGAAAGAAGAAAATAAAGTCATGGAGCCTTGCGGCTCGTTATTGCTTACCGGGTGTGGGTGCTGCATAAAGTGTCAGATAAAACATGCAATAAAATGATGAAAGCATGAAATTGACAAATTGTGCAAAACACATGAGCTTTACTTATGCACGGGATCTGCGCCCGGCTTTGTACAAAGGATTACATGCAACATCGGCAAGACTTGTACAAAGGGTGGTTGCCGGAACAGGTTCCGAACCACGCGCCTCTGGGTAAAACTTACGAAGATGCTCAATATTCGGGAGTTGCTCACGGAATGCCATCTTGATCTCAAAGCGGACAGCGCCGAGGCCTAGTGACTTGTTTCACCCGATAAGGGCCTTCCCACTTGGCGTCAACTTGTTGGAATTCTTGGCGGACTGAGCGGCGAAGAACAAAATCGCCTTCCTCGAGACTTGGCATTAACTGCGGCTATGGTAGCGGCGCAAAGCTTGCGATAACGACAGCTCGTCTGCAAGCACTGAAGGCGGTCCTCCTCAAGGAGCAGCGCGTCATCTTGTCGCAGCTGCTCTTGCTCAAACTCATCATAAGCGAGCACTCGAGGTGACCCGAATCTGAGTTCGGTGGGGAGAACGCCTCTGCTCCATAGACTAGGCGAAGGTGTGCGGCGGATGGCTCGATTTGGCGTCGTCACGATCGACCAAGAACCACCGGCAGCTCCTCAATCCGGTTTCTTCCGCACTTGTGCAGCCTGTCGAAAGTTACGGTCTTGAGCCCGCAGCACTTCAGCATTTGCCCTCTCGCTTGACCGTTACTTCTGGATGAGCAAGCGAAAGCAAAGAGACCTTGGCGCCAAGATCTTGGGCGTATTGCATGAAGGTGCGACTCGTGAATTGCGTGCCATTGTCGGTGATGATCCTGTTAGGAATTCCGAAGCGGCAAACAATCGACTGAAGAACTTGATTGCACTGTGCTGTCACCTTCCTCCTGCTTCCACTTCCGGCCACTTTGTGAACTTGTCGATTACAGCGTACAAGTACTCAAAGCCCCGACTTCTTTCGGGGAAAGGGCCGAGGATGTCGAGCCCCGGACGAAAATGGCGGGGATAAAGGGATTGTCGGAGAGCTTGAGCTGGCTGGTGTATCTGCTTGAATGGAACTTACGCTTCACACTTGGTTACTTGTGCGGTTGCATCTGGAGGCTGTTGGCCAAAAGAAACCTTGCGGAAAGCTTTGCGGCAAGTGCTCTTCTTGCCAATGTGGTGACCACATATGCCTCCATGTATCTCTGCCAACAGCTTACATCCATCTTCGGTGAATACACTTCAATTTCACACCGTTGAGTCTTCTTCATGCGGTGTGTTGTCGACAAAGCTGGTACATACTTGACTGCGGGCTACTCTTTCCGCTTCTTCTTGCTCTTGGGAGTTCTCTCATGTCAGAAGGAAATGGACAATCTGCAGTGCCCATGTTGGAGCTTGCGGCTCGACAACAAGGACTAAGGGCACACTGCTGCTGCTGCGGGAACATCCGCTTCTCGGCAAGAACCTGCGGCTCAGGCCGGGCTTGATGTTCCCGGACAAGCTTGCCGAGCAAAACTTGTCGGGGCGTCGCTTCTGTGAAACAAACCCTAGGGCTTGTCGGAGCGGACTGCTCCTCAGCATTCTTAGTGTTGATCTTGGGGACCTTCTTGGCGGCGGCTTCGGGAAGCTCTGCCGGAAAATAGTCACCAGAAATCAACTTCCTCTTCTTGTTCTGTCCGGTTGATGGCGTTACAGTCGGTTGAGTCAGTTTGAACACAAAAATCCCTGGTTCCACAGGTAACTTGAGTGCGGCGCACTTTGACAGGCCATCAGCAATATCGTTCTGAGCTCTTTGAACATGTTCCATCTGTATGCCATCAAAGTGCTCTTCTAGCTTTCTCACTTCATCAACATAGGCTTCCATCAACGGACTCTGATAATCTTTGTTCACTTGGCGGACGACAAGCTGTGAGTCACCCCTGACAATGAGCTTCTTGATCCCAAGGTCTCTGCGATCCACGGACCGGCAAGCAAACCTTCATACTCTGCGGTATTGTTTGTTGCTTGCTCCTTGGGAAAGTGCATTTGGACTATGTACTTGAGGTGCTCTCCGGTGGGTGCGACAAGCAATACGCCCGACCGGCGCCTTGCAGCGAAAGGCACCATCAAAGTACATCAGCCACTCTTTGCTTGCTTCCTTGGCGGGGATGCTCATTTCTGGAATTTCTTCATCTTGTGTTGGCGTCCATTCTGCTATGAACTCCGCCAATGCTACCTTGGATAGTTGAAGTGCTTTCAAACTTGAGGCCAAAGCTTGACAGTTCTAGTGCCCACTCGACAATCCACCTGTTGCTTCCGGATTTTGCAGTATCCTCTTCAGCGGTGAAGCGAGTGGCGATTGTGATCTCATGTGCTTGGAAGTAATGGCGCAGCTTTCGAGGCCATGAGGAGGCGAAAAGCAATTTCGCACACAGTACCTTGACCTAGCCCCTGCGAAGGGCCGACAAAAATAAAGCTGGCTGCACCATCCTTTTCGCATCTTCTCACACTCTGCTTGAGATCCATCTTTATCGGGACGAGCTTGCGGTGAAGTGCCTTGCTTGTCGCTGGATGCATCTGCCATGGTTGCCGGCTCATCATCCGCCTCCCTCTCGCTACTAACGCAGCACTAACCACTTGATTGGTTGCCGCTATATAGCAACAACTTCTCTTGTGGCTTAGGTGCGACAAGTATTGGAGTGGAGGACAGGTATCTCTTTAAGTCCTGCAGGCGCAGCCTCCGCTTCGAGTCCATTTCATTGGACCTGCCTTTTTCAATATTTTGAAAAATGGCGAGGCGCTCAGCAGACCTAGAGATAAACCTGCTGAGAGCAGCCACATAACCGCAAGTCTTAATACATCCTTGAGCTTTGGTGCTTCAATCTGCTCAATGGCCTTGATCTTGTCGGGATTGGCTTCAATTCCCCTTGAGACACGAAGAACCCGAGAAGCTTGCCGGAGGGGACTCCAAACACGCACTTCTCGGGGTTGAGCTTGAGGTTGATCTTGCGCAGATTTGCAAAGGTTTCATCTAAATCTTGAATCAGAGTTGCTTTGTCCTTGCTCTTGACCACTATGTCATCCATGTAGGCTTCTACATTTCTGTGTATTTGCGGCTCAAAAGCGTCATGGACTACTCTTGCAAATGTTGAACCAGCATTCTTTAAACCGAAAGGCATCCGTAACTGAAACAATATGTGCCACATGGGGTGATGAATGCGGTTTTCTCCTCATCCTCTTCTGCCATGAAGATCTGATGGTACCCTGAGTATGCATCAAGAAATGAAAGCAAATCACATCCGGCCGTGGAGTCAACAATCTGATCGATGCGTGGCAAGGGAAATGGGTCTTTGGGACAAGCTTTATTAACATCGGTAAAGTCGATACAAAGCCTCCATTTTTCGTTTGCCTTACGCACGACTGCAGGATTGGCCAACCACGTAGGATGGAGCACTCCTCTGACAAGGCCTGCTGCTTCCAATTTCTTGATCTCTTCTGCGATGAATTCTTGGCGCTCCACTGCTTGCTTTCTAACTTTCTGCTTGACGGGCCGCGCGTGAGGACAGACGGCAAGATGGTGCTCAATTACTTTCACGGGAACACGGGGATGTCGGGGCGGTTGCCATGCAAACACGTCGGCGTTAGCCCGAGGAAAGCAACGAGCGCCTTCCTATTTAGGGTCGAGTGGCAGCGATGGTGAAGGTACCACTAGTGTCGTCCTCCTTGGCGGACACCTTCTTGATCTTTGGTGGAGCTGCCATCGCCTTCTTGCACTTGCCGGTGGAGCTCGATGGTGCGTCCTCGACGGTAGCGCAGCACTCCAAAGAGGTGCGCTTGCCGGAGTGGGCATCAAAGCTCTTGCCGGACTTGGTCTTCTTCTTCCCCCCGGGAGCTTCAGCGGCAAGTGACTTGCTATCTGTTGCAGCTGCTGCTTCCCGGTAGATCTTGTCGGCGCAGATAAGAGCATCCTTCTTGTCACCATGGATAGAAATGACACTTATCGGGCCTGGCATCTTGAGCAAGTTGTATGCATAATGAGAGGCTTCCATGAACTTGGCGAGTGCTGGACGGCCAAGTATCCCATTATAAGGCAATGGGAAGTCAGCAACGTCAAAGGTGACCCTCTCAGTCCTGAAGTTCAACTCGCTGCCAAACGTCACAGGCAACGTGATTTTTCCCTTTGGCTTGCTCCTTCCCGGATTAATTCCTTGGAATGTGCCTGTCTCTTCGAGCTCGCCATCAGGGATCTGAAGCTTCTGGAGTACCGCGGAGGAGATCAGGTTCAAGCGGCCCGCCGTCAACTAACATCTTAGTGACCTTGAGGTTGCGGATAGTTGGTGAAACCAACATCGGCAAGCACCGACGCAGATGATGCGATCGGGGTGGTCCTCATATCAAAGATGATAGGCGTGCTGGACCATTTCGAGGCTTGCGTGACTCGATGGATGGTTACTACGCATTGACTTCCGCATCCTTTGCTTGAGTTGGCGGTGTGAAGTATGCAAAGAAGCACCACCGTCCAACGCACAGGGACCTCTGTGGCTTTCTGGAACTCCTGCTCATCGGTCTCATCATCTTCCATGTCTTCATCGTCGTCGTCATCTTCATCCTTGTCGCGCCACGAAAGTCTGTCTCCTTGCAGCGCTTGGCCTTGCTGCGGCCTCCTCCCCTGCCGGGCATTTATTGCTAGGTCCTCCAACACCTTCCCGAGCTTTCTCCTTGTCGCGCGCTCGTATTCAGCCTTTGCTGCTCAATAAGCTGCTCGACCTTCTTGCAGCTCACGGAGGTCATGGCCCTTGGTGCGGTGGATCTTGCAATCTTTTTGTTGAGCCGTCCGCTGCTTGTCGGCGACCGCCATTACTAGCAGTTGGTGTCGCGGCAACCTCCTTGCGGAACTACCAACTTTGGCTTTCTTAGCGCCACCTCCGTTGCCGGACTGCTCGACAACTAGCACATCTCTGCCTTTCTTCTTTACATTGCTCCGCCACGGCTTTTTCTTTGCGGAGGCGGACCCCTCACCGCCAGATCCTGCTGCCTCCATATTCTTTTCCGGAGTCATTTGGAGAGCCGTCCTGCGCCCTGAAGAACAAGCTGAGCTTGGCTTTGGGTTGAGATGCTCGTCGGAGGAATATCCAAGATCCACCATCCCGGCTCCGCCCGGCTCCTTGTCGATGGCGGCGGCAACATTCACAAGACCCTCGGTCCAATGCTCCACATTCTCCTGAAGGTGCTCTGCAGGTGTAGCACTCGCCAACAGCTACTCGTCGGCTTTGACCTTCTCCAACAAGGCCACCTCCCGCTCCTTGGCGCCCGTCCAGTGTCTGCATCAAGGTGGTCAGCTTCAGCTCAAGATCTGCTGAGTCCTTGGCGGCACTGGCTCCTTGCTCCTCTCGGCGAGGCGGCCCTGCAGCTTCCGCCAAGAGTGTAGGCGTCCTTCTCGGCAGTGCTTGAGTGCAGCAAGCTCCTCACCGCTCTTTCGGAGATTGGCCTCCGGCCTGCGTCACCTTCGTCTCCAACTCCTTCTTGGCGGCCTCGGCAGCTGCGGCAGCATCCTTTGCTTCCTTAAGAGCCCCGCCAGTGTTTCCTCGTGGCGCTGCAAGCTCCTCCTCATGGCTGTCAAGATTGATCTTCGGCTGCGCCCAGCTTCGCCCTCTGTCTGAGGCGGCTTCTCGGCAGCAAGCGGCTGCCGCTCTCAACCCTCAGCCTTCGAGGATGAAGGTTAGTGCGCTCGGCGAGTCGCTCCGCTCTCACGCCAAGGACCGGAGAGCTTCTTGGTTGGTGCCCCAGAGCTCCTCCGCGCGCTTCTCTATGTCTGCTCCCGCCTTCGCGACAAGCGCTTCCCGGGATTCCAGCTTGGCTTGTCGGGCGCGGTGAAGCGACGACAGCTTCAACAGCCTGCTCCTCCTCGAGACTTCGCCACGCTGCTGCTTGGCGCGTCGACCAGCGTCGGCCAAATGGAGGCGCGAGCAGCTCTTCGTCAAGGTCTCTCCTTGACCGGTGCCCCTGAGCTCGATGCCCGGGAGCTTGATGAAGACGCCATCGCCCGACCTTCAAGTAGGCGCCGGGCTAGGGCTCTTGAACTGGCGCTGCGGCTTGGCAGGAGGAGGATCGGCGGTCGGTGTGGCGCTGGCGCTCCTGTGACCTCGGGGCGTCGGCGATCGCGATCGCGGACTCCTCGCCGGCTTCTGCGGCGGCAGCTGGCGGCCTCGCCCGGCCCGGGCTCGCCAGCTGGCTTCTTCTCGGCGGCGGGCGGCGTCTTGATGTCGCCACAAGACGCCGCGTCTTCCTCGCCGGCGACCTCGGTCTCCATCGGCTCTGCGGCGGATGGATCTCGGCGACCGAAAAAGAAAGAACGGTCAAGCAAATGTTCAAGAAGAAAATCAGAGAAGAAGAACACAAGGAAGTTTTCGGAAAGAAATTACTGCGATGGGATCTGCGGCCATGGTCTCGACCACGGAGAGGGTCGTGGCGCTATCCTTGCCGGGAACTGCCCTTGCCGGAGAAGCCTCCCTTGCCGGAGAGCGCTCCCTTGCGGGGATCCTCCTTGGCATGTGTAGTCGACGCAGATGGCGCGGCCGGGCGGCGCTTCCGGGCACTCCTGGTGAGGCTGCTCTGCTTCCTACAAACCAACAGTCGGATATCAGCAAAGAAAGAGCACCCATATCGTTCAACAGAAAAAGTAAACCGTATACTTACGCCTGGGGGCTGTCTTTGGGGCTGCTTGAGGAAGAGTTGCGGCGTCCGGCAAAGGTGGTCTCGGTAGCGCCTCGCCTGCTGCAGGGGATCGTCCTCGATGACGACCACGGGGTCTTAGCTCTCTTCGACGCTCTACGAGCCAGCGTCTTGAAAAGGGAAGAGTTCGAGAATGAAGCAAATCAGATACAAGGCGAAGCAACAAAATTGAAGAAATACACGAACACCTATGGGGCGGCGGACCGAGCCCCTTTCGGTTGTGGGGCGGAGGTCGCCCGAAGAGCGTAGATCGAGGCGAAGCACCGGCAGTTTACCCAGCTTCGAGCTCTCCGGGAGATAATACTCCTACCTTCCTCAAAGACGTGTGCACTTGTGGGCCAGGCATATAGTTCGGTGGCGTCCTTGATCTTGCACATTCGCATCTCCTCCGCATCTTGCGGTTCCGCGCGTTCGATGGAACGCGCGGATTATCTACGGCAGGGGTGGACATTTGGGATGTTGTGCCGTACACGCATTGAATCTCTGAATGAACTTGGCGCAGGCTCTCCTTCCTTCGGGCGGCGCAGATGAAGGTCGCTCTCTTGGCCATGGGGCTTGTGGTCACGCGTGAAGGCGCCGACAAACCGATGGCATAGATCCGCCCAAGAGGATATGGAGTTGTCCGGCAAGTGCATGAGCCAAGATCTCGACATTGGGCTTGAGTACCAACGGAAGTAGTTGGCGAGAATCTTGTCGTCTCGCCCGACGCTTGCACCTCAATGGTGTAGATCTTGAGGAACTCAAACGGATGTGTCTTGCCATACTTCTACGAATACGTCGGCTTTGAAATTCTTCTTGCTAGGCCATCGGACTTGCCGCAGCTCACGAGTGAACGCAGGGCAACCTCACGCGACGGACAAGTCGCCTGGTTCCCCAGGCGCATGCATATCGACGGAGGGCCCATAAGGCTGGTCGGATTGACGCCGCTTCTCTTGGTAGCTCGATGCGGTTCGAGCGTCTTTCTTCTGTCGTTTGTGAAGAACTTGGCGTTGATCGCGACGAGCTCGTGGGTCGATGACGCGGAGTCGCCTGTCGAGGTGGATCCGCGAAGTCGGCGATCTTGGCCTTCGGGTGGAGAGTGCATGGTGGTTGTACCCCACAGGTTTTAGTGCCAACGGCTCGTGCCTTTGTCGCCTTGCCGCGCAGCGATGTAGTCGGTTGCCGCGGAGTGTCGCCGTTGGCAAAGCTGATGAGACTGGATGGTGGCCCTCCATTCATCGACCTTGTCGGTTGTTGGAGGGTAATCTAGGAAGCGATTGAGCTCTCGCCAAAGCTTACTGCTGGAGTGGTGGGTGGCGATGGCGAGACGGCGCGAGGCGGGATATGCTCGGACTTCTAACTATGTTAGAAGAGGCGAGATCCCGCCGAGCGGCAATGCCGCCGTGCAAGCATGTTGGCGTGCCGCCGGTCTTGAGGGCCTCGGGATCCACCAGCTCGATCTTGATCCAACGAGCGTATGGTACTGTGAATACCATGACGTTGTCGGTCCCGCGCCTCCTGAGATGGGCGTGGTGTGTGTACGGACGCCGAGGTTTGTGCAGCCTTGTCCTTGGACTTGGCAGCATCATGAGCTCCCTCGCTGGCGCCCGTTCTTCCGCCGGTGTCTACCCCACCACCCATTTGCTCCGGTGGTGGTGGGATCGACGTGGACGGCTCCGCTGCCGCCGAAGCCTTCTTCTTCGGTGGCATGTCGATGAAGATGATGAAGATGTTGCTCGTGTGAACGCCGGATCAGGTTCACACAGCCTCGGCGCACCTACAGCGCGCCAAAGATGTCGGGAGGCTGATCGGACCCACGAACACCTATGGGGAATGGCGGACCGAGGCCCCTTCCGGTCGGTGGGGGCGGAGAGTCGCCGAAGAGCAGATCGAGCGAAGCACACGAAGCAAGCGGTTTACCCAGCCGGAGCTCTCAGGGAGATAATACTCTCTCGCTGCTTGTCCGATTATATTGTGTTCTTGCTAGGGAGGCCGAGAGCTACAAGACCTAGCCTGAGTGTTCTCTGGTTTCAATGAACCGAACCCCTTCGTTCGCATGGGCCTCCTTTTATATGCTCAAGGGGTCGCACAGCAGTGGCAAGCGTGAACAAGGGCAAAATGGGAAAATGAGTTGCGGTTGGTACAGCTACTTATGCAGTGCATCCTACCTAACCCGGCGGCGGGGGACAAAGGCATTAAATGCCCGATCTAAGTCGACTAAGCAGTGCAGAAAAGGACCGTCGAGGCGCCACCGTTCGCCACGATGGCCATCTTGTCGACACCGCTTGCCACCAGCGCCCACCGGCTGCACAGACCTCTTGCCACGCTGGCGCTGAAAGGTCCCATGGCGACACGTTGGTGGATGAGCTGGAAGCGAAGGAGCGGAGGGTCTGCCGCGGCAAGCACCTTACCAGCAGCTTGTTGCCTTGTCGCGTCCCGGAAGCTTGTCGCTCACGAGGCCTTCCGGCAAGCTCCTCTTGCCGGGTCTTGTCTTCTAGGTGCCTTGAGTGGCCTTCCGGCAAGCTCCTCTTGCCGGGCCTTGTCTCCTTGGCTTAAATACTTTGTTCTTGAATGGCTCCAAAGGAACCACGGAGGACCTTAGCGGTCACCGAGGCAAGCCCTGCCCGTGAAGGGTGCTGCAAGCTGCCCGAGTCTGCACCCAGTTCGGGATACTAGGGGACCCCTACTCTAGTACACCGACAGGTATGATTGTTGTTCGTCCTACGGACTAAAACCCTCTGGTTTATATAGACACCGGAGAGGGATAGGGTTACACAGAGTAGGTTACAATGGGAGGAGATCTACATATCCGTATCGCCAAGCTTGCCTTCCACGCCAAGGAAAGTCCCATCCGGACACGAGATGAAGTCTTCAATCTTGTATCTACATAGTCCAGGAGTCCGGCCGAAGGTTATAGTCCGGCCATCCGGACACCCCCTAATCCAGGACTCCCTCAAGGGGTATATATAGCCTCCACACAAAATCTAACTGTTACACACAATTTACCAAACTCGGTGGGACTGAATCAAAAAACTCGGTCGGACCGATTTAGTAAACCTAGTGACCGTTAGTGATTTCGGTGGGACTGACATGCAACTCGGTAGGACCGATATGGTTAGGGTTAGGGCATAACGTAATCTCGGTGAGACCGATTACACAAACTCGGTGAGACCGATTTTGGTAATTAGCTAACCAGAGAGTTGGTCAGATAAACTCGATGGGACCGATTCGCTCTTTTCGGTGAGACCGAAATGTTACGAAAGGGAAACAGAGAGTTTACATTGCAATCTCGGTGGGACCGATCGCTCACTTCGGTTAGACCGAAACGTTATGAAGGGAAACAGAGAGATTAAAATCCCATCTCGGTGAGACCGAGATCCCTATCGGTGAGACCGATTTGCCTAGGGTTTGTGGCAGTGGCTATGACATTTGAACTCGGTGGCGCCGGATAGAAAGAATCGGTAGGACCGATTTTGACTTTGGGTTTAGGTCATATGTGGAAGTGAGAAAGTAGTTGAGGGTTTTTGGAGCATATCACTAAGCACTTGAAGCAAGAGGCTCATTAAGCAACACCTCATCCCTCCTTGATAGTATTGGCTTTTCATATAGACTCAATGTGATCTTGGATCACTAAAATGTAAAATGTAGAGTCTTGAGCTTTTGAGCTTGAGCCAATCCTTTGTCCTTAATATTTTGAGGATCCACTTTCATCATCCATGCCATGCCATTCATTGAGCTTTCCTGAAATATTTGTCTTGAATAGCATTAGCTCAATGAGCTATATGTTGTTATGAATTACCAAAACCACCTAGGATAGTTGCACTTTCAATCTCCCCTTTTGGTAATTGATGACAACATATAGATCAAAGTTCGACAAATGATAATAAGATTGAAAAACATCGTCGCTTTGAGAAGTATGTGATAAGCAAGAGCTCCCCTAAATTTGTGCATAGTTTAAGATTTGCTTTGGACTGCAAATGCACAAGGAATTAGGCTCATGGGTTACTCTTCCATGTCACATACATCTTGGTGGAGCGCTCAAAATAATAAAGATTGAACATGCACTCATCACCAAGCAAAGTGAATGATCATATAAGGATAAGTACGATAATATCATCTAACAAGCATAAGTGTAGCTTATGATCAAACACATGGTCATCAATGTCTCACAGATAATAGCATAGTATCTCAAGCAATAAAAAACAAACAAAGTTCAACCAAGAAGACAAGAGAGAACAAAAGCAAACTCTCTCTCTCTCGAAGCAGTTTTGGAACCTAAACTAGTGAACTCGGTCAGACCGAGTCATAGTTCGGTGGCACCGAGACTGCTAGGGTTTCACAAGTTCTAAAATCGGTCACACCGATTAGCAATTCTCGGTCAGACCGAGAGTTACTAGTGCAATGGCGTTAGCGAATCGGTGGGACCGAAGTTTTTCAACTCGGTGGGTCCAAGATGGTTTCATGAAACCTAACCCTAAATTTTCAAATCGCATCTATTCTAAGGATTTTTGATCGGATAGAGGTGTTTCAATCATGGCAAGAATCATAATGAACACAATGTGCTGAGAATCAGACGAGGATAGCACTGTGATCGAGTTCATACCCTAGTTCGGCGATTAACTCGCTACGGCGGCAACGGCGGAGATGAAATCCATTGAAGGCGGCGGAGACCTGCGACAGGAGGCGGCTGGCGACGAAGTCGACGATCCGGAGACCTAGAAGGCAGAGCGAGCTATGCGCGGGCGAAGAGGTTTGGAGGAAGTTTTCAAAATTTTGCCCGTGTGTATATATAGCTGTCGGTGTACTAGAGTAGGGGTACCCTAGTATCCCGAACTTGTGCACGGGCAGTTGCAGCACCCCGCGGCAAGGCTTGCCGGGTGACCGCCAAGGTCCTCCGTGGTTCCTTTGGAGCCATTCAAGAACAAAGTATTCAAGCCAAGGAGACAAGGCCCCGGCAAGAGGAGCTTGCCGGGAAGGCCAACCAAGGCATCTCAAGGAACTTCCCGCGACGCGCCACGCGCTCCGGCGAGGCCCGTGAGCGACAAGCTTCCGGACGCGACAAGACAACGATCACGGGCAAGGCGCTTGTCATGCAAACTACCCCTCCCGCACCGCGCTCTCAAAGACATCCACCAACGTGCCATGGGCCTTTCCGCGCGCTGGCAAGAGGTTGTGCGCCAGCAAAAGCGCTGGTGGCAAGCGACGCCGACAAGATTGCCATCGTGGCAGCGTGGCGCCCCGACGGTCCTTTTTGCACTATTTGGGCGACGAGCGGGCATTTAATGCCTTTGTCCCCGCCGTCGGGTTAGGTATAATACATCGTGCGTAGTTGTACCAACCGCAGTTCCTTTTCCATTTTACCCTTGTCTACGCCACCTGCCGGAGACCCCTTTAGCATATAAAAGGAGGCCCATGCGCAACGAGAGGGGTTCAAGGCAGAAAACACTCATGCTCGGTCTCGTTAGCAGCTAGTGTGTACTATAGCACTCCAGCGCCCCGAGCAAGAACTCAATACACTCGGACATGCAGCAGTAGGAGTGTTATCTCTCCGTAGAGCTCCGTTGGGTAACCTGCTCGTGTGCTTCGCCGATCTGCTTTCGTGCGATCTCCGCCCGTCCGAACCGAAGGGCTCGGTCCGCCGGTCCCATAGGTGTTCGTGGATCAGTTTCCCCGACATCTTTGGCGCGCCAGGTAGGGGGGCGTCGAGGTTGTGTGAACCTGAACCGACGTTCACACGAGCTAGATCTTCATCTTCTTCATCGACATGCCACCGAAGAAGAAGGCTTCGGCGGCAGCTGTTCCGCCCATCGTCGATCCCACCACCACCGGAGCAAACGGGTGGTGGGGTAGACGCCGGCGAAGAACGGCATCGACGAGGGAGCCCACGGTGCTGCCAGGTCCAAGGACAAGGCTGCGCGACCTCGGCGTCAGACATGCACCGCGCCCATCTCGGGAGGCGCGGGACCGACAGCGTCATGGTATTCACAAGGCCATACGCTCGCTGGACCAAGATCGAGCTGGTGGATCTCGGGGTGCTCAAGACCAGCATGTACGCCAACATGCTTTGCATCGAACGAGACACGGTCGCTGGACGGGATCTGCTCCTTCTAACATAGTTAGAAGTCCGAGCATATCCGCGCCTCGCGCCGTTTCGCCATCGCCGCCCACCACTCCAGCCGAGAAGCTTTGGCGCGAGCTCAACTGCTCTGGATTACTCTCCAACGGCGCACAAGATCGATGAATGGAGGGCCACCATTCGTAGTCTCATCGGCCGCTTAACGGCGACACCCATGACAGCCGAGTACATCGCTGCCAGGGCAGGACTGCTGAGCACGAGCCAATGGCGATTTAAACCAGTGGGGTGCAACCACCATGCACTCTCCACCCCGAAGGCCAAGATCGCCAACTCGCCGGATCCACCTCGACAGTGGCTCTGTCACATCCTAGCTAGACCATGCATTAGTGTGTGCATCATGTTTAAATTTCATTTGAATTTGAAATGGGAAGGATGAAACCCCGTAACCCCTTTTAAACCAACTAGGGTTTACTAAAAATTATTTCAATGAACCTGAAATGCCCTTCAAAATGCTCATCACCTTTGCTTTGGTTCAGAGCCTATGTCAAAAGTGGTGCACCATTTTCTAGGTCATCCAAAGGTCTTTGAATTAATTCATAAGTATTTGAATTTGAGCATTTCAAATTATATAAAATATTGCAAATGCCCAAATATTTCCAAACTAAAATGTTTCATGGTTGAAATAATCCAACTATGGACCAGGAGCAGTTTGGTGATTTTCAAACTGTTTTAGTATTTTAAAAACTCCACACAATTGCAGAATAATAGAGAAAAGAAAACAGAATGCAACACTTACTCCGGCGCCACCTACCCGCCCACTGCCGGCCCAGCTAGCAGCAAGGCCAATGCCAAGCTGCTTGGCTCGCCAGCAGGCAGCCAGTGCTTTCAGCGGCGAGCACCGCATGGGTGCCAAGCACCTGTCGCCGCCTCGCCGCTCCCTCGCCCTAGACGCTGTTCGCTCTCTCTCTCTCCCCGAACCCCCGGACACCTCCTCTCCTCCCCGCTCCTCTCTCTCGCTCCCGCCATGGCCGACGCCATCCGCAGCCACGCTGTCGTCAGAGACGCGCTCCCGCCGTCCGTGCTCCTCCCCACCGTGTCTAGTAGCTCCGCCGACCTCAACTACGCCGAGCTAGCCGAGCCCAGCGTGCTCGAGTAGCCCGTGGTCGACCGCACCGACCGCCCGAGCCCACTGTCGCGGAGATCCCTTCAACGCCGCTGTCGCTCCGGCCCGTCCCAACTCAACGAAGTTTCTCGAGTTGCCCGTGAGCCCATCTATCTCCCTTCCCTTTCTCTCGCTCTCGAGCTGTGTAGTGACCTCCGGAGCTCAATCGCACCCACCGCCATGGAGCTCGTGCGCCGACGTGCTCCGGTCACCCTCCGCCACCTTTTGGTGTCTAACGACTCACCGCATTTGCGCAGCACCTAACCATGCACTCCCGCACCTCACGACCCTCTAGCCTCAAGTTCGCCTTGGCCGAACTCCAGGCCCGCCTAGGTCGTCGCCGGCGCCGATTCCGCCGCCCGACCCCAACCGACTCCACCAGAAGCTGCGACATGTTCCCAGCTACCCATAGCCACCCTCCGCGGCTCGTTTGGTTGCCGAAACGGCAAAACTCACTTCCGTCGCCGCGTCGGGCTCGCCGGCGGCTAGACGCCGGGCAGCCGACGTTGACTTTGACCCCGGGTGGGCCCTGTGTTGACTCTGATGAGTCAATGACAGGTGGGGCCCAGCCCTGTTAACTAAATAGGTTTAGTTTTAATTAAACTTTAGCTAAACTAATTACCCTGACACCTGGACCCACAACGAGGTTTGACTCGGGCGTCTCCGTTGACCACGACGTCATCTCGACGATGGTCGACGAATAATTTAATTTCTGGATTTATTCTAATATAGGAAATTCCGAATATAGTTCAAACTTCAAAATTCATAACTTTTAATTTGTAACTCCAAATGCAAAGATTTATATATGAAAATGATCTGAAAAATCCATTCTATCCATTGGTACAGGTTTCATGCATGTTAAAACAAGTTAACCTTGTTGTTTAAGCAGAATAGGATATTGCACCTTTAGGACTATTTTAATGAGCTAGCATTTGAATCTTTGATTCAAATGAGTTCATCCTTTTGTTTCAGCTTGCACTAGGCCAACACACATACATATTGCCATGTCATAGCATGCATCATATTGTTGCATATTGCCATGTGTGTTTACTTTCTATGCTTTTGTGATAGGTTACGCCTCGAGGATAATCCACGAATATCCGCTCGAAGGGAAGTATCCTACCACCATTCCATCGAGCAAGCAACTCATTGATCATTCGATACAAACCCATGTTCTCGCTTCGCTCTCGCATACTGCATTAAGACAACGCGATTCAAACTGTTGTGTGTTGTGGTAGTTGAACCCACTTCCTTTGCATGACTGTCATTGCCACAAGAATTCAGATGAAACCCACTAGTATGTGTAGGAGTTGGTTGAGCCATGTTTGTGATTCCTACCATGCTATGCTTGCTATGCCTAGAGTTGTGTCGTCCGGCTCATCGGGATGATGAACTGGAGTGAAAGGTTGTGTTGGTTCGAGAGTGAAAGTGTTGAACACGCTTTTGGTAAAGGTATCGATGAGAGGCCATGTAGGAGTACATGGTGGGTTGTTTCATGGAAGCCGATCCTAAGAACTGAGATCTGTGTTTGTGATCCATGAAATAGTTACTACCACGCATTGGGCCCGAAACCAATGGACCCTCTCGCTTCTTAACCACCCTTGTTCTCATCCGGGAGTTGCAAGTAGTTTCGTGTTTGTAGCATGTCAGGGCCGCACGCAACGCTGAACTTAGGGGTGGGTTGTGTTGTGGTAGGCACGTGGCCCGTGTACCGAAAGTGCCCGCTTGGTATCTCGGGAACCCTGCACACATCGCTCGGGGCTGTATGGGAAACCTCGCCGGACTCCTGCGGATGGAACCCGAATAGGCGATAAACCCGACTCGGGACTTGAGTGTTTAGGTAGGTGTGGCCGACACCCACGCTGGGCTTCCGCTTGAAGGTTGCCGAGTACATGTCGTGTAAACGGCGGTAAGTGGTGAGAGCGTGTGAAGAAGTACACCCTGCAGGTTTAATATGATCTATTCAATAGCCTTGTCCACGGAGAAGGACTTCGGGTTGCCTATATCGGTTCATAGACAAGTAAATGGATACTACTAAAAGCCTCAAGATAGTGTGAGTATCATGGATGGCCCTCTCGTGGGATGACGAGAGGATCCACGGTGGAGTATTGTGATGGTGATTAGTGGACTCATGTACGACAAATGCTTTACAAGTGGTGTCACGTAGGATAGCTTAGCCAAGAGTCAAAGCTGGCTTGCTGCAAATAACTCCACCACCTTTTTGAGAATGTGCATGTATGATAGGATTCTGTGGTAAGACTTGCTGAGTACCTCCGTACTCATGTTTGTTTAATTAATGTTTTACAGACGACAACACTGCCCCCTCCGATGGGTTTTATGTAGACCTTTACATCGATTTAGTGAACTAGCCACCTGTGTGGTGATCCAAGGCTTGTGAAGGGCCATTGTAGATAGAAGGGCTTCACAAGCTTTCTTTTCTTTCTAGAGTCTCAGTACTCGCACTAGTTTGCTTCCGCATGTGCTTGTATGTTGTATGACTTGAGTGTTGGGTCATGTGACCCCTACCTGTATGGATATGTTATGTATGGCTCCTGAGCCTTTTAAATAAAGTACTTGAGTTGTAGAGTTTTGTTGTGATGCCTTGTTGTATTTACTCATATCGGGTATATTGCGTGTATGATTGAAATGCTTGGTATGAGTGGGATCCGACAAACTAGTTGTTTATCCTTGGCAGCCTCTCATATGGGGAAATGTAGTCTTGTGCTTCTGAGCGATAGTAGTCCGCTACAGCCCCGGTCACCGGAGTCCTGCTAGCCCAGCACTACTGCTTGGACACTTGACTGGCCGGCATGTGTTTCACTTCGTTCCTATGTCATCCCTTCGGGAAATGTCACACGGTGATATTCGAGTCCTGCCTAGCTCTGCTACAGCCGGGATACCGAGTCCTCATTAGCCCAAAGCTACAGCCTCGAATTTATACGCTGATGACCGACATGCTCGATGTGATTCATGTATGCCTCCCCCATAGGTTAGCGCCGCTTTGGGTTCACGACTAGCCATGTCGGCCCGGTTCCTTGTCATGTGGATGCTAGCGACACTATCATATACGTGAGCCAAAAGGCGCAAACGGTCCCGGGCCATGGTAAGGCGACACCCGTGGGAATACCGTGCGTGAGGCCGCAAAGTGATATGAGGTGTTACCGGCTAGGTCGATGTGACTTGGAATCGGGGTCCTGACAGGCTCCACCGCATCATCAGATCCACGAGCTCGTCGCGATCAGCGCCAAGTTCTTCACGAACGACAACAAAAAGACGCTCGAACTCGCATCGAGCGCCGAAGAGAAGCGCGGCGTCAATCGGACCAGCGCGCTGGGCCCTCTGTCGACATGCATGCACCAGGGGAACCAGCGACTTGCCGTACGCGGTAGGTTGCCCTGCGCTCACTCGTGAGCTGCGGCAAGTCCATGGGCCAAAGACGAAGAATTTCAAGCCGACGCATCGAGAAGTACGACGGCAAGTCGCATCCGTCGGAGTTCCTCAACATCTACACCATCGCGTGCGAGCTGCGGGGCGGGGCGACAAGATCCTCGCCAACTACTTCCGCCGGTGCTCAAGCCCAATGTCGATCTGGCTCATGCACTTGCCGGACAACCCATATCCTCCTGGGCAAACCTATGCCATCAGTTTGTCGGCGCCTTTACAAGCGCCACAAGCCTCATGGCCAAGAGAGAGACCTTCATCCGCCGCCCACAAGGAAGGAGAGCCCTCGCAAGTACACATTCAGAGATTCAGCCACAGACAAAGACAACATCCCAGATGTCCACCCCGCCGCGGTAATCAGCGCGTTCCATCGAACGCGCGAAACCGCAGGATGCGGAGGAGATGGCGATGTGCAAGATCGAGACGTCGATGAGCTATATGCCCCGGCCGACAAGTGTGCACGTCTTGAGGAAGGGAGGAAACTCCCCGGAGAGAATACAGAAGCAGGAGGATCTGATAGTGAGGAGGCTGCCCCGGCAAAGAAAAACCGGCGGCGGAACAACAGAAGAAGAAAGGCAAAGATGTGCTAGTCGTTGAGCAGTCCGGCAACGGAGGTGGCGCCAAGAAAGCCAAAACTGGTAGCTCCGGCGAGGAGATTGCCGCAGGCACCAACTACCAGGCTGTGGCGGTCGCCGACAAGCAGGACGGCACCAACAAGCAGTACTGCAAGATCCACCGCACCAAGGGCCATGACCTCCAGAGTTGCAAGAAGGTCGAGCAGCTTGTCGAGCAGCAAAAGGCTGAATACGAGCGACGCGACAAGGAGAAGGCACAGGAAGGTGCTGGAGGAGCCGGCAAGAAACGCCCCGGCCGAGGAGGACGCCATGGCAAGGCCAAGCAGCGGCAAGGAGACAGACCTCCCCGCGGCGCGACAAGGATGAAGATGACGACGACGATGAAGATATGGATGATGACGAGACCGATGAGCAGGAGTTCCGAAAGCCGCAGAGGTCATGTGCATTGACGGCGGTGCTTCTCGCATACTTCACACCGCCAGCTCAAGCGGTGGGTGCGGGATGTCAATGCGCGTAACCACCCGTCGAGTCACGCAAGCCTCTGAAATGGTCCAAAGACGCCTATCATCTTTGATATTGAGGACCACCCGATCGCATAATCTGCGGTCGGTGCTTGCCGATGTTGGTTTCACCAACTATCCGCAACCTCAAGGTCACTAAGATGCTAGTTGACGGCGGGCCGGCTTGAACCTGATCTCCTCCGCGGCACTCCGAAACTCCGGATCCCTCATGGCGAGCTCAAGAGACCGCACATTCCAAGGAATCAATTCGGGAAGGAGCAAGCGAAGGAAAGATCACGTTGCGGTGACATTTGGCAGCGAAGTTGAACTTCGTGACCGAGAGGGTCACTTTTGATGTTGCTGACTTTCCATTGCCTTACAATGGGATACTCGGCCGTCCAAAGACTCGCCAAATTCATGGCAGCCTCTCACTATGCATACAACATGTCAAGATGCCAGCCCGATAAGTGTCATCTCTGTCCTGGTGACAAGAAGGATGCTCTTATCTGCGCCGACAAGATCTACCGAAGCAGCAGCCGCAATAGATCGCAAGTCACTTGCCGCTGAAGCTCCGGGGCGAAGAAGAAGACCAAGTCCGCAAGAGTTCGATGCCCACTCGGCAAGCGCACCTCTTGGTGCTGCGCTACCGTCGAGGACGCACCATCGAGCTCCACCGCAAGTGTAAGAAGACAATGGCAGCTCCACCAGAGACCAAGAAGGTGTCCGCCAAGGAGGATGGCACCGGTGGTAACTTACCATCGCGCCACTCTCGACCCTAAATAGGAAGCGCGCTCGTTGCTTTCCTGCGCGCCGAACGTCGACGTATTTGCGTGGCAACCGTCGACATCCCCGTGTTCCCGTGAAAGTAATCGAGCACCATCTTGCCGTCTGTCCTCATCGCGCCCGTCAAGCGAAAAGTCGAAGCGAGCGGTGAGCGCCAAGAATTCATCGCAGAAGAAATCAAGAAATTGGAAGCAGCAGGCCTTGTCGAGGAGTGTTCCATCCTCGTGGTTGGCCAACCACAGTAGTCGTGCGCAAGGCAAACGGAAATGGAGGCTTTGTATCGACTTTACCGATGTCAATAAAGCTTGTCCCAAAGACCCATTTCCTTGCCGCGCATCGACCAGATTGTTGACTCCATGGCGGATGTGACTTGCTTTCATTTCTTGATGCATACTCAGATACCATCAGATCTTCATGGCGAGAAGAGGATGAGGAGAAGACCGCATTCATCACCCCATGTGGCACATACTGTTTCGTACGGATGCCTTTCGGTTTAAAGAATGCTGGTTCAACATTTACAAGGGTAGTCCATGATGCTTTTGAGCCGCAAATACACAGAAATGTGGAAGCCTACATGGATGACATAGTGGTCAAGAGCAAGGACAAGGCGACTCTGATTCAAGATTTAGACGAAACCTTTGCAAATCTGCGCAAGATCAACCTCAAGCTTAACCCCGAGAAGTGTGTGTTTGGAGTCCCCTCCGGCAAGCTTCTCGGGTTCTTCGTGTCTCAACGGGGAATTGAAGCCAATCCCGACAAGATCAAGGCCATTGAGCAGATTGAAGCACCAAAGCGCGTCAAGGATGTACGAAGACTTGCCGGTTGCGTAGCTGCTCTCAGCAGGTTTATCTCTAGGTCTGCTGAGCGCGCCCTGCCATTTTTCAAAATATTGAAAAAGGCAGGTCCAATGAAATGGACTCCGGAAGCGGAGGCTGCACTGCAGGACTTAAAGAGATACCTGTCCTCCACTCCAACACTTGTCACACCTAAGCCACAAGAGAAGTTGCTGCTATATATAGCGGCAACCAATCAAGTGGTTAGCGCTGCGTTAGTAGCGGAGAGGGAGGCGGATGATGAGCCAACAACCATGGCGGATGCATCCAATGACAAGCGGGGACTTCACCGCAAGCTCGTCCCGACAAAGATGGATCTGCAGCGCGCGTGAGAAGATGCAGAAAAGAATGGTGCAGCGCCCAGTTTACTTTGTCGGTTCCCTTCCGCAGGGGCTAGGTCAAGGTACTCGGTGTGCAGAAATTACTTTTCGCCTTCTCATGGCCTCTAGAAAGCTGCGCCATTACTTCCAAGCACATGAGATCACAGTCCTCACTCGTTTTCCATTGAAGAGGATACTGCAAAATCCGAAGCAACAGCGGGGATTGTCGAGTGGGCCTTTGAACTGCAAGCTTTGGCCTCAAGTTTGAGAGCACTTCAACTATCCAAAGCGAGCATTGGCGGAGTTCATAGCAGAATGGACGCCAACACAAGATGAAGAAATTCCAAAGCGAGCATCCCGTCAAGGAAGCAAGCAAAGAGTGGCTGATGTACTTTGATGGTGCCTTCTCGCTGCAAAGGCGCCGGTCTGCGGGCGTGCTACTTGTTGCACCCACCGGAGAGCACCTCAAGTACGTAGTCCAGATGCACTTTCCCAAGGAGCAAGCAACGAACAATACCATGAGTATCAAGGTTTGCTTGCCGATCTCGTGGATCGCAGCAGACCTTGGGATCAAGAAGCTCATTGTCGGGGTGACTCACAGCTTGTCGTCCGCCAAGTGAACAAGAATTATCGAGTCCATTGATGGAAGCTTACGTTGATGAAGTGAGAAAGCTAGAAGAGCACTTTGACGGCCTCACGATGGAACATGTTCCAAGAGCTCGAAACGACATTGCCGATGGCTTGTCAAGTCGCCCGCACTTAAGTTACCTGTGGAACCAGGGATCTTTGTGCTCAAACCGACTCAACCGTCTCAGAACGCCATCAACTGGGACAGAGCAAGAAGAGGAAGTTGATTTCTGGTGACTATTTTCCGGCAGAGCTCCCCGAAGCCGCCGCCAAGAAGGTCCTGTAACATCCCAAATTTCCTATTTGGAATGTTTTACAATTATAGATAAGCATCCTATGCATTCTGTTTGAATTTGATTGTCATTTGAAGTTTCAGAGCAATTTGAGTTTGAATTTGAATTTCAAACTTTGGCATGTGGGAAACAATTCAAAAACTAAGCCCGATAAATACTTGATCAAAAGTATGAGAGGAGCAAACATGACACTCCAAAAAATATCGAGAGAAACAATGCCAAAAGATTTGGGATTCAAATCTGAATTTTATTTGAATTTGAAAAAATAGATTTTTATGAAGTTTGATTTTGACTTTGGAAAAATGTTCAAATGAAAGGAATATTCCCCGATCATTTTGGTATATATATACCCTATATAAATTATTTCTAGATTTGGTTTTATTTTTGTTTTAGTTTTATTAAAATAATAAAAAAAAAACCCTGGCGCCACCAAAGCACCCTGTGCCCAGCCAGCCGCCTCACCCCTCACCTCCGCGCTGGCCCAAGCCAACCAAATGAAGCCGGCCTAACTGGCAGCCCAAAGCCTGACCAAAGCCAGCCAATGACGCACTCGATCGCCTGCCAAAAATCCTTAGGCCTCGCCACCCGACCCTCGCCCTCTCTCCTCTCGCTGACTCGTGGGACCCCCCCTCTTCTTCCCCCTCGCCCACGCCACGCCGCTCGCCGGAGGTCCACCGGATCCCGAAGGATCCGGGATCCCCGACAGCCCCCGATGCCCTTCCGAGGCAAGCCCACCCAGGCTATAAAGGCCGAGCCCCGCACCCCATTCCCCGAGAGCTCGCCGCACCCCCTCTTCCTCCCGCTCGACGTCGCCGGAGTCCCGAGCACCTCCCCTCCGCCATTGTTGCCGCCGTCGAGCCCCTAGTCCACCCCGACCCCCCCAACACCACCGAACCCTTCCCCGACCCCGTGCGCGTCTTCCCGACGAGTCGCCGGAGCTCGCCGACGTCCGGACACCCCGGAGCACTTTCGCCGCCGCCGCCGCCGTCGCCGGAGTCCGGTAAGTCCCCGGCATCACCCCCCACCGTCCGATCCTAGATCTAGGGCTAGGATTAGAACCCCGAAGGGTTAGGTTTTAGTTAGAAAACCGGCCGGTCCTTTTCGGCTTATTTTTAGTTTAGGTTTTTATTTTAGGCCCGGTTCTTTTAGTTTAAACCCTAGAGCCCGTTTAGCCTATCTAACGACAAGTGCAACAGTATAGGCCCATTAGGCCTTTTTTCTTTTATTTTGATTTTCTGTTTTAGCCGAATAGTTTCTGTTTTAAAAAATGTATATCTTTTATTCTGTTTAATATTTTTGAGTGATTCTTTTTTGTTGGATTGCAAATTTTATGTAGTTTCTGAAAAATATATATTTAGCTATGTTAAAATAATTAAAAATGCTTTAATATTGTTTTAGTCAGAATAGTAAATCTGCTATAACTTTAGTTAGAAAAATTATTTTTGCATGATTCTTTTGTCACCACTTTATTTTGACATTGCCAAACCCTAGAAATTAATTTGGGTATTTTAGGATTAATAAATAATTAGTTTTAGACAGAATCCTATTAATCCTAATTAATTAACTAGTTCTGTTTTCCTAATTAATTAATTAGTAAATTAATTTATTTTTAACTTGTGATTAGTTATTCTAGGTTAGTTTCTGTCACTCCATTAGATGAACTTTTATTTATAATTAATAAAAGTTTTAAATTAATTTTCTTAATAGAAATTGGATTAGGCCTAAAATGAGTTTTATAATAGCTTTTAATTAATTCTTTTTGCTCCTAGTTGCTTAGTGAATCCTTTTCTGTTAAGTTAACCTAAAACCATGATTAGGTTATATTAAGGAATTTTGTTATATAAAAACTATTTTAGTTATTGTTTGGAGTAGGGAAAACTTTGAATTGGTTTCTTTGAGTTTTTCTTTTGATTTGGTTTTGATTGTTTTGTTGTGCTATGTTACTTTTGTTATCTTGTGTGATCCTCTTGCTTTGTGCTTATTGTGTTATTGTTTGTCTCGGTAGAGTTTCCTGAGTGCTAAGCTTGCTACTACGACTCTTTTAGCTTACGAGGATCATCAAGAAGGCAAGTTTTGATCATGTTATTTCTATACCTATGTTTTTGTGCATTAGTAGTTGTCACCACCCCACCATTGCATGCAGTAGTGAAATCTTGAAGTCATTAAACTTGAGTAGTATCATGTGGTAGGATGAACCAATCCCTTGTTACCATGACCCGGGACGTAGTAGTTATTTTGCTATGCTCGTGAGACGGATTTGGGATGAGTGAAATTCATAAGCAAGATGTGAGAGTCAATGATGATGACAACCCATGGACTACAATGATCAAGATGGACTTCGAAAATCACTACTGGGTGGAGGATTTGTTGACGGGCACCTGGAGCACCAGTGGTGGCCGGGATGCATGGAGAAGCGCCATGACATCCTGCGGAAAGCTTCACCCAGCCACGAAGAGAAGGATGGATGCCCCATGACCGAAGCTTACTCTGCAGCCGCAAGCCATTATGGGCTCGGCTGGGTTGACCCTAGTAGTGACGCTGGCTGGACGGTACTACGAGAAGTAGACGAACGGTAGGATTGGATGGGTACCGCAAGGGCGGAAGAACTCTTTGGAAGACCCTGTTTCATTCGTCCGCCTTCAAACACCATGAAGTGCTAAGACTTTAAAGGAGGGAATGATTCTTGCGGGAAAGTCATAAACCTCTGCAGAGGGTTATAACCTAATCGATTAGCCGTGTCCCCGGTTACGGACATTTGAGCCTCTGGAACTTGGAAGTATTCGGATATCTCAACACTAAAACTAATGATTTAACTTGAGGGTTTATATGACTTAATAATAATTTGGGAACGAGATTTTGGTTGGCGGAACCATCTCAATAACTACCAACAATTTGTAGTAATTTGCAAATAAGTCCACTGTAGTAGGATAAAATTGGCTTTACGCAAAATGATGAAACTTAGAGCTCCACAGCCAAAATGCATATAGAGTTAGTAACTTTATTATTGTTATTCTTCATGACTTGCCAGCTTATTCCAAAAGCTGACCTACATGGCTGCAACGTATTATGTTGCATAGATATATTCGATCAGAGTGAGGCTACGCCCGCGCTTGGCGATTGCCCTTTGGAGTCGGATGGACTCGCTTATCTTCGACGCTTCCGCAGCACTTTTAGTTTATTTCTCATGAGTTGGCCTTGAGCCGAATTTATTCCCTTGTAATAAAGACTCTATATGAGAATCGTTTAATGATATTCAGGTGTGATTGAACTTTGATTACTTTATCGATGTACTTGTGAGTACCAAAGATGATCTTGGGATGGTATGCATACGTAGATTTGACCGATTTTGGGTCAGTCGCTCTGAGAGATGGTATCGAGCACACGCTGACCGTAGGATCGTAACCCCTAGGATCGGAAAGCCATAGCGAGACCATTTACTTTGAACCCCTTTCATTCTATAATTCTTCCTTGTTCTATTCTGACTCTTCTCCCCTTTGCAACATTCTAGATGGCCGTCGAGTTCACCCCTGTTTTGCTACCGGAGTTCTGCCAGCCCGATGAGACGATGCCCTTCGGAAGGAAGCTGGTCCAGATGGTGAAGCTGCTGAAGATTGCTCTGCCCTCGATCACCGGAAAACCCACTAATGCACTTCCGACGGACACCCGCCACTGATTGAGGTGCATATCCTGTGGAGAACCTTTGGAGGACACACGGAGCCTATCAACTTTGAGTTCACCGAGTTCAACTGGATCATCGGAAGGGACGTGGCGATCTACCGAGCACTTGGACATCTCCGAGAGGAGTACAGGCCGAGCTCGATCACTCGAGACTCGCCATGGTTTCTCGCAGGCAAGGAATGGAGATATCATCCGCACCATCGAGGACGATTCCACTCTCTCTTACATCCAGACTTGGAGTGTCTTCTCGAAACGGAGATTCAGGCTCGCCGAACTCAAGACACACCGAAGCTTTTGTTCCGTGAACTGGAATGGAGGAGAAGGCACGCGCAGACTTCCTTGGCTATGAGGAAGAAATCACGGACTTCATGGAGATAGTCGACGACCAAGATGAAGCTTGCCGCGATTGAGGAGAAGATGGACTTGGGAGAGGACCTTTACCCGAGTGGAGATGAAGCACCCTCGTGAGCAATGATCAGGATTTTGAAGGAGTACCACCAAGGAAACCCCAAGAGGAGGCGCCATCGATGAAGACTTTTAGTCGACCACCATGTTATCTTTTACTTTTTCGTCGATCAGTTAGGCCGATGTTTTCCTTCGATTAGTCATGAGCTTTTGTAATCGAGTTTGAACCATGTTTGAGTGGAATGAATAAATGATTGGTGTGTTATGATTGTGCATTCATATGGGTAGTGTATTTCTCATAGACCATTGTTCTATTCTAATTTTCTCACCCACTCCAAAACACCAGATGCCTCCGAGACGTGACATCGGTTTCCCGCCGAGCTCACCCAGCTGCTCCAAAGCAGAGAATGCACCGATGCAGCTCCCGATCCGTAATCGAACAACACCGCCAACAATCCACCGCCACCACCACCACCCACCGTGGACAACTTGACTCGATTTCGAGGTTGAATCCGCCGGTGTTCTCTAGTAGCACCGAGCCGATTGTGGCTGATGATTGGCTCCGCAAAATCGGAAGAGAGCTAGTCACCGTTGGATGCACCGATGTTGAGAAGGTGCGCTTTGCAGCGCATCAACCGGATGGACCTGCAGCTTCTTGGTGGGAGAATTACACCGCCACTTTTCCCATGGGTGGCATCACTTGGGATCAATTCCAGCAGGCCTTCAGACCGCTCATGTCTCATCTGGAGCCATGAGTCCGAAGAAGCGTGAGTTCCGCAACTTACGCCAGGAAATCGTCTTGTGGCACAAGACGTGGAGGAATTCAGCAAGCTTGCTCGCTATGCCCCGATGATGTGGCCACAGATGCCGCCAAGCGGAGAAGTTCCTTGAGGGACTCAATGATGAACTGAGCATGCAGCTTATTGTGGCTACTTTCAACAACTACCAGAGCTGGTAGACAAGGCCACCATTCGGAAGGCAAGCAGCAGCAGATAGAAAGCCGCAAGCGGAAGTACAGCCGGGGAAGCACAACTCAGAGCTCAGCGAAGCCCGCTATGCACCGCACTCGGGAGGGCACACCCATCATAACCATGGAGGTCATAACCATGGAGGAAATGGGAACAACCGCAGCCAGACTACAAGTCAGGCCATGGCAATGGCAATGGCAATGGTAATGGCAATCAGCACCGTCTGCCCGGCTCAAGGATCTGAGCCACATCACCGCTTCAAGTGCCGAAGACAGGCACTACGCCACCGACTGCCCGGAGGCCAAGCAGAGGAACGGAATGGCAATGGAGGCTCAAATGAAGAAGCCCAATCCTTTCCCTCGTGCTCAAGTGAACCATATCGACGTGGAGGACGCCTATGATCAGCCGACATCGTGGTTGGTAAGTTTTATTGAATTCACGCTCAGTTTTGGTTCTCTTTGATTCGGTGCAACGATTCATTCATATCAAGGGTAGTTGTGGAAAAGTACGGATTACGCACTAGAACCCTTAGAAGCCCCTTCGCGTCGGTTCGCAGGAGGAGAAATGATGGCAGGTTTAAGCTGTCCCGCAACCCTCAACATCGGGAACCACAAATTTCCGTGGAACTCATAGTGTTGGAAACTCAGACCTTGGATGTAATCCTAGGCATGGATTGGTTGTCAAAGTATGAAGGGAACATTGATCGTGCCAAGAAGTCTATTCTGCTCACCACCCCGGCGTAAGAGGATCAAGTATGTAGCCAGCACAGCCAGATGAAGAATCAGTGCATTCCCTCACGGAGTTGTTCAGAGGAAGTGCCAGAGTGCAAGAATTTCCCGATGTGTTTCCGGAGGAATTACCAGAATGCCACCGACGGGACATTGAATTTCTGATTGAGCTATTGCCCAACAGCCCCAATATCCAAGAGACCTTATCGGATGCCACCGAATGAGTTGAAAGAGATCAAGGATCAAATAAATGAGTTATTGGAGAAAGGATATATTCGCCCAAGCTCATCACCTTGGGGAGCCCCAGTTCTTTTGGTAGAGAAGAAGGATGGAAGCTTGAGGATGGTTGTGGATTATCGTGCTTTGAACGAAGTAACCATCAAGAACAAGTACCCTCTGCCGATGATCAATGACTTGTTTGATCAGCTTGTTGGAGCCAAGGTATTCTCTAAGATCGATCTTCGATCAGGGTATCATCAGTTGAAGATTCGTGAAAAGGATATACCCAAAACAGCATTCACCACCAGGTATGGTTTATATGAGTATACCGTCATGTCATTTGATTGACTAATGCTCCTGCATACTTCATGAATTTGATGAACAAGGTGTTCATGGAGTATTTGGACAAGTTTGTCGTGGTGTTCATCGATGATATATTGATTTTCTCCAAGAGCGAGGAAGAGCATAAGGAACATTTGCGTCTAGTTCTGGAGAAACTTCGAGAACATCAGCTGTATGCCAAATTCAGCAAATGTGAATTTTGGTTGAAGGAAGTTGGATTCCTCGGACATGTTATTTCAGGAGAAGGAATAGCAGTTGATCCCGCCAAGGTTGAATCACCACCGATTGGCGATCACCTACCTCACCAAGGAGATCCGCAGTTTTCTCGGACTCGCAGGATATTATCGGAGGTTCATTGAGAACTTCTCAAAGATTGCCAAGCCCATGACTGAGTTGTTGAAGAAGGAAGCCAAGTATGTTTGGACCGAGGAATGTGAAGCCAGTTTTCAGAATTGAAGAAACGGTTGGTCACAGCTCCAAGGTTGATATTGCGGACATACATAAGGAATACCAGGTCTATTAGACGCTTCTCGTCAAGGACTCGGAGGAGTATTGATGCAGGAAGGTAAGGTTGTAGCTTATGCCTCCGCATAGCTACGGCCTCATGAGATGAATTATGCCACGCATGATTTGGAGTTAGCAATGAGTGCATGCACTCAAGACTTGGAGACATTTCCTCATCGAAATCGCTGTGATGTCTATACAGATCACAAGAGTTTGAAATATATCTTCACGCAGAAGGAATTGAACCTCAGGCAGAGGAGATGGCTAGAGTTGATAAAGGACTACGACATGAGATTGCATTACCACCCCGGTAAAGCTAATGTTGTAGCAGATGCTTTGAGTCGTAAGAGTTATGTGAATACTCTTACAAGCAGGAGGATTACCCGTGAGTTAGTCGATGACCTCGTAGATCTCCAATCGGAGATAGTTCCAAAGGATTTGTTGCAACCACGAAGTTCAGTCCACCTTGACCGAAAGGATTCATGAAGCCCGAAGTCGGACAAGGAAATCGATGAGATAAAGCAAAAGATGGAGGAAGGAAAAGCTAAAGGATTCCGTAAGGATGAACATGGAACTATATGGTTTGAGGATCGATTATGTGCCCAATGATCCCGAGCTCAGAAGCTAATTCTTCAGAGGCTCATGATTCACCGTACTCGATTCACCCCGCAACACCAAGATGTACCGGATTTGAAGCAAAGTTTCGTGGACGGTATGAAGAAGGACATTGCCGAGTACGTAGTCAGTATGCGATGTTTGTCAACGTGTAAAGGCGAACATCGAAGCCAGCAGGGTTACTTCAACCTTTGCCGATTCCCGATTGGAAATGGGAGAAACTTGGTATGGATTTCATCACAGATTACCCAGGACCCGTTCAGGTTATGATTCTATCTGGGTAGTGGTTGATCGTTTGACTAAGGTAGCTCACTTCATTCCCGTGAAGACTACCTATACCAGTGCCAAGTTGGCCAAGATATACATGACCAGGATCGTATGTCTGCATGGAGTTCCGAGGAAAATCGTGTCAGATAGAGGAACGCAGTTTACCTCAAAGTTTTGGAAGCAATTGCATGAAACTTTGGGTACGAGGCTGGAATTCAAGATGCAGCTTTTCATCCGCAGATGATGGACAGACCGAGAGAGTCAATCAGATTCTGGAAGACATGTTGAGAGCTTGTGTGCTAGACTATGGGTCTAGCTGGGATGATAATTTGCCGTACGCAGAGTTCTCATACAACAACAGTTATCAATCCAGTTTGAAGATGGCCCCTTCAAGCTCTATACGGAAGGAGGTGCGAGAACACCATTGTTTGTGGGATAGTGTTGGAGATCGATCACTTTTTGGTTCCGATCTTATCAAGGATTCCGAAGAGAAAGTCAAGCTGATTCGAGACAGGCTCAAGATAGCACAATCGAGACGTAAGAGTTATGCCGACAAGAAGCGCAAGGAGGTGACTTACGAAGTGGGAGACCGAGCATATCTTCGTGTGTCTCACTTCGTGGAATCAAGAGGTTTGGAGTCAAGGGAAGTTAGCACCCGATTCATTGGCCCTACAAAATCCTCGAACGTCGTGGAGAAGTTGCATACAAGTTGGAATTGCCGGAAGGATTGTCCGGAGTTCATGATGTCTTCCACGTTTCTCGCTTGAAGAAGTGCCATGCCGACATGGCCGATGTTCCGTTGAGAGACACAAGGCCCCTAGAGGCCATACAGCTGACAAAGGATCTAACTTACAAGGAGAAACCCGTCCAGATTCTTGAGACTGCAAGCGAGTCACCCGCAGCAAGGTCATCAAGTTTTGCAAGGTGCCGTGGAGTCACCACACCGAGGAAGAAGCCACTGGGAGCCAAGAAGATCTTCGTCGAGACCATCCGCACCTATTTGTTAGCCAACCCGAATCTCGAGGGCGAGATTCATCTTAAGGTGGGTAGGTTTGTAACATCCCAAATTTCCTATTTGGAATGTTTTACAATTATAGATAAGCATCCTATGCATTCTGTTTGAATTTGATTGTCATTTGAAGTTTCAGAGCAATTTGAGTTTGAATTTGAATTTCAAACTTTGGCATGTGGGAAACAATTCAAAAACTAAGCCTGATAAATACTTGATCAAAAGTATGAGAGGAGCAAACATGACACTCCAAAAATATCAGAGGAAACAATGCCAAAAGATTTGGAATTCAAATCTGAATTTTATTTGAATTTGAAAAAAATAGATTTTTATGAAGTTTGGATTTTGACTTTGGAAAAATGTTCAAATGAAAGGGAATATTCCCCTGATCATTTTGGTATATATATACCCTATATAAATTATTTCTAGATTTGGTTTTATTTTTGTTTTAGTTTTATTAAAAAATAAAAGAAAAACCCTGGGCGCCACCAAAGCACCCAGTGCCCAGCCAGCGCCGCCTCACCCTCAGCCCCCAGCCCCCCAAGCCAACCAATGAAGCTGGCCCAACTGGCAGCCCAAGACCACCAGCCAGCCCAGCCAGACGACGCACAAGATCGCCTCTCGCCGAAATCCTTAGGCCTCGGCCACCCGACCCCCTCGCCTCTCTCCTCTCGCTGACTCGTGGGACCCCCCCTCTTCTTCCCCTCGCCCACGCCACGCCTCATGGGAGGTCCACCGGATCCCGAAGGATCCGGATCCCCGACGACCCGATGCCCTTCCGAGGCAAGCCCGACCCCAGGCTATAAAGGCCGAGCCCCGCACCCCATTCCCCGAGAGCTCGCTGCACCCTCTTCCTCCCGCTCGACGTCGCCGGAGTCCCGAGCACCTCCCCTCCGCCATTGTTGCCGCCGTCGAGCCCCTAGTCCACCCCGACCCCCCCCAACACCACCGAACCCTTCCCCGACCTCGTGCGCGTCTTCCCGACGAGTCGCCGGAGCTCGCCGACGTCCGGACACCCCGGAGCACTTTCGCCGCCGCCGCCGCCGTCGCCGGAGTCCGGTAAGTCCCCGGCATCACCCCCCACCGTCCGATCCTAGATCTAGGGCTAGGATTAGAACCCCGAAGGGTTAGGTTTTAGTTAGAAAACCGGCCGGTCCTTTTCGGCTTATTTTTAGTTTAGGTTTTTATTTTAGGCCGGTTCTTTTAGTTTAAACCCTAGAGCCCGCTTTAGCCTATCTAACGACAAGGATTACAGATATAGGCCCATTAGGCCTTTTCTTTTTATTTTGATTTTCTGTTTTAGCGAATAGTTTCAGTTTTCAAAATGTATATCTTTTATTCTGTTTAATATTTTTGAGTGATTCTTTTTTGTTGGATTGCAAATTTTATGTAGTTTCTGAAAATATATATTTAGCTATGTTAAAAATAATTAAAATGCTTTAATATTGTTTTAGTCAGAATAGTAAATCTGCTATAACTTTAGTTAGAAAAATTATTTTGCATGATTCTTTTGTCACCACTTTATTTTGACATTGCCAAACCCTAGAAATTAATTTGGGTATTTTAGGATTAATAAATAATTAGTTTTAGACAGAATCCTATTAATCCTAATTAATTAACTAGTTCCTGTTTTCCTAATTAATTAATTAGTAAATTAATTTATTTTTAACTTGTGATTAGTTATTCTAGGTTAGTTTCTGTCACTCCATTAGATGAACTTTTATTTATAATTAATAAAAGTTTTAAATTAATTTTCTTAATAGAAATTGGATTAGGCCTAAAATGAGTTTTATAATAGCTTTTAATTAATTCTTTTTGCTCCTAGTTGCTTAGTGAATCCTTTTCTGTTAAGTTAACCTAAAACCATGATTAGGTTATATTAAGGAATTTTGTTATATAAAAACTATATTAGTTATTGTTTGGAGTAGGGAAAACTTTGAATTGGTTTCTTTGAGTTTTCTTTTGATTTGGTTTTGATTGTTTTGTTGTGCTATGTTACTTTTGTTATCTTGTGTGATCCTCTTGCTTTGTGCTTATTGTGTTATTGTTTGTCTCGGTAGAGTTTCCTGAGTGCTAAGCTTGCTACTACGACTCTTTAGCTTACGAGGATCATCAAGAAGGCAAGTTTTGATCATGTTATTTCTATACCTATGTTTTTGTGCATTAGTAGTTGTCACCACCCCACCATTGCATGCAGTAGTGAAATCTTGAAGTCATTAAACTTGAGTAGTATCATGTGGTAGGATGAACCAATCCCTTGTTACCATGACCCCGGACGTAGTAGTTATTTTGCTATGCTCGTGAGACGGATTTGGGATGAGTGAAATTCATAAGCAAGATGTGAGAGTCAATGATGATGACAACCCATGGACTACAATGATCAAGATGGACTTGGAAAATCACTACTGGGTGGAGGACGGTTGACGGGCACCTGGAGCACCAGTGGTGGCGGGATGCATGGAGAAGCGCCATGACATCCTCGGAAAGCTTCACCCAGCCACGAAGAGAAGGATGGATGCCCCATGACCGAAGCTTACCTGTGCAGCCGCAAGCCATTATGGGCTCTGGCTGGGTTGACCCTAGTAGTGACGCTGGCTGGGCGGTACTACGAGAAGTAGACGAACGGTAGGATTGGATGGGTACCGGCGGTGGCGGAAGAACTCTTTGAAGACCTGTTTCATTCGTCCGCCTTCAAACACCATGAAGTGCGAAGACTTTAAAGGAGGGAATGATTCTTGCGGGAAAGTCGCAAACCTCTGCAGAGGGTTATAACCTAATCGATTAGCCGTGTCCCCTTCACGGACATTTGAGCCTCGAACTTGGAAGTATTCGGATATCTCAACACTAAAACTAATGATTTAATTTGAGGGTTTATGACTTAATAATAATTTGGGAACGAGATTTTGGTTGGCGGAACCATCTCAATAACTACCAACAATTTGTAGTAATTTGCAAATAAGTCCACCGTAGTAGGATAAAATTGGCTTTACGCAAAATGATGAAACTTAGAGCTCCACACCAAAATGCATATAGAGTTAGTAACTTTATTATTGTTATTCTTCATGACTTGCCACTTATTCCAAAAGCTGACCTACATGGCTGCAACGTATTATGTTGCGTAGATATATTCCGATCAGAGTGAGGCTACGCTCGCGCTTGGCGATTGCCCTTTGAGTCGGATGGACTCGCTTATCTTCGACGCTCAAGCAGCACTTTTAGTTTATTTCTCATGAGTTGGCCTTGAGCGAATTTATTCCCTTGTAATAAAGACTCTATATGAGAATCGTTTAATGATATTCAGTGTGATTGAACTTTGATTACTTTATCGATGTACTGTGAGTACCAAAGATGATCTTGGGATGGTATGCATACGTAGATTTGACCGATTTTGGGTCAGGTCGCTACAGTCCTCAAGGTCAACACCAAGGGTGCTTTGAGGAGCAGATGCTGCTCCGCAAGCCCTAGGGTTTGTTCCGTTGAAGTCGACGCCCCGACAAGTTTTGCTCCGGCAAGCTTGTCGGGAACGTCAAGCTCCGGCTGAGCCGCAGTTCTCGCCAGAGAAGCGGATGTTCCCAAGCAGCAGCGGATGTGCCTTTAGTCCTTGTTGTCGAGCCGCAAGCTCCAAAGATGGGCACAACAGATTGTCCGCTTCCTTCGAGACGTGAGAACTTCCGAAGAGCAAGAAGAAGCGGAAAGAGTAGCCCGGCAGTCAAGTATGTACCAGTTTGTCGACAACACACTGCATGTAAGAAGACTCAACGACATGAAATTGAAGTGTATTCACCGGGAAAACGGACAAAAGCGGTTGGCGAGATACATGGAGGCATATGTGGTCACCACATTGGCGAAGAGCACTTGCCGCAAAGCGTTCCGCAAGGTTTCTTTTGGCCGACAGCCCTCCGGATGCAAGCTGCGCAAGTAACCAAGTGTGAAGCATGCCGTTCCATTACAAGCGAATCGCCACCAGCTCAAGCTCTCCAGACGATCCCTTTATCCTGGCCATTTTCAGTCAGGGGCTAGACATCCTCGACCCCTTTCCCGAGCTGTCGGGGCTTTGAGTACTTGTGCGTTGCAATCGACAAGTTCACAAAGTGGCCGAAGTGGAAGCGATGAGGAAGGTGACAGCCACGGTCGGCGATCAAGTTCTTCAGTCGATTGTTTGCCGCTTCGGGATCCCTAACAGGATCATCACCGACAACGGCACGCAATTCACGAGCCGCACCTTCATGCAATACGTCCAAGATCTTGGTGCCAAGGTCTGCTTCGCTTCTGTTGCTCATCCGAGAAGTAACGGTCAAGCGGAGAGGGCGAATGCTGAAGTGCTGAGCGGGCTCAAGACCAGGACTTTCGACAAGCTGCACAAGTGCGAAAAGAACTGGATTGAGGAGCTGCCGGTGGTTCTTTGGTCGATCAGGACGACGCCAAATTGAGCCACTGGCCAGACACCTTTCGCTCTAGTCTATGGAGCAGAGGCAGTTCTCCCCACGGAACTCGTATACGGGTCACCTCGAGTGCTCGCTTACGATGAGCTTGAGCAAGAGCAGTTGCGACAAGACGACGCGCTGCTCCTTGAGGAAGACCGTCTTCAGGCCGCTGTACGAGTTGCTCGATACCCGCAAGCTTTGCGCCGCTACCATAGCCGCAAAGTTAATGCCAGAAGTCTCGAGGAAGGCAACCTTGTTCTTCGGCGCGTTCAGTTCGCCAAGAATTCCAACAAGTTGACCTTGAAGTGGGAAGGCCCTTACGGGTGAAACGAGTCACTAGGCTGGCGATGTCCGCTTTGAGACCGAAGATGGCATTCCGTGAGCAACTCTGGAACATTGAACATCTTGGAAGTTTTACTCAGAGGCGCGGTTGCGGAACCTGTTCCGGCAACCACCTTTTTTACAAGTCTTGCCGATGTTGCATGTAATCCTTTGTACAAAGCCGGGCGCAGACCCCATGCATAGGTAAAGCTCATGTGCTCCGCACATCTTGTCAATTTCATGCTTTCTACCTTTTTTTGCATGCGTCATCTGACACTTTGTGCAGCGCCTACCCCCGGTAAGCAATAACGAGCCGTAAGGCTCCATATCTTTATTTTCTCTTCTTTCTCTTTCTCAAAGAAAGGAAGGTTCCCTCGCCCACAAGTTTGCCGGGGGGAAAGGAGAAGATAATGGTGTGGACCAAGCGTCGTTCGAGGAAGTTTCGCCTTACCGGGAGGCAAATGACAGAAAAGCTAAGTTGCTAAAGTTTGAGCAATCAGTTTTAAATTTTTTTAAGTTATCTTCCTCGAACGACCGTGCTTTGTATGGAAAACCTGTGCGCGGAGGAACCAACTCGTAGCTAGTTGCGCCCTTACTTTGTTTAGAGTCCGCTCAACAACTTAAGTGAGTTGCGACTAGTTGCGACAAGGTTTCTTGTCGGTAGCGGCACCGCCAGCAGGTTCCTGACGTCCCGCACTCAGCGCTCGCGGCTAAGGTGCCCGCGCCAACAAGTTCCCAAAAAGCGTAGGGCAAAAACATACAAAGGAAGGAATCAAGTAAAGGAAATAACATAGCAATCGCTACCCAAAATAGAGTCATATTACAAGATAGCTTGTCGCAGCTCTAACAGATTGTTCTCATAGCATGACCAGCAGCGATAAGGAAAAGAGAAAACGGGCGGCCTAATCTACGCGATCGCCCTCGACCCTCTTGATCCCGCTCACCTTGTCCACAATGGGTGCGAGAAGGGTCTTGAGCGCTTCCAGATCAGCATCCGGCGGCAAGGTCCTGAGGACGTTGGTGAGGTTGAGGCCTGGTTGCGAAGGCCACCTTCACCACACCTTTGAAGAGCTCCAGCAGATCTGGCGCGACTCGTCGACCAGTTGCTTTGGGATCTTCTCCCGGAGTCGCTGGAGGGCCGTCGCCACGCCTTTGAAGAACAAGCTGAGCTTGGCGCTGGGTTGGAGGTGCTCATCGGAGGAATACCCGAGATCCTCCATCCCCAGCCGCGCCAGCTCCCTGTCGATGGCTGCGGCAACATCCACGAGACCCTCGGTCCAGTGCTCCACATTCTCCCTAAAAGTGTTACAGGCGGCAGCAAGACTTCGCCAAAGCGCCTCGTCGGCCTTGATCTTCTCCTTCAAGGCCACCTCCTGCTCCCTGGCGCCGTCCAGCGTCTTGGTCAAAGTAGACAGCTTCAACTCAAGATCTGCGTTGGAGTCCTTGGCGGCGCTAAGCTCCATGCTCCTCTCGGCGAGAAGACCCTGCAGCTCGCCAAGGGTGTAGGCGTCCTTCTCGCGCTCACGCTTGAGCGCAGCAAGCTCCTCGCCGCTCACCTTGAGATCGGCCTCTAGCTGCGCCACCTTCGTCTCCAGCTCCTTCTTGGCGGCCTTGGCAGCTGCGGCAGCATCCTCTGCTTCCTTGAGAGCCCCGCCGAATGTTTGCTCGCGCGCGGCAAGCTCCTCCTCGTGGCTGTCAAGGTTAACCTTCCGCTGCGCCAACTCGCCTTCCTGCGCAGACAGCTTCTCGGCAGCAAGCCGATGTTGCCCTTCAACTTCAGCCTTCTCGAGGAGGAAGGCTTTACGCTCCTCGGTGAGTTGCTCCCGCTCCTCTGCCAGGGACCGGAGAGCTTCCTGGTTGAGGCCCCGGAACTCCTCCGCGCGCTTCTCGATGTCCACTCCCGCCTTCGCGACAAGCGCTTGTCGGGATACCAGCTTGGCCTATCGGGCGCGGTAGAGCGACAACAGCTTCTGCAGCAGCTGCTCCTCCTCAGGCTCGCCGCTGCTGCTGTCCGGCGCGTCAACCAGCGTCAGTCCAGCGGAGGCGAGCAACTCTTCATCAAAGGTTTCTCCTTAGATCGGCGCCCTGGAGCTCGACGCCCAGGGGAGCTTGATGAAGACGCCATCGCCGGCCTTCAAATAAGCGCCGGGCTGGGGCTCTTGAGCTGGACGCTGCAGCGATGGCGGAGGGATCGGCGGTCGGCGTGGCGCTGGCGCTCCTGCGGCCTCGGGGCGTCGGTCGATCGCGGACCCTCGCCACTTCTGCGGCGGCAGCTTTGGCGGCCTCTCCGCGGCGGGATCATCAGCGACGTCTTCTTCTTCGGTGACAGCGACGTCATCGGTATTGCCGCGCGCGTCCTCCTCGCCGGCGACCTCGGTTTCCATCGGCTCTGTGGCAGATGGACCTGACGACCGGAAAAGGAAGAAAAGTCAAGCAAATGTTCAAAAAGAAAATCAGAAGAAGAAGAACCCAAGGGAAGTTTTCAAGCAAGAGGATTACCTATACTAGGATCTACAGTCGTGGTCTCCGCCACCGGGGGGTCGCTGGTGCTACCCTTGCCGGAGAACTGTCCCTTGCCGGGGAATTCTCCCTTGCCGGGGAATCCTCCCTTGGCGGTGTAGTTGAAGCAGATGGCATGTTGGGAGCGGCTTCCGGGCACTCCTGGTGAGACTGCTCTGCTCCTACGCAAACCAATAGTCAGATGTCAGCAAAGAAAGAGCACCCATGCGCGCCTAACAGCAGGAAGTAAACCATATACTTACGCTGGGGGCTGCTTTGGGGAATAGTTCTTTGGGTCCGGCAAGGTGGTCTCGGACACACCCCCGCTGTCATGTGGGTTCGTCCTCGATGACAATCACCGGACCTTGGTTCTCTTCGCCGCTCTCGGGCCAGGGTCCCGAAAAGGAATGGGTTCGGAGTAAAGCAAATCAGATACAAGACAAAACAGCAAGAATTGAAGAACTATAAGTACAAAGAAAGAATCTTACTCTTCCTCTTCCTCGTCGGAGCTGGCGCGAGAGGTCAAGTCCGCCCACCTTTGGCGCGACAAGGCGGAGGAGTAGGTTCCCTTAGCCGCTTGGCGGGAGCGAAGCGGTGGTCCGGGAGGGCCCGCTCCGATTACCGCAGCGGCGTGAGGTCTCCCTGCGGCAACAAATGCTTGCCACGGTGGAAGCGCGTCAGGCGCGCGGCGGCGGTGTTGACCCGTCTGCCGCCCGCTTCGTCCCGGACTTGGACTTATGGAGACGCCTTCTTAGTGGAGCTGGGGCTCCGCTTGCAGTGAGCTGTCGAAGGTGAGAAAGAGGAGGAGTCGATCTTCAGCGAGTCGCTCGCGCCCTCGGCGGGCTCGCTCGACTCAGCTTCAGTCCGACAAGCTCCCCTCGCCGCAAGCTCCCTCGCTCGGCAAGGCTTGCCGCCTCTGCTGCCTCTGCCTCCTCCACGGTGAATCCAAACTTCGCCCAGCGGCGGCTGCCACCGCCTCTTCCAGCCCTAGTGGCGTCGCGCCGCATCTCCGCATCGGTGGTGTCGCGAGTAAGGCTCTTCTGTTCATCGGAGCGAACCGGCATTTCTACCAAGCCGTCAAAGAACTCCTGCACGACGTCGTCTGCAGGCTCTTGCCAAGTTGGGACAATTCCATGCGAATCGCACTGCGGCATCATTGCACGGATGCGGTTGAGCGAGGAGTTGTTGCACAGCGGAAGACACCCCTCGGCAACCTGAACACTTCAGGATGTTGAGGATCATGCTTGAACAGTTCTAGGAGCATTGCGTCCAGTTCTAGGACAGTGAAGTTGAAGTTGAGGCCCGGGCGCAGCCTCATGATATCCGCCGCATTCTGGAACTCCCAGGCGGGTCTCCTCCTCTCCTGCAGAAGCGTCGCGGCGCGAAAAAATCTGCGCCAACGGCGCCTACGGTGAGCCCGGCAAGCCTGAGGCATAGGATCCGGGTGACGGCAATCTTCAGCCTATCGTCTTCCGGGGCAACGTTGCTCCAATCGTTGCCGCGCGCTACTGGGGCTTGGCGTTGGGCGGTAAATGGCTGCGGGTTCTCCTCGACAATCCAGCACCAGATCGCTCTCCATTCATCCCACTTGCTGCGGAGCTCTCCTCCGATAAGCTTCCTTCTTGCCGGTTCTCGAGATCCAGGCGATTCCGCGGATAGAGGCTCCCCTCTCTCAACTCGGGGCATAAAGAAGTGGCGGAAAAGGGCTACATTTGGATAGATTTCGACAAAGTTTTCGCAGAGATGTGCGAAAACTGCCATGGTCAGAACGGCATTGGGGGTGAAGTCAAGGAGGCGGAACCGTAGGTGTTCATAATGTCACGAAAAACTCAAAGAAAGGCGGGCGAGCCCGCGATGGAACAACGCGAAGAAGGATATCCATTGAGCCCGCCCAGCGGCAGTTGGGAGTACCTTCGTCTTGCGGATGTGCTCGCATCTCCGTCGACGAAGAGGTAGTAATACTCCCTCGGATCCTTCAAGGCGAAATGAGGGGGAATGTTGCCGCTCCTTTCGCGCCCGCGAGCGCTGCGCCTCGGCCGACTTCACAACCTTCCCGGCTTCGGAGCCATGGCGGAGGTAGTGAGAGATCGGCGGTGTTGGTGGTGCCGGTGGCAATGAGGCGGGCGCTGCTCTCTTTCAGCTTTGGGAAGAAGGGGGGAGCGGCGGAGGTTTTTGAGATTGGAATAGCGACCGGCGAGATGGGCGAACTGCCCCTGTTTCCCCTGGTTATAAAGAGGGAGGGGGCAGACGTTCCGTCTTTCCGAATAAAGAAACCACCCACGATCTCTCCCACGACGCCGCATTTGACGCGTGCCGTTCAAGGAGGGCGCGGTGGATACAAAGTGAGATACGACATAACCCAGGCCGCGCGTGCCGTGCCTGTTTTTGGCCCAGCCCAACAGCGCTCGGCACCGTGTGTGGCCCAGGCCGGGGCTCTGCCGGTGTACTAGAGTAGGGTACCCTAGTATCCCAAACTTGTGCACGGGCAGTTGCAGCACCAGCGGCAAGGCTTGCGGGTGACCGCCAAGGTCCTCCGTGGTTCCTTTGGAGCCATTCAAGAACAAAGTATTCAAGCCAAGGAGACAAGGCCCGGCAAGAGGAGCTTGCGGAAAGGCCAACCAAGGCATCTCAAGGAACTTGCCGCGACGCCATACGCGTCCGGCGAGGCCCGTGAGCGACAAGCTTCGGGACGCGACAAGACAACGACGCGGCAAAGGCGCTTGCCGTGGCAAACTACCCCTCCGTACCAGCGCTCGGACATCCACCAACGTGTCGCCAGGGCCTTTCGGCGCCGCGTGTGGCAAGAAAATGTCTGGCGGCCAGCGGTCTTGTGGTGGCAAGCGACGCGACAAGATTGCCATCGTGGCAAGCGGTGGCGTCCCGATGGTCCTTTTTGCACTATTTGGGCGACGTGAGCGGGCATTTAATGCCTTTGTCCCCGCCGTCGGGGTTAGGTATAATACATTGTGCGGTAGTTGTACCAACCGCAATTCCTTTTCCATTTTACCCTTGTCTCGTTGCCACCTGTCGGAGACCCTTTAGCATATAAAAGGAGGCCCATGCGCAGCGTGAGGGGGTTCAAGGCGAAACACACTCACGCTCGGTCCCGTTAGCAGCTAGTGTGTACTGTAGCACTCCGCGCTCCCGAGCAAGAACTCAATACACTAGACATGCAGCAGTAGGAGTGTTATCTTTCCGGAGAGCTCCGAAGCTGGGTAAACTGCTCGTGTGCTTCGCCCCGATCTGCTCTTCGTGCGATCTCCGCCCCCCGCCGAACCGAAAGGGGCTCGGTCCGCCGGTCCCATAGGTGTTCGTGGATCAGTTTCCCCGACAATAGCCTCCACACAAAATCTAACCGTTACACACAATTTACCAAACTCGGTGGGACCGAATCAACAAACTCGGTCGGACCGATTTAGTAAACCTAGTGACCGTTAGTGATTTTGGTGGGACCGACATGCAACTCGGTAGGACCGATATGGTTAGGGTTAGGGCATAACGTAATCTCGGTGAGACCGATTACACAAACTCGGTGAGACCGATTTTGGTAATTAGCTAACCAGAGAGTTGGTCAGGTAAACTCGATGGGACCGATTCACTCTTTTCGGTGAGACCAAAATGTTACGAAAGGGAAACAGAGAGTTTACATTGCAATCTCGGTGGGACCGATCGCTCACTTCAGTTAGACCGAAACGTTACGAAGGGAAACAGAGAGATTACAATCCCATCTCGGTGAGACCGTGATCCCTATCGGTGAGACCGATTTTCCTAGGGTTTGTGGCAGTGGCTATGACATTTGAACTCGGTGGCGCCGGATAGAAAGAATCGGTAGGACCGATTTTGACTTTGGGTTTAGGTCATATGTGGAAGTGAGAAAGTAGTTGAGAGTTTTTGGAGCATATCACTAAGCACTTGAAGCAAGAGGCTCATTAAGCAACACCTCATCCCTCCTTGATAGTATTGGCTTTTCCTATAGACTCAATGTGATCTTGGATCACTAAAATGTAAAATGTAGAGTCTTGAGCTTTTGAGCTTGAGCCAATCCTTTTGTCCTTAATATTTTGAGGGATCCACTTTCATCATCCATGCCATGCCATTCATTGAGCTTTCCTGAAATATTTGTCTTGGAATAGCATTAGCTCAATGAGCTATAAGTTGTTAAGAAAAACCAAAACCACCTAGGGATAGTTGCACTTTCAGCAGGTTTAAGCACGCTAGTAAAGCAAAACAAGTGGAAAGGTGTGTTAACTGCAACAGGCCTAACATTTAACAACAAGCAAACATAGTCATTCGAACTGGTATTGTGCCGGTCTAAGTACACTGGTTATTATAAAAATGGAAAGGCGTGTTAAGTACAAGATGCAGCAACCAAATGTAGTCATTCATAGTGGTATTATTGAAACTGGAATAACTGCACAATTCATACTTGCACATATAGAACATCACATTGTGAATAACTGGAATAAACAAGGCATACTACGAACAACCAAAGATAGCATTTTAAACTGGACATATGCTAACAACAAACAATCGAACAATCAAAAAACTTTAAAAGAGGCATATGCTAGCTATAGCAGGCTTAACAACAAGCAAATATATGCATTCCTATCGGTATGTTTAAAACTGGATTGATGAAGTGTAATGCACAATAAATAATTGCACATATCACATTGTGAAAAACTGAAATAAACAAGGCATACTGCAAACAACCAAATATAGCAATTAAAACTGGACATATTCTCACTACACTACAAAAGGGACTCGACAAAACAAATCATGGGTTCCTCCCTGTGAAGAGGCACGACAAAACAAATCATGGGTTTCCTCACTTGTCACAGATGGGCTCGTTCTCATGGGAAGAGCATGGACCCTGGATGCACTCCATGTTGTCACAGATGGGCTCCTTCCCCTTGGAACAGCACGATTGTAGGGTGCCCTCCCTGATGTCGCACACGGGCTCTTTCCCCTTGGAAGAGCAGATGGGCTCTTTCCCCTTGGAAGAGCCGGAGAGGTTGAACCCGAGGGGTTGGCCGTTGCTGTTGACGACCTCGATGTCGTAGCCAGCGTTCGCGACATACCCGCATAATCTAGCCCACTGATTGAGTTCATGCGGCGAGTAATGGTCGTCAGCTTCCTCAGCGATGTCGGGGAAAGAGACAGTGATACACCTCTTTTGGGCCAGTCGCTCCTCGAGCTCCACGGGAAGCGTAGCCGGGCTTAGGCTGCGATGATTGGGAGTGGGGGATGGGGATCTATGGGAAAGGGGGCGTTTGGCAGGTGTCATCAAAGAAACTCAGGGCGGCCTGGGTATGGAGATCGGTGGGTAAGTTGCACGGGCAAACCGGCAGATGTTGACAATGGAGGCCTGGCGGCGGCAGCGGTGACCTTGCTAGGGTTTCAAGCGAGGGAGGGTGTGTGTGTGTGTATGTGCACGCGTGCCCGAGGAGGTTTTTGTGTGTGGAGGGGGGTGTTTGAGGAAATGACATGGCTACTGAAACTTTTACTACGCGGGAGTCAAATGCGGGAGTGAAATGTCATGGCTATTGAAAATTTTGATGATGGTGCATCGCACACGGTCCGGAAATAACAACCATGTGTTATGAAATAGAAAAACCCTCGAGGCAGGTAGATATTTTCGAGGGATGCAGGCGGGAGCGGGAACAAGAAACATCACACACGGTCGAAACATAATAACCGTGTGTTACCAAACCGAAAAAAGCTGCAGGCGGGTAGATATTTTTGAAAGGGGAAGCCTCGTGGAGCTCAATGTACTGTGTGGGTGTGCGTGACAGGGGCACCGGCGTGGCACATGGTTAGTGTGAGTGAACCATGTCTGTTGCATCATCCGACTTGTCTAATGTTCATAAATTTGGCGAAAAATGACACGGGAGAGGGTCAGAACACGAACACACTTGCATGTGGACCAAATGTATGTATGAAAAGGGCGGTTTGATGTTCAAATACCAAATGCAACTTTGATGTGGCACCTATCTCGCAAAGCGCATGGCATTGCTTGCCCCCCTCGTGTCGGCAGGAAGGGAATCCTATGCTATGAATGCATGCCCCCCGGAGGTTCACCTAGCAAAGTGCAAAGTAGTAGTCCCCCCCACCCCCCGCACACACACACCCACTTTCAGTCGGCGGGCCAGAGAGGCATCTCACCAAGATGGATCATAAAACAGACCAAGAATAATCCACCTTGGTCGTACAACCTCTCTCTTATTGTTGGTCAAAGTGATGGCCATCCATGCAACCCTGGAGATGGGCTAGCTCGCCAATAATCAGACAAGTAGCTAGTCCCTGAACACAACCACTGCCTGGGTGTGGACCAAACAAATGTATGGAGAGGTGTGTTTGAATACACAATGGAACAACTTTGATGTGGCACTGTGCTTTCGAACCAGAAATCCCCACACTGAGTGAGGGTTAGTAGACGATGCATATGTATGTCACACCACACTTCAAGCCGATGACGGGGATTCATGCATGCTTGCGTGCATAGTATGAGCTCAAACTTAATTAAGTCTAAATCTCACCATGACCTATACTACGATAACACGAACCAAAGGAAGAATCCGCCATGGTAACCTATCTTGTTGTCGGTCAAGGTGATCATGGATGTCCACATGGGCCCACGAATATATAGGCTTGTCGCCGATAACCATGCAAGGGAGTGTACCGTTCAAAGAAAACCACTACATGCATATGCATGGAGGTGATGCGTGCATGCATGTTTGAATACCATTTCACAACATTGATGTGGCGCGTGCGTCGAAAATCGTATAGTCCCCACACAGAGCAAGATCGGTTCATGACGTGTCGTGGTACTAGCCACTTCGACTCGATGGGAGGGATTCATGCGTACACATGCATGTGTGTGCTCAAACTGTATCATAACATCCCAGAGCATGACCTATATATATACTGTATTAGAAAGAAAAAAATAATCCCCTCCTAAGTCAAATTAACCTCTCTCGTTGTCAGGCAAAGTAGTGATGGACCATGCAGGCCTACAGATGGAAAGCATCGATATCGCTGATAACCGCTTAAGTGGGTGCGAGAGGACAACCACCATCGCTTTGCATGTGGGCCAAACATATGTTGAATACCCAAAATGCACAACTTTGATGTGGCACATGCCTCCAAAACCGTAAAGTCCCCACACAAAGCAAGGTTCATGAAGCGTACTACATATGATGGTCCCCTTCCACCTCTTCGACGCATACTATATGCTCCTACCGGCGTACAACCCAAAAAGAATCCTCCTTGATGGTGAAATTAATTAACCTCCCCCGATGTAGGTCAAAGTGATGCATGCATCGATGATGGCCTCGTGGGCCCACAGATGGAAGCGTCACATGTGAGTGTCCTAGGATAACCACCGCCTGCATGCATGTGGCCAAAAAGGTGTTGTGTGATGTTTGAATATCCAATTTCACAACTTTGGTGTGGCACGTGCCTCAGAAACCGAAAAGTCCTGACACTGAGTGAGGTGTACTTGTTCACGGATGCGTATGTATAGTATATATGGTAGTCCCCTCCCACCTCTTCGACGCGTTCTATATACTCCCACCATAACACAAACAAAAAAAATTCTACCTTGCTGGTCAAATTAACCTCTCTGTCGGCTGTTCGTCAAAGTGATTGACAATGACCTCGCGGGCCCACAGAAAGCGTCACACGCGAGTATCGAGTGTCGTGTAGGACAATCATCGAGTGCATGTGGCCAAAACATGTATGTATGAAAGGGTTGTGTAATGTTTTAAATAACGAATTCATGACTCTGATGTGGCACCAGCCTCACAAAACGGCCAACACACACGGTGGCTCACGACTCGTAGTGTACTGCCAGCCACCCGCCACCCCCAGACGCGCGCGCGTGCACACACACACACACACACACACACACCGCGAATCCAGCGCAACTACGAGGCATGTTAATTTTATCCCACGGTGAACATATGTTACCAAAGGAGGGACATTTTAATTCTAAAAAAAAACCAGATATCATTAAGACGTTTTTGTACATTGATTGATTTTCTAGGGGTATAATGTGCAAAACTCAAATTTGAGCTACATGCACACGTGACAGTGCACCTAAATGGATTGCAAAAACACATGTGTCTCACTGGGTGCATATTTACTCCCCATGCAAGAAATTTTAAACATTGAGAATCTTGATTTTTAAATTCTAGTCAATCCAAAACTTATTTGAAATTCATGAAACTTATCGTGTTGTCATATGGAGACCAATACAAAGTGGCATTGTACTTTTTTTGTCAAATTTGAGACCAGTTTTGATGTAATCTTTATCTTCTTACAAACGGGAGATTATTAATAATTGGGAACCAATATCCCAAACGGATTATTTATTCAAACCGTGAGCTTTAGACCAACAATGGATACATGCCATGCTTCGGTTAAGCAATAAAGCGACAACATTAATCATCCAAATGGAAAAACAATATACGTGTCGCCGTGTGACCCGTGTGCCGTGCGAGCAGGCGGGAGTTGACGGGACGCATGCGAGCAGTCTGCCGCACAGGCAGACCGGGAGGCGTGCGTGCAAGTGTGTGAATTGACGGGAGGCATGCTCGCTGCGCAGTGTCATCGGGAGGCGTGCAAGTAGTTGTGTAAAATGACCGTAGGCATGCCAGCAGTCCGGTGCGCAGGCTCGCCGGGAGGCGAGCTAGCGGTTTGACTGCCGCCCGCCTCTCTCCCACTACTCCATATTAATGGCGCGCCCGAGCGGTCGCACCCTCCATCCTCGCCACACACACAATCCTCTCTCTCCGCTTGCATCCTCGACACTGCTCTCAGTCCTCAAAGCCCTTAGTGTATGCGGATGCCGCCGAAGCGCCCCATCGGAGGGAGTGGCAAAGCCGGGGCTGCTGAAGCACCGGAGCACGACGTGGAGATGGAGACAGAGGTTGTCGTCACCGCCGGCAAAGTATCGCTGCACCCTGACATTTTCGACGACGTCGAGCTTCACAGCCGGAGGCGGATGTCCACACGGACTCCAGTGACGACTCGGGCGACGACCCCGATGACGATGTTGATGACCACTCTGGCGACGACTCCGATGACGACGAACAACTGTTTAGTCATCTATACCCATTTATTTGTCAAATAGATCCTAGGGTTTATCTGGTTACTCCTGCCTCCCCCTTTTGGAATAGAAATCCTATGGTTATGTTCTCCCAATCCATGAAATCCGAGTAAGTTTCATTAGATCCATGTAGTGTATTGATTGTCTGAATGGTACAAGTGATAAGTGATTAGTTGTTTCATCTGTGCAAATGATTTCTGCTAGTAATCCGACTAGGATTAGTGTTTGTGCTAATAATTCCTAGCCAGGACTTGACAATTGATTTTGAATGACCTACATATATGTTTGTTCCATTATTTTCTTCAAGATTGGTCTGTACATAGACGAATGTGCTTAAAAATTGAACCATAATATCTGGATATGTATAAAAATAGCCATAAATTCCTAATCCTACTTCACGGCATGTAAACATTGATTGATGCCAAATGTTCGCTAGAGATTAGTTTGTAAACATTAATTTGACGCCACATTTTTTTACTATTTGTATAGGTGTTGTCTGACGATGTGGACAACGAGGATGAAGATGGCCAGAGGAGGTACAAGAGGCAAATCCTGAAGGAGCTTTATGTGGGAACGCATAACAGGCGTATTAGGACCCGGGACGGCGGATGTCGATGCCCATTTTGCAACCGAAAGCTTCATGATGCGTATGAAAGTGTTCTGGCGCATGCAAGAGGATGAGCCGTTGGCTCCATCAAGCAGAAGTATTCTCACAGTGTGGCGCACACCGCGTACGCCGAGTACCTGGAGAAGCTTTGGGATCGTGCCGGCAGAAAAGATGATATGTGGGATCGAGCTATTTACGCTTGAGTATGCTTGATGACGGTTTAACTATGTACTTATGGTTGAACTATGCTTGTGACGCTTATTATCTATGTCTGAGTATGTTTAATCTATGTTTACTTATGTCTAAATGTGGGATATGGATGCAATCAGTTCGGTTGATGGAATCTACCTCCATCCTGGTTTATTGGCCCCCTTTGTAATTTGTGTTAAATTTTGACCATAGATTTAACTGACAAAATGTTAGTGCAGGTCAGCAAAAATTATATCGTTGTATGCATATTTGAACATAGTGTTCAATGATATAATTTTTGGTGACATGCATAAAAATTTGTTAGTTAAATATTTGGCCAAAATTTGGTACAAATTACAAAGGGGACCAATAAACCAGGACAGAGGTAGTACGTCAATCACACACGGTTCCCAAAATTGGAGCCGTGTGCAATGACTTTGATTTTGCGTGTTATGCCAATCACACACGGTTGGTTCTAGCAAACTGTTGCCTCTGAAACTCTTTCTGGGACAGAAAATCCTCACCACCCAATTCAAAAAAGAAAACCCTCACCATCCCCACGTCACAAAAACCCTCACCCCGCCCGCCACCCCCTCCGGTCCCCATTCACACCTACACAAGCTCCTCCATGTCTATGCATGGCACTGCCTATCGTGGCGGCAACCACTTAGCTCGCCGCCTGCCGCCGCCAGGCTGCCGGCAAACCCCACTGCATTTCGACACTTCAGCTTGCTGCCGCCTATCGCCATCGACTTTCTCGACGCTGCTCATGGTCGACCCAGCTTCGCCCGGTTGGGGAATCCGCCGTACTAAGGGTTTTTTCTCATGGGCAACAATGTAACTAATTTAATGAGATATTATCTCATCTCTTATCCCAGTTCATCTGCCTCCTTTAATCACCCGGCTGAAATCGCCATGAATTCATTCTTATTCGAGCCGATTTGAGGTTTTCTTTCATTCATAGAGTGTACAGTGTGCGGACACATCAGGACTTTGCGGCCTCCACCAGACATCCATTGAGTTCCATCTCACCGTACCAGATGACTTGAGGATGCATGCGGTATGTTCAATCTCAACCTAAATCAGTTGGCATGGCCTACTTTCCTGAACATGTACTAAATATTGCTACATTTGGATAAAGGGTTCCACATGCACCATATACATCAAAGGGGATTTTTTTCCTTCTTTCTATATTAGGAAAATTAATGATGTATTGTTCTTTCGATTACTCTCATATTTCCATGACATCATGTTTCCTATCTGTTTAATTATAGATTTTTGTGCTTCAATTTCAACTGATGTATAGTTCTTTCAATTTGGGCCCATATTTGCATGTTACCATATTTTCTTTAACAATCCTACCATTTTCTGCAGCGCGTCCCTTGCTATGCAACAGAATCTGTAGTACACAATCTTTCCCTTTACATAAATCAAGACTGCAGGGATGTCATACTGAGCACAAACCATGGATTTAAAATCGTTGCTACTGTAAGACTTGATGAACGTGGTGACTCCTATTTTATCACTAGCCTTTGGAAAGAAATTTCTATGTTTTATGTACTGAAAGCTGGCACTAAAATTGCACTGCACATAAAAGAGCCTGGTCATGAGATATATGCCAACTTCCCCGACGATATCATACATCTAGACTGTGTTCTAAGTAAGTCTTCTTTTCAAGTATCTGCATGTTGACTTACCTAGCAATATCAAATGAATTGTGTAGTATTTAAGCAACCAATTGTTATTCCATTTTCTTACTCTATTCCTACCTACTAACTTCTAGTTACCAATACACTTTTCTATCGCCCTGTTTTAACTAAATATTCCATGTACTCCCACTTCTATCAGAAAGTGCCGCTGATGAGGAGACTCCGGACGTGGAGAACGGAGCTGCCAAAAAGCGGAGGCGGGTCGAGCAAGAACTGCAAGCGACTCCAGCAGGCCTAGACTTCATCCGCAGCCTCCCCGATGATAGGTTGATAGTCATCATCTCCCTCCTCCCAATCAAATATGGGCCGCACACAATCATCCTTTCTCGATGGTGGTGCCCCCTATGGAACTCCACCCCTCTCGACTTCATCAACGCCATGGCTATCGCAAAAGCTTGGATGCGTTCTCCAAGATTCTCGGCAGTCACCCTGGCCCAACCAGAGGCCTTAGCATGGGCAAGTTCCATTCCAACGGCAAGGACCGAGCCAAGTTTGATGACTGGTTTCGATCCCCCGCCCTAGATCAGCTCGAGGAGCTCACTTTTGATGATCAGCATATGTGCTCGCTGCCAACGTCCACGCTCCGCCTCGCGCCCACGCTGTGCTTTGCCAAGTTCAGGAACTGCCATCCCCCCTTAATGACGCGCTCGCCCTTATTCTACCATGACTGAAGCACCTCGAGCTCATTGCCGTCTGCCTCCCAAACAGTGACATGGAGCACCTGCTCCGTGGCTATACTACACTTGAGTACCTTCGTCTTCAGGCGATTAATGGGTTGAGTAGCTTCCACATCACCTCCATGACTCTCCGGACTATTTATGTGTGTTGCTGGTGCGGCAAGAAGACATCACAAGATGTGTACCATGGTATGGTCACTGAGGACACGCCTTCACTTTAGAGATTACTTGTAGTTGATCAAGAAGGTCCAACAAGAATCAATGTCATTTCTACACCGAAATTGACAGTGGTGGGCTACTCGTCTGACAAATACTCCGAACTTGTAATTGGATCCACACCCATTCAGGTACAACAACCGCCTTCTAGCTCTCCTTCTAGAAATTAACATTATTTCTAATTTTGACGATGTATGTTCGTTTGTCATCTAGAAAATAATTCCGACAAGCTTGACCCCGAAACCACGCACGGTGAAGGTCTTGGCACTAGAATCTATCGGCCCCAACCTGGAGCAAGTTTTCACTTTCTTGAGATTCTTTCTGTGCCTAGAGAAGCTATATACCGAGGTGATGTTCCTTTCCTGTTAAATGTTAGCCATAAGGGAGTTCAATTTGTGACACATTTTTCCAAGTTTACAATGACAATGTACTATGATTTCCGAAGGATTTTTTTGCATACATGTCCCCCCCCCCCATATTGGTTGCTTGATCCATATGGTTACAATCCATAAGCGTTTCTCCTTTGGATTCATCTGTACTAGTTTTCTTAGGGAACTTTTCATCCACTCCAACCTCTTGTGAAGAAGGCTACATTTTTGTAGATTGTAATCAAATGCACATGTTAATCATGTCGGATCGAAGATGGCATGTTAGTGCATTTTACAAATCCTGCAAAACAAATAGGCATGTAGTAGTGTTCAAAACTGCATGTAGGCACTAACATGTTTCCTTCTTTTGCAGATAATATTAGGCCCGGTGGTGGATAATGTGATACAATATAACAATCACACTGAATGCCTAGATCTGCATCTCTCAGAAATTACTTTGAACTCCTACCGAGGGACCTTACCGAAGATTGTATTCGCCAGGTTTTTTGTTGTCAGAGCAAGGGTGCTGAAGGTAATGAGGGTTGCCCTACATTTATTTTGCAAAACCGAATGGTTTGTTGATCAGCGCTGGCGGCTGCGGCAGAATGGAACGGGCTCTGAAAATGCTTAATTTCATTTTGGAACTTTAGATGACAGAGTAATCGGAAATCATCGTGTCAACCCCATACATAACTTCTCAGTGGCCCCTTTGCAAAAATTATGAGGTTTCAAAACCAGACTTACAAGTGGCAATATTAGTTTGAACCTCTCTAATATCCATGTTCAGCGGATCAGCGCGATCATTTGTAGCTGATGAGCTGAATTTCATTTCAAATTCAGTTTGAACCTTGTAATCTTTGAATTTGAGCCATATAACTCTGGAATTTGAACCTTGTAATATTTCGAGCTTTTGTGGTACAATCGTTGAAATGGCATCGTATGAGACTCGTATATTGGTAGCACTATTTTGACCTTAATATGCAATGGACTTAGATTTTTTTTACCCATTCTCGAATCTGTTTACCTTGTCGATCTCATAGCACACGACCTGTATAGCTAACTCGACTGTGATCTTCGACATTATTGCACACTGTTGGTTTCTTCAACCGTGTGCTCTGTAGAGCGCATAATTAATTATCGCACTCGAGTGTCCATCATCACCCTTTTGTGTAACTTTGACCTCATCACCCACGGGTGAACTTATGACCAAAGTCATTCCACACACTTTGTTTTTACGAAGCTTTTTGCCAATAAACGCCCATGATTTGTCCCTCTTCTAGCCGATGCGTGGCCAAACTAATCGGGTGGGAAGCTTGCGTGGTAAACTGCACGGTAGCGCGGGAACAGGCTCACCGACGATACATTTGGCGCCTCTTCGAGCCCACACGTGGTCAAAAGAAACGCGTGCGGTGCGGTGTTGTCATGCATGCACTGGAATCCTCCGCTATGAATGCGGTGACAAGATCTGACGATTACAGGCCGGCCGGCCCCCATTTATTAAAGTGGCCATTTAACCCTTGTGTCTCTTCAACCTGTCGATCGCGCCCCACCATTGCAAGAAGCACACCCACCACGACAAATTCTTAGAGGATATCATGTGCGGCTCCAATGGCGCTCCGAGCGGCTACCGACGACGAGCAGCAGTTTACCATGCATGCCGTGGTGGACACCCACAGAAGGTTCACGGAGCTCTCGATGGTGTACACCAACAACCCGGTCTAGGTGGAGCACTCCATCCACATCATGGAGTTGTTGCTTGCCGAGGAGAAGTACAAGGTGGTTGGGTTCGTCCTTGAGTACACCCACGCTCGTGCTGGGGTTTCGTCCCAAGGTCGTCGTCGCCCAAATGTGCGTGCGCAACCATGTCCTCGTCTACCACTACTACCTGGCCACAAGGCCTTGTGAGCGTTTCGCCAGGTTTGTCAATAGCCCCCACTACATGTTCGTTACAGTGGACATCACCAATGATGTAAAGGTGCTCAAGAATTCGGGCATCGCCTGCCAGAATCTTGTCGACATCCAGGGCCAATACAAGATCTGGGACAGCAACGAGCATGAGAAGGACTCACTGGTTCACCTCACCGAGGCCATCATCGACCCCTACTACAGAGACATGAAGGATTCCTGCAACAAGGACAAGCGTGCCTAGCACTCGGCCTGGATGGAGAAACTCGACAAAGCTCACGTCGTGTACACGGCCAAGGAGGCGTACACGAGCTACGAGATGTACAGGCGGATCGTTGACATGAGGAAGTGCCTCCTTCCCCAAAATGGCCAGGGATCCAGCCGGAAGCAGAGCAATGGCAAGCGTCATCGCAACAATAAGTAGATGATTAGATCCTCGTTTCTCCTAGTTTAGTATGCATGTAATTTCTTACTTTGGTGTGTGGAAATGTTATGTGTGTAGTCACTTGTGTAATTGTATGCTTAATTTGGTTTTTGCAATGTTGTCTTTTTAAGTATATATGTTGATGCTCTGTAGACAGAGCAAATCACATCGCACACGGACCAAACAATGGAACCCGTCGGTGATGATTTCATCAATCACTAACAATTGTATACCAGCAATCATTTGCTCACAACACACACGGCTTGTTAACAGGAATCGTCTATGTTGTTATCGGTCTTCCCACAAATTTCTGATTACAAACCTGTTTGCCGCGCATCACACACATCTTGTTAAGTTGAACCGTTTATGTTCTCTTGGCTCAACGCAAACAGTTCATCCGAGTGAACTGTATGCCGTATATTGCACACACCTTCATCTGGCTGCCCGTTTCTGTTGTTCCGCCCCATCACAAACAGTTTATCCGAGTGAACTATACGCCGTATATCGCACACGCCTTCATCCGGCTGCCCATTTCTTTTATTCCGCCTCATCTCAAACAGTTCATTGAACTCAACCGTATGCCCCTCATCACACACGCAACTAAAATCTGAACCGTGTTTGATTTATCCTTCATCGCAGGCGTTTTGCATCTTTTTTATTGTTATTTCACATCACCGTTTGTGACTAATGCATCGCACACAGTTTCGTCAAAGGTTCTCTGATCGTAGTGTCGCGTTAGCAGCATCCTGCAGTAGTGGCAGTGGAGTATGAGAGGGCAAGGAGACTGCTCGCCTCAACGAGGCAACCCGCCAAGCGGTGGCAGCAGCAATCCAGTTCAACCCCAACTATGACTTTGGGTATCATCCTGGCCAGCTGTGACCATAGACCAACTTAGGACAAAAGCCTAAGCTTGGGGGAGTACGTATATCTCACAGACATTACATCCATGCATCGCACATTCATTCCAGTTGTCGGTGTTCATCCCTTTTTTATTGTATAATCCCTGTTAGTTTATTTTTCTTGCTTTCTTCTTATGTGTTTGAAAAAAAACTTTGATAAAATCCAAAACTATTTCTCGCTTCTTTTTAGTTTTTATTTCTAATTTAATTAGTTGTAGTATTAAAAGAAAACCCAAAAAGATTATATTGCTTGTTTGGGAGCTTTCTCTTGTAAATAGTTTCTCTCGTTATCATTTTCCTTAGTTTCACTTTCTTCAAGAGAAAAAACAAAAACTCCAAAAATATTTCAGTGTGTTTCTTTGAAATTCTTTTCTTTTCTTTCGGTCGTAAGGAGATGACCACAATGAAAATGTTGAGTGGCTCTCATATGCAATATTGTTAATCTAACAAAGAGCCCATATTACCTTGTCTTCTCCTTTGAATAAAAGTTTACATATTCCAACTTAGTCCATGACACATGCACTCTTATTATTATTCACATCGTTCGGTCGTGCAAGTGAAAGTCAATAATGACATGAATTGATTGAGATGGAGAAAAGCTGGTATGAACTCGACCTGTCTTGTTTTTGTAAATACGTTTAAGCTAATCATTCTTGATTAAGCCTATTATGAATAAACATGTTTGCAATGACAATTAGAGATCTTAATTACCCGTGCCATGCTTAAATAGCTAGGAGTGGATAATGGTTTATCTGGTGTGTCAACATGCTTTTAAAATGGTTATGATGTAGTATGATAGGATGGCATCCTCCTTTGAATGATTCAAGTGGCTTGACTTGGCACATGTTCACGCATCAAAACCAACAAAGCCTCCATGATATTTATGTTCATGGTGTTCTATACTCATGCTCGTATTCAATGTTGACTAATCTCAATGCATGTTTATGACCGTTGTCGCTCTCTATTTGGTCGCTGCTGAATCTATTTACTAGCCTTCACTTGTACTAAGCGGGAATACTGCTTGTGCATCCACTTCCCTAAACCCAAAGTTATTCCATATGAGTCCACCATACCTACCTATATGCGGTATTTACCTGCCATTCCAAGTAAATTTGCATGTGCCAAACTCTAAATCTTCAAACAATAATCTGTTTTGTATGGCCGAAGCGCTCATGTAGCAACAGAGGGTTGTCAGTCTTCCATGCTAGGTGGGTAATTCTCAAGATGACTTTTTATTCACTTGTCATTCACAAGAAAGTGGCTGGTAATTGGGATGCCCAGTCCTATGATCAAAATCAAAATATAATAATGAAACAAAACTCCCCCGGATTGTGGTTGGTATGGAGGGCACCCGAGGATTCGGCTAGCCATGGCTTGTGTTTGTTGGTGGAGGGGGAGTCGAAACTTTACCTTTCTGTTTTGGAGTCGCCTATAATGTGCCTAGCATGGAAGACAGTGAAAACTCTCGGTTACTACGTTGACAATGAAATCATACCTCCCAAAATTATATTCATCTCTATTTTAAAAAGCTTCAAGCTCTAGCACCTCTACAAATCCCTGCTTCCCTCTGCGAAGGGCCTATCTATTTACTTTTATTGCTGAGTCATCACCTTCTTATTAAAGCACCAACTAGAGAGCACTATTGTCATTTATATGCTTTATGTTTAATTGATATTGAGTATGAGTGTGACTGGATCTCTTTAACCATCAATTACAATGTCTAGTCAGTGCTTGAACTTCCGAGGTGCTCTGCATTTATGTTTCGCGGTCTCAGAAAGGGCTAGCGAGATACCATTATGTCATATTATATCATGATTGTTTTGAAAAAATGTTGTCATACGAGATATCATGTTATCGGTCGATAGTTGGTTATGTCATTGGTGTGAGCACATGTGAGACCTAAATGTTATCATGAATATGGTTAGTTCATAATCTTTGCTGAAAACATGAACATGGTTTGTCATATTTACAACAACAAGATCAAACAGAGTTTGTAAAAGTTTTTCTTTGTCACTTTCAGTTTGTCAACTAAATTGCTTGAGGAAAAGCAATGAGTTAAGCTGGGGGGGGGGGAGTTGATACGTCTCCATCATATCTACTTTTCCAAACACTTTTGCTCTTGTTTTGGACCCTAATTTGCATGATTTGAATGGAACTAACCTGGACTGACGCTGTTTTCAGCAAAATTGCCATGGTGTTATTTTTGTGCAGAAATCAAAGTTCTCGGATTAACCTGAAAACTTATGGAGAATATTTATGGAATATATAAAAAATACTGGTGGAAAAAGATACCAGAGGGGGGCCACCCAGGAGCCAAAAGCTCAGGGGGCACGCTTACCCCCCAGGGCGCGCCCTCCGGGCTTGTGGGCCCCCTGGACCTCCGGGAACCCTAACTCCAACTCCATATATACTTGTTCACCAAGAAAAAAACCAGAGAGAAGGATGCATCGTGTTTTATGATACGGAGCCGCAGCCACCTCCTGTTGTTCACCAGGAGGGCTGATCTGGAGTCCGCTCGGGGGTCCGGAGAGGGGAACCCGTCGCCGTCGTCATCATCAACCTTCCTTCACCGCCAGTTTCATGATGCTCATCACCGGGAGTGAGTAATTCCTTCGTAGTCTTGCTGGACGGTGATGTGTTGGATGAGATTTATCATGTAATCAAGTTAGTTTTGGTAGGGCTTGATCCCTAGTATCCACTATGTTTTGAGATTGATGTTGCTATGACTTTGATATGCTTAATGCTTGTCACTAGGGCCCGAGTGCCATGATTTCAGATCTGAACCTATTATGTTTTCATGAATATATGTGTGTTCTTGATTCTATCTTGCAAGTTATATGCACCTGTTACGATTTATGATCCGCATACCCAAGGTGATAATAATTGGGATTCTTTCCGGTGATTACCGTAGTTTGAGGAGCTCATGTATTCACTAAGTGCTAATGCTTTGTTCCGGCTCTCTATTAAAAGGAGGCCTTAATATCCCTTAGTTTCCTTATGGACCCCGCTGCCACGGGAGGGTAGGACAAAAGATGTCATGGTAGTTCTTTTCCATAAGCACATATAACTATATACAGAATACATGCCTACATTACGTTGATGAATTGGAGCTAGTTCTGTGTCACTCTAGGTTATAATTGCTACATGATGAATATTATCCAATACAATTATCCATCGCTGATCCAAGACCTACAAGCTTTTCATATATTGATCTTTGGTAATTTACTTTCGCTATTGCTGCTGTTAAGATCACTACATTGCCATACTACTTTGCTACAGATCACCTTGCTGAGATATTAAGTCTTTCAGGTGTGGTTGAATTGACAACTCAACTGCTAATACTTTCGAATATTTTTGGCTCCCCATGTGTCGAATCAATAAATTTGGGTTGAATACTCTACCCTCGAAAACTGTAGCGACCCCCTATACTAGTGGGTATCAGTGGTCCAAGAAAAATCGTCAAAAAGTTTTGTTCCGTTTGGACTCCGTTTGGTATGGATTTTCTGTAAAGACAAAAACTATGAAGAAACAACAATTGGCACTTGGCACTAGGTTAATAGGTTAGTCCCAAATAATGATTTAAAATAACATAATAATGCATATAAAACATCCAAGATTGGTGATATAATAGCATGGAACAATAAAAAATTATAGATACATTGGAGACATATCAAGCATCCCCAAGCTTAATTCCTGCTCGTCCTCGAGTAGGTAAATGATAAAAACAGAATTTTTGATGTGGAATGCTACCTAACATATCATGTAATATTTCTTAATGTGGCATGCATATTCAGATCCGTAAGATTTAAAACAAAATTTTAATATTGACATAAAAACAATAATACTTCAGCATACTAAAAAGCAATCATGTCTTCTCAAAATATCATGTCTAAAGAAAGTTATTCCACAAAATCATATAGTCTTGTCATGATCCATCTTCTTAACACAAAGTATTTATCATGCACAACCCCGATGACAAGCCAAGCAATTGGTTCATACTTTTTAATGCGCTTAAGCTTTTTCAACTCTCAAGCAATATATGAGCGTCAGCCATAGATATAGCACTATGGGTGGAATAGAATATGACGTTGGAGGTTGTGTGGAGAATACAAAAAAAGGAGAAAGTCTCACATTGACAAGGCTAATCATTGGGCTATGAAGATGCCCATCAATTGATGTCAATGCAAGGAGTAGGCACTACTGCAGGATGCTGCTAACGTGGCACTACGATCAGTGACCCTTTGACGAAACTGTGTGCGATGCATTAATCACAAATGGGGATGTAAAAAAACCATCAAAAAAGATGCAAAATGTTTGCGATGGCTTAGACATCAAACACGGTTTAGATTTTAGTTACATTTGCGATGCAGGGCATACGGTTTATCTAGAAGAACTGTTTGCGATGAGGCAGAACAACAGAAACATGCAGCCATATCAATGTGTGTGTGATATACAGCATACAGCTCGCTCCGATGAACTGTGTGCTATTAGGGAATTCAACAGAAACGGTCAGCCAGATCAAGGTGTGTGTGATATAAGGCATACGGTTCACTCGGATGAACTGTTTTTGATTAGGGAAGAGAACAAAAATGGTTCAACTTAACAAGGTGTGTGATATGCAGCACTTATGATGAGCCAAAAGAACACATGCGATTTGTGTAAACAAGATGTGTGTGATACACAGCAAACAGCCCACTCAGATGAACTGTTTGCAATGAGAAATTATAACACAGACAGTTACTATAGTTAGTTCGTGTGTTATTCTATTCGTACAAAAAACTTTGAAAAATGCGAACTAGTTGCTTGCGGTGGCTAGGAGTATCGCGCATGATGCGTCTACGAGTACTCGTGTGCGACGATTAGTAAGTTACACATACATTTCCTTATGTTAACACGTGTGTGATAAATAACACGTGGCACCACATACGGTATTCGGGTTGTGTGTGTGCTCCACTTAGTCTTCCCTCCCTCCAGCGAATGCTTCCCGCGCTCCACATGGGTGAATTGTAAAATCCACGCCTCTTCCCTCATCGGTTTCCCGCCACCAGCTAATGGCTTGCTGCATATAACCCAGGCGGCAACGCACCATCGCGACACTCTGCGCAGATCTAGTCCTCACCCATCTACCATTAGTTATTCCAAGCATGCCAGGCAACGACCAAAGTTTCAACATCGACCCCTACCTGCGTTACATCTTCAGCGAGGAGAACGAGCCGGAGCAGGTCGGGGAGAAAGAGCTTCATCGGCTGGTGCAGGCACCATGGCCCACCCGTAGCGATATTGGCGTGACAGTCCTTGGGCGCAAAATCGACATATTGCAGAGGAGGTGTGATGAGCAGTTTGCGATCCATCGTGCAAAAGATCCAGAGCTGCTCGGTGTCATGATTGACGACCCTCCCGAAGAGCCGCCGTCACTAGTGCTCATCGAGAGCCTGATGCCCCGCAAGGAATGGGCAAAGGACCTTTGCGATTCAGTCAAGACACATGCAGCCAGCGGATTCATCATTGCCCGCGGCGGCTGTGTCAATCTCGATCCCGACGATGTGGTGGCCAGGTGATATGTCTCCAACGTATCTATAATTTTTTATTGCTTCATGCTATATTATATTCTGCTTTGGATGATTAATGGGCTTTGTTATACACTTTTATACTATTTTTTGGGACTAACCTATTAACTGGAGGCCCAGCCCAAATTGCTGTTTTGTTTCGCAGAAAAAGAATATCAAACGGAGTCCAATCGGAATGAAACCTTCGGGAACATAATTTTTTAAACAAACGTGATCCAGAGGACTTGGACCCTACGTCAAGAAAGCAACCAGGAGAGCACGAGGCAGGGGGCGCGCCTACCCCCCTGGGCGCGCCCTCCACCCTCATGGGGCCCATGTTGCTCCAGCGACGTAGTTCTTCCTCCTATATATACCTACGTGCCCCCAAACCAATAGGGGCATCCACGAAGACCTAATTCCACCGCCGCAACCTTTTATACCCGTGAGATCCCATCTTGGGGCCTTTTCCGGCGTCCTGCCGGAGGGGGCATTGATCACGGAGGGCTTCTACATCAACACCATAGCCTCTCCGATGATGTGTGAGTAGTTTACCTCAGACCTTCGGGTCCATAGTTATTAGCTAGATGGCTTCTTCTCTCTCTTTGGATCTCAATACAAAGTACTCCACATTTCTCGTGGAGATACATCGATGTAATCTTCTTTTGTGGTGTGTTTGTTGAGACCGATGAATTGTGGGTTTATGATCAAGTTTATCTATGAACAATATTTGAATCTTCTCTGAATTCTTTTATGTATGATTGGTTATCTTTGAAAGTCTCTTTGAATTATCAGTTTGGTTTGGCCTACTAGATTGATCTTTCTTGCAATGGGAGAAGTGCTTAGCTTTGGGTTCAATCTTGCGGTGTCCTTTCCCAGTGACAGTAGGGGCAGCAAGGCACGTATTGTATTGTTGCCATCGAGGATAACAAGATGGGGTTTATATCATATTGCATGAGTTTATCCCTCTACATCATGTCATCTTACTTAAAGCATTACTCTGTTCTTTTGAACTTAATACTCTAGATGCATGCTGGATAGCGGTCGATGTGTGGAGTAATAGTAGTAGATGCAGGCAGGAGTCGGTCTACTTGTCACGGACGTGATGCCTATATACATGATCATACCTAGATATTCGCATAACTATGCTCAATTCTATCAATTGCTCAACAGTAATTTGTTCACCCACTGTAATACTTATGCTCTTGAGAGAAGCCACTAGTGAAACATATGGCCCCCGGGTCTATCTTCCATCATATTAATCTCCCAACAGCAAGCTATTTCTTGCGCCGTTTATTTTTCTTTATTTACTTTTCATCTTTATTATAAAAATACCAAAAATATTATATTATCATCTCTATCAGATCTCACTTTCGTAAGTGACCGTGAAGGGATTGACAACCCCTTTATTGCGTTGGTTGCGAGGTTTTTATTTGTTTGTGTAGGTGTGAGGGACTTGAGCGTGGCCTCCTATTGGATTGATACCTTGATTCTCAAAACTGAGGGAAATACTTACGCTGCTTTCTTGCATCACCCTTTCCTCTTCAAGGAAAACCAATGCAGTGCTCAAGAGGTAGCAAGAAGGATTTACGGCGCCGTTGTTGGGAGTCTCATAAAAGTCAACATACCAAGTACCCATCACAAACACTTATCTCCTGCATTACATTATTTGCCATTTGCCTCTCGTTTTCCTCTCCCTCACTTCACCCTTGCCGTTTTATTCGCCCTCTCCTTTTCCGTTTGCCTCTTTTTTCGCTAGCTTCTTGTTTGCTCGTGTGTTGGATTGCTTGTTTGTCACGATGGCTCAAGATAATACTAAATTGTGTGACTTTACCAATACCAACAACAATGATTTTCTTAGCACTCCGATTGCTCCCCTTACGGATACTGAATCTTGTGAAATTAATGCTGCTTTGTTGAATCTTGTCATGAAAGATCAATTCACCGGCCTTCCTAGTGAAGATGCCGCTACCCATCTAAATAGCTTCGTTGATTTGTGTGATATGCAAAAGAAGAAAGATGTGGACAATGATTTTGTTAAATTGAAGCTATTTCCTTTTTCGCTTAGAGATCGTGCTAAAGTTTGCTTTTCGTCTTTGCCTAAAAATAGTATTGATTTTTGGAATAAGTGCAAAGATGCTTTTATCTCTAAGTATTTTCCTCCCGCTAAGATCATCTCTCCTAGAAACGATATTATGAATTTTAAGCAACTTGATCATGAACTTGTTTCACAAGCTTGAGAGAGGATGAAACTAATGATACGTAATTGCCCTACACATGGTTTAAATTTGTGGATGATTATAAAAAAATTATGCCGGATTGAATTTTGCTTCTAGAAATCTTTTAGATTCGGACGCGGGAGGCACTTTTATGGAAATCACTTTAGGAGAAGCTACTAAACTTTTAGATAATATTATGGTTAATTATTCTCAATGGCACACCGAAAGATCTACTAATAAAAAAAGTGCATGCGATAGAAGAAATTAATGTTTTGAGTGGAAAGATGGATGAACTTATGAAATTATTTGCTACTAAAAGTGTTTCTTCTGATCCTAATGATATGCATTTGTCTACTTTGATTGAAAATAATAATGAATCTATGGATGTGAATTTGGTTGGTAGGAATAATTTTGGTAACAACGCGTATAGAGGAAACTTTAATCCTAGGCCGTACCCTTGTAATTCCTCTAATAATTATGGTAATTCCTACAAAAATTCTTATGGAAATTTTAATAAGATGCCCTCTGAATTTGAGACTAGTGTTAAGGAGTTTATGAATTCGCAAAAGAATTTCAATGCTTTGCTTGAATAAAAATTGCTTAAAGTTGATGAATTGGCTTGGAACGTTGATAGAATTTCTCTTGATGTTGATTCCTTGAAACTTAGATCTATTCCACCTAAGCATGATATCAATGAGTCTCTCAAAGCCATGAGAATTTGCATTGATGAGTGCAAAGAAAGAACCGCTAGGATGCGTGCTAAGAAAGATTGCTTTGTGAAAGCGTGTTCTTCTAGTCTATGAAAATAAAGATGAAGATCTAAAAGTTATTGATGTGTCCCCTATTAAATCTCCGTTTTCCAATATGAATCTTGATAATGATGGGACCGAATATGAGCCACCTTTACCTAGAAGGCGTTCCAAAAATTTGGAGTTTTTAGATCTTGATGCAAAAATTGGTAAAAGTGGGATTAAAGAAATCAAAACTCTAGATATTAATGAACCAACTATTTTGGATTTCAAGGAATTTAATTATGATAGTTGCTCTTTGATAGATTGTATTTCCTTGTTGCAATCCGTGCTAAATTCTCCTCATGCTTATAGTCAAAATAAAGCTTTTACTAAACATATCGTTGATGCTTTGATGCAATCTTATGAAGAAAAACTTGAGTTGGAAGTTTCTATCCCTTGAAAATTTTATGATGAGTGGGAACTTACTATTAAAATTAAAATTAAAGATCATGAATGCTATGCTTTGTGTGACTTGGGTGCTAGTGTTTCCACGATCCCAAAAACTTTGTGTGATTTGCTAGGTTTCCGTGAATTTGATGATTGTTCTTTAAACTTGCACCTTGCGGATTCCACCATTAAGAAACCTATGCCAAGAATTAATGATGTTCTTATTGTTGCAAATAGGAACTATGTGCCCGTAGATTTTATTGTTCTTGACATAGATTGCAATCCTTCATGTCCTATTATTCTTGGTAGACCTTTCCTTAGAATGATTGGTGCAATTATTGATATGAAGGAAGGAAATATTAGATTCCAATTTCCATTAAAGAAAGGCATGGAAAACTTCCCTAGAAATAAAATTAAACTACCATATGAATCTGATATGAGAGCCACTTATGGATTGCCTACCAAAGATGGCAATACCTAGATCTATCCTTGCTTTTATGCCTAGCTAGGGGCGTTAAACGATAGCGCTTGTTGGGAGGCAACCCAATTTTATTTTTAGTTTTTTTTTTTTTGCTTTTTGCTTCTGTTTAGGAATAAATATTTGATATAGCCTCTGGTTATATTTGTTTTTATGTTTTAATTGGTGTTTGTGCCAAGTTAAACCTATAGGATCTTCTTGGATAATAGTTATTTGATCTTGCTGAAAATTCCAGAAACTTTCTGTTCACGAAAACAATTGTTAAAAATCACCAGAATGTGATAAAATATTGATTCCAATTGCTGCTGATCAATAAACAAATTATCTAGGTCGTCCTATTCTGGCTGAACTTTTTGAGTTCCAGAAGTTTGCGTTAGTTACATATTACTACAGACTGTTCTGTTTTTGACAGATTCTGTTTTTCGTGTGTTGTTTGCTTATTTTGATGATCTATGGCTAGTAAAATAGTTTATAAACCATAGAGAAGTTGGAATACAGTAGGTTTAACACCAATATAAATAAAGAATGAGTTCATTACAGTACCTTGAAGTGGTGTTTTGTTTTCTTTCGCTAACGGAGCTCACGAGATTTTCTGTTAAGTTTTGTGTTGTGAATGTTAGAAGGGAGAGAGAGGATTGCTGGAATTGTTCGTTGTATTTCTTGAGACTCGTGGGCATATATATAGGAGTAAAATGATCTACTTGGAGTACAAGACAAGCCAGAACAAATTCTAGTCTATCTCGTCTTTCCTAATAATCAATATACTCACATCCCCCCGCAGTCACAACGGTAGCGACGCACATGGTGAGACTGGAGAAGAATCCGAAGGCAAGCCGATGGACACCCCCCCCCCCACACACACACACACAGTCGTAACGGTCGACGCATCACGGAGTCGTGGCTGGAGTAAAAACCAACGAGGTTGCTCAAGCAGGCGGTAGCCCTTTGTGCCGTTCGTCGATGTAGCCAAGAGTGTGGGTGGTGGAGTCGTGGTCAAGGTAGCCGTACGAAGAACGCCGTGGTCGATGTCAAGTCGGGGTGGCCGGTGTCGAGGAAGTCGCCGTGGAGCCGCGGACGCAAGAGGGCGCCGAGTTAGCATGGGCGCAGTGGTGTCGAAGTAGGGGTGCGCCGAGAAGAAACTGTTGTTGACGACGCGTCGCGGCGGGTTTGCCAAGCCCGGGGACACATCGTGGACGAAGGCACGCACCGGTGTTGCCAGCATCGGGCATGCGTAGATGGATGAAGATGAAGTTGACGAAGCGCCGACCAGGCTTGCCAGGCCCGGGGACACGTCGGGGATGAAGGCACGCATCGGTGTTGCCAGCACCGGCATGCGTAGACGAGGGACCTGCACGAGCTATACGCCATGTCGGAGAAGTCAGAGAGGCCAACAGAGAAGAACTCGACTACGACGGCGGCGTCCATTGGCACGGGGCCGATGTCACCAACGGTGGTCGGAGTAGACGAAGTGGTTGGGGTAGATGACAGGCGACGCTAGCGATGGGCTGGTGCTTGGACGAAGACGAAGGGGATAGACGGGCGGCGGCGGCTACGAAGGTAGCGGCGGCGGCGGTCTGACGGCGCCGGCGGCTAGGTTAGGAGTGCGGCGGTGGTGCTCGAAGTAGGCAATGAACCCTGACAGCGTGACGAAGACCGGCGCGGACGGTGGCGTTCCCGCACCAAGGGAGACGGCGCGGCACATACCACGGGAGGTCGACGCGCGGTGACGGCGTAGTGGACCGCGGGCCGCGGCGCTACGGCCCGAAGGGGCGACACAGCAGCGGCAGGCGGGTCGGGGCGACGGCGGGGACAGCGGGGCGCGATCTTTGCGGCCGAAGGGTGGCCTGGGCGGTCGCGAGTCGGTGGAGCCGCGGGGACGACCTCGGCGCGGCGGCGGGGACCGCTTATCGCGGCACTACAGCCCGAAGGGGCGACACAACGGCGACACACGAGTCAATGCAGCCGCAAGGAGAACCACGGGGCGGCGGCACTGCGGCCCGACGGGGCGACGCAGCGGCAGCCCGATGCTCAATTGGCGGAGAGGCGCGCGGTACTCGGGACGATCTTCACGGGACCTGCGGAGGCGCGTGTCACCAACGGGCCAGGTCGGTCGCGCGGCGTAGAGAAGGCGGATCGCGGCGGCTAGCGGGTGATCAAGCCGATCACGCACGAGGTCGGGGACGCTGCTCGGTGGAGGAGTGGTGGCGGCGGAGTCCGGGATGAGGCCGGCGACGATGGACGGCGTGGGACGTCGTGCGGACGAGCTTGTCAGCACCGGCACCCAGGCTGCCAAAGCAGCGCCGGCGCCCGGGCAGCAAGGCCCGAGCGACCAACGTAGTAGCGGGGCCCGAGCTGAGGCAGCCGACGAGCCTAACGCAGCCGTCCCGACGCAGCCGAGGATGAGGCCGGCGAGGTAGACCGCCGGGCCGCCGTGCAGACGCGGCGGAGGCGGGTGATATGGATCGATGGGCGGGCCGGCGCGCGAGCAACGGCTATGATTGGCCATCACATGGCGCGAGGCCGCCGGGTCGGGGTGATGCAGGTGTCCCGGTCGGAGCAGGGTGGTGACGGCTGACGCCGAGCGACAGGCGGACCGACGCGCGGATGGCGGTTAGCCCTGACGGGCCGCCTCGGCGCGTGTGGCCGCTGGGTCGAAGGAGAAGCCGGCTGATCGCGCCGGGGTCAGAGTAGAGGCGCTCGGTGCCGACGGCGGTGGTGGGCGACGCAAACCGATCAAGAATAGATCGGAAAACCAAAAAGAAACCGTGCGATCAAGATGACCAGCGGGAGAGAGAAAACCCCGGAGCAAGGCCCGGGGAAAAGACTCTCTAGGGCAGCCGGTCAACACGACCGGCGGACGAACCCTAGGTACGGGCGGCGCGGCCCCCGGCGGCGGTCATGGAAGCCGACCGCCCCAGGGGCGGCGCGCGGGTGCAGAAGCGACGGCGGCTAGGGTTTAGGATCGACTTGCGATAGATACCATGTTAAAAGGGAGAGAGAGGATTGGTGGAATTGTTCGTTGTATTGCTTGAGCCTCGTGGCATATTGTGACGCCCGGATAATCAGACTACAGTAATTCCCTATTAATGATGCCACGTCACCTCGATTTCTGTTGCTAATCTTGCTTAAGTTCGAAAACGATTCAAATTCAAATTCGAAATCAAGAAAACAACAAAAGTTTTGAAACGCTAAAACAAAAATGTCCTAAATGTGTCGGATAAATCATAGGTAATTGTGGTGGCGAAACCAAACTATGAAGAAATGTTTAAAGGCTCTAAAATAATTATGACAGTAGCAAAAACAATTAATTATATGCCTTTTACAATTAATAAAATATTAAACAATTTTAGTTTGTCACCAAACTTTTTGTGGCATCGGGGAATTTTGAAACACTATTTTGGGCACTACTTATATATTTATAAAACAAATATAAATAGAAAATAAAATAGAAAACTAATAAACAGAACATAAATAAAAACAAAAACTTAAAAAAAAAGAGAAAAAGGAAGAAATCCCCCCTCCCCCTAGGCCATGGCCGAGCTAGCCAGCAGGCCACCAGCCCAAAAGGCCCAACCGGCCACCCCACTCCCCTTATCCACCCACTCCCTCCCGAAACCCTAACCACCCCGTACTCCCCCCCCCCCCCCACCCCACTTCCTCGTCTCTCCCTCTTTCCCCCGATCCAGATCGGATCAGGGCTGACCCTGTGGCCATCGCCCGAAGCCGCCTCGCCGCCCCCCTCCCTCATCCTCGAGCCCCCGTCCCCTCTCCCTCAGCGGCGCCCCTCGCCCGCTGCCTGCCTTGTGTTCCCGATGCCTGCACCCGCCCTCCGTCGTCCGCTGCTGACCGGAACACCGCCCGTCGTCGGAGCCACCTCGCCGGACCTTCCTCGCCGGACTCCTTCGACGCCGTCCTCTCTGCCGTCGCCTCGTCCCCGTCTTCCTCCTCAACGGCTCCAGCGAGCCTCGCCGCCCCAGATCCCCTGCAACGGGGGTGAGCAACGACCCCCCCCCCTTCTTTCCCCGCTCGTCCGGTCGCCACGGCCTCGTCGTGCCTCTCTGTCGTCCGCGCTTTCGCGCAACCCTGCCTGCTGCTGCTGCCGCCGGCAGTTCGCCCACGGCCGTCCCACTCCGCCCATGCCCAAGCCCCGCTTAGCTGCACCTCGCCACTGTCACTACCGAGCGAGGCCGCCGTCGCCTCGAGACCCTGCTCGCCGTGCCCGGCCTCCCTCCTCGGCGTCCACAGCGCCGCTCCGGTGTCGTCCTCGTGCTTGCTGCGGCCTCCTCCCCCCACACGCAGGCGACGCCCCACGCCCATGGCCCCACTCCGGCGCCGCCCTGCTGCTCTCCTGTTGGCGTGTTGGGTTCGACGGTATGGTGCGTCGACTGCAAATTAAAAATTCCTACGCGCAGAACATCCAGGAACATGCTACGGGAGATGGATCACAGTTTGTTACCACTAGACACGCAGTGCCGTGCAGCGGAAGAAGAGTTGGGGCAGCGCGTCCGCCTGGATGGTCTCCTCCTCGTCCGGTCTCCCTTGAACAGCCGGTCATCTGATCCCACGTACAAGTTCGCCGGAGCGGCGCAAATGCACCGCCTCTAACGGTATCCGCGCGTGCAGTAGGAACACCGTGCGGCGGACTGCTAGGTCCGATCACACAGTCGGCGGCGAGTGGAGGTGGCTATTCGCAACACATGCAAACCCTAGTGACAGCGCCGAAGTGATCAACCGCAATAGTGTGCCGCACATCCACTTTATATAGGCGTCCGTCGCAGGCTCAACACTTGGGCCTTGCACGGACCCTAAAGCCCAAAGTCTACTCGGTCACGTTCCTAGTCCAGTTCAGATCACATCCAACCAGTGTCCTAAGAACCGACCTCGTAGGTTCCTTCCCTTAAGCGTGTGACCCCTTAGGTTCAAGTCGGCTTGGTCACAGTTCGGATCACCTCTGACCTGCACGGTTGGTAGCGGCCTCTAGTAAGGCGTGCCGACCACCAAGCAGACTATGAAGCTGGTTAGGCAAACCTGTACAACGCGTCACACCTCTGTTCCCTTTGCCGCACGATATATGTTGTCGGGCTCAAGGCGAGATTGTCATCCTTGTGCTAGCCTGACCTCTTTCTCGTTCCAGTGATGTCGACCACAATCCGGATTATCTCATAATCCTTGTCGCATGGCCATGTTGTTCCTGGTCGGATCACACGAGGGGCCCAGAGTATATCTCTCCTGATCGGAGGGGCAAATCCCATCTTGCTCGACCATGTCTCGCAGCATGGGACTGGACAAACCTGAAACCTACCTTTGTAACTACCCAGTCACGGAGTAGTGTTTGGTGGCCCAAAGCAAGTCTGTCACCACCCCGAGTACATGCGTCAGCTCAGGTCTTAGGACATAGACCGTATGTTGTACTAGAGACTCACAGATGACATATCGCTGCGTCTCATAGTTGGGTCTTTCCAACTCGGACCTTATCTCGACCCGGATCCAACTACATCGAATCCGACCAGACCTTTCCAAGTCCATATTATCCGGTTAGCATCCAATGCTCCATGGCTAGTGAGACCAAGCCATCGACCGTGTCATATGCTAGTCTAGTCAGCTGCGCGTCCACACAGCCCTTTCGACTAGGGACCTTTTAGGACAGTCATCACACAATGCATAGCCCCACAAACAAGTCATGTACTTGCTGATACACATCATTGATAATGTCCAAGGACTATCTTTATTCATAAACACATAGGAAATATCATCATACATGATTGCCTCTAGGGCATATCTCCAACAAGGCGTCCCCCTCCGGTGACCACCCGGCCTCGCCATGGCGCCCCTGGGCGTGCGCCCGATTGGGTCGCGCCCGAAACCGTCGCCTGCACCCGTTTGCCCTCTCCACCCAGCGCCCGTAAACCCCCATTGGCCCAATGACAAGTGGGGCCGTCCCTGAAACGTTTTAAAAAAAGGAATTACATAAATAAATAAAATAAATAATAATTAAAATGTTAATTAAATTAATTAATTAAAAGATTAATTAAATTAATTAATTCGGATTAGATTAACCTAATCATTTAGTTAAAGCTAATTAACCCTGTTTAATTACTATGAGACTATGACATGCGGAACCCTCACGTCAGTTTGACCAGTCAACACCTTTGTTGACTGTTGATGTCATGCTGACATCATGCTGATGCAATAATGCTAATTTCGAATTAATTTAGAAATAATAATTTAGAAAATGATTTAAAACTTTAAAAATTAATATAAAATAATCCGTAACTCAGATGAAAATACCTTGTACATGAAAGTTGCTCAGAACGACGAGACGAATCCGGATACACAACCCGTTCATCCGCCACACATCCCTAGCATAGCAAACACGCAACTTTCCCCCTCCAGTTCATCTGTCCGAAAACGCGAAACACCGGGAATACTTTCCCGGATGTTTTCCCCCTTCGCCAGTATCACCTCGCACTGCGTTAGGGCACACCTAGCACCACGTATTGACATGTTATGCTTTGTGATGCTTTGATTGCTCTGTTATTTATTGTGTTCCCATCCGTTACTTCTTTCCGGTAGACATCGAGGCCGCAGCTGGTACCCCTGTGATCAACTACATCGACGACGAACCCTTCTTGCCAGAGCAACCAGGCAAGCCCCCCCCTTGATCACGGATATCACCTATTCTTCTCTATCTGCTTGCATTAGAGTAGTGTAGCATATTCTTGTTTTCCGTTAATCCTATCACGATGCATAGCTTTGTCCTTGCTACTCTCAAGTGTTACCTTTACGCAATCCTACATGCTTAGTATAGGATGCTAGTGTTTCATCAGTGGCCCTAGATTCTTGTCCGTCTGCCATGCTATACTATCGGGCCTTGATCACTAGGGAGGTGATCACGGGTATATACTATATACTTTATACATGATACATGTGGTGACTAAAGTTGGGTCGGCTCGTGGAGCACCCGCGAGTGATTCACGGATTGGGGGCTGAAAGGACCTTTGTCCCAACGGCCCTCTGTGTGGATCTTTGTGGCGGAGCGACAGGGCAGGTTGAGACCGCCTAGGTGAGAGGTGGGCCTGGCCTTGGTCGGTGTCCGCGGTTACATCCTTAACACGCTTAACGAGATCTTGGTATTTGATCTGAGTCTGGCCATTTGGTCTATACGCACTAACCAACTACGTGGGAAAGATATGGGCACTCGACGTCATGGTATCGGCGGAAGCCTTCGTGACGTTAGCGACTGAGCAATGCACGCCGATTGGACCGCGTAACGTGACTTCCTTTGTAATGGAGGTTGCTAGGTCTGCTTCCGGCCGCCCACGCAACATGCAGGTGTGCTAAGGGCGATGGGCCCAGACCCCTGTGCACTTAGGTTTAGATCGGCGTGCTGACCCCTCTCTTGGCCTAGGTGGGGTTGTGTAGCGACCCGACCTCAGACGGTCAAGCCTACGTGTTCTTGTGCCATCCACGGATCGATATCTTTGCTTTACACACACATCAATGTATATATCAAAGTGCAATCACATGTATAAATAACGTAAAATGATATATACCTCATAATACTCAGCGGAAACAAATCAAGCGGGTGTGGAGTCCCATCAGCGCCATCGGCGGGTTGAGTGTAGACCATAACCTGTATCGTAACTCTTACTCGTCGAGGAAATATCGCAACATGATACGTTGCAGCCGTGTAGGTCGATTACATTGAATGTACCGGCAAGATCACAACATGAATAAACAGATGGTAAAACTATACTATATGCAATTTGGCTTTGTGGCTCTGTATCTGAGTTTTGTTTGCGTAAAAGCTGATTTTATTTTCCCTACATCAAAGGAATAAATGAAGTCTGTACTATGGAGTTTTCTATCATGACATGGTTCCGCCAACCGATGTCTCATAGCCCAAAATCATCATAAGTTGCCCACAATTAAGTTATCAATCCGGTGTTGAGAGTTCGAGATAGATCCAGTCCAGAGGCTCAAATTGTCCGTAATCGGGACACGGCTAATCGATTAGGTTATAACCCTCTGCGAGAGGTTTGTACACTTACCATAAGATTCGATCCCTCTCTTTACGTTCTCGCACTTGAGTGTTTGAGAACAAGATGACCAAACATGGTCTTCCAAAGAGTTCCTCGACCACCGTCCGGTACTCAACCCATCCTACCGTAGTTCTACATCTGCTAGTACCGTCCCAGCCAGAGTCACAACTAAGGTCAACCAAGCGAGCCCATAATGACTTGCGGTTGCACGGGTAAGCTTCGGGCATGAAGTATTCTTCCGTCTCTTTGAGTCTGGGTGAAGCTTTCCGCAAGATGTCATGGCGCTTCTCCATGCATCCCGCCAACCACTGGTTTCTCCAGGTGCCGTCAACCATCCTTCACCCAGTGAGTGTGTATTGAATTCTTGTCTCGAGTCTTGAAGTCTTGAGGCCTTGAAGATGCAGTCCTTGCAGATTTCCATCATGGAGTTATCGTCATTGGCGTAGAATCCTCCATTCTCACACCACTCCGGGTACTCATACCAAACCCGTCTACTATAGCGTAGCATTAAATAAAATATCGTCCGCTTGGTAACAGGGGATGGGTTCCTACCTCATGCATACTACTCAACTACAAGGATTCAATAACACTCTTGAGGGTGGTTGCAAAGATGTCACTAAATGCAATAAAACATAGGTATGAAAGCATGGTCAAAGTGAACTTGCACGGTGATGTTGACGAAGAAGAATTATCGTTCTCAAGAAATAACTTGATAGACTACTCGTCACTCTCGGCGAAATCTATATAACAAACATATCATTCACATAAGCACTCACACTAACAATCAAAATAAAAGAGAGAGCGAATAAGAATCCGAAGGAACTTCAAATAAAACTAGGAGTCTTCTTCTACAACATTCACAAAAATAGTTTTGTCTAACGGAAAATAAAACACTAAAATAACAGAGAATAAAATATAAATTTAGTTAAGACAAAGAAAAAAAATAAAGTATTTTTTTCATAAAGCTATTTTGAAAGTATTTTTCAATTGGGAGTTAAAACAGTAGAAATCCATTGCAAGTTATTAGCAAACTTGAATTGATTTCACGATAACAAAATAAAATAAATATAAAAACTTGTTGAACACCTACTATTTAACTAATAGAAACCAAACATAAACTTTCTGAAATATAAAATAAAATAATTTAAAAACAACTATAGAAAAAAAGTAGCTATAATTGAATAGAACTAAAACAGAATTTGTTTTACATGAAACAATAAGCTAAAATACTCAAAAAATTTGAAGTTTTTACCACTGGTAAATATGATCACTAGTGATCAGTAGAAAAAGAATCAAATAAAAATCTATTTTTAAACTCCCGGAATAAGCAAAACAAGCTTTAATTCAAATCTGATCTAACTCAATTTTATAAATCCAAACATAGACAAATTATATATTTTTGGAAACTACAAGAAACTTGTGATCTAACGCAAAAGAATCAGCATCATTGGACTTCTAGATCAAAAGTTATAAGCTAAACAAGAACGGAACTAAATCTGTTACAGGAATAAATCTGAAAACAGCGGAGTTACCTGTACGTGAGGCAGAGATGGCAGGAAGGAGATGGCGATGTGGAGGCTGCTCGGCGAGGGGGCGAGGTCGGCGCAGGTGGGGGTGGCGGAGGAGGGGTCGGTGCTTGGGAGGTTCGGGAGAGCTCTGGTGGCGTTCTAGGCAGGAAAAAGAGGGCGGTGGCGAGAAGGCTACGGGCAGGGAGGCGTGGTGATGGGAAAAATGGAGCGAGGAGAGGAGGGGTTTTATAGGCGGTCTCGGGAGGCGCTGGGATGGAAAGACGAGGGAGATCGGGAAGGTGGAGTTTCTGTCTCCATGGATATGGAAAGCTTCAGTAACGTGAGAGGAAACAGAGGAAGGAGATGATCTCTTGTTGGGCTAGAATAGGAAAGTGCTTAATGGGCCAGGTTTTTCCTAATAAAACGATTCCATTCCTATTTTAAAATTAGGAAACTAAAACAATAAAAGGAAATCAAATCAATTGAATAAAGAGTTTTTACATACTAAAATTATCAGAAAAATAAAATGTAGATGATGAGCATTATTCCACGGCCAAAATAAAAACTTAAAAAAATGTTTTTCAGAAAATCCCTAAAGGCTTTATTTCTTTTTGCAAATAATTTTTAAATAAAAACTTTGGTTTTCTTGACTCAAATATTTTCAAAATGCCCTGATTTTGGAGGTCATTTTCCTCCGCTCTTTCTTGCTTGCAAGAATTTATTTTTCGGGTATTTCTCGGGAAGAAAAATAGAAAGCAAGTGCAAATATTTGAAAGAATTAAATTGCAAAACTCCGTTCAAATTCTTTATAGTTGAAGAAGTCATGTCATCTTCTCTCATTGATTTTAATAGGATGAATTTGAATTTACGGAGAAGGGAAAGTCATTTTATTCCCTCTCTTTCAAAAGTTTTTGAAAAGGTTCAAATTTCACTCAAGTTTAATTCACTCAAGCAAACAAACAAACAATTCAATTAATTATATTAACATTCCAAAATTTGGGATGTTACAGGTTGCGACGTGTTGATCTTCCGAGGTCGGGCATGATCCAGAAAAGTGTGTCCGGCCAAATGGGATCAAGCGTGTTGGGTTATGTGGTGCACCCCTGCAGGGAAGTTTATCTATTCTAATAGTCGTGATCTTGATAGCAGGGGACGACTTGGAGTTGTACCTTGACCTTATGACAACTAGAACTGGATACTTAATAAAACACACCCTTCCAAGTGCGAGATACAACCCGGTGATCGCTCTCTAACGAGGCGATGAGGAGGGATTGCGGGCAAGATTATGCTATGCGATGCTACTTGGAGGACTTGATCTACTCTCTTCTACATCTTTGCAAGGCGGAGGCTGCCAAAAGCGTAGTCTTGACGAGATTAGTTATCCCCTCTTATTTTGGCATTCTGCAGTTCAGTCCACTGATATGGCCCTTTACACATATACCCATGCATATGTAGTGTAGCTCCTTGCTTGCGAGTACTTTGGATGAGTACTCACGGTTGCTTTTCTCCCTCTTTTCCCCCTTTCCTTTCTTTCTGGTTGTCGCAACCATATGTTAGAGTCCAGGAGCCAGACGCCACCGTCGACGACGACTCCTACTATGCTGGAGGTGCTGCTACTATGTGCAGCCCGCTGACGACGACCAGGAGTAGTTTAGGAGGATCCCAGGCAAGAGGCATGCGCCTCTTTCGATCTGTATCCCAGTTTGTGCTAGCCATCTTATGGCAACTTGTTTAACTTATGTCTGTACTCAGATATTGTTGCTTCCGCTATCTCGTCTATGATTGAGCACTTGTATTCGAGCCCTCGAGGCCCCTGGCTTGTATTATGATGCTTGTATGACTTATTTATGTTTTAGAGTTGTGTTGTGATATCTTCCTGTGAGTTCCTGATCTTGATCGTACACGTTTGCGTGCATGATTAGTATACGATTGAATCGGGGCGTCTGAGTTGGTATCGAGCCATTGCTGTAGAATCCCCTTCCACACTCCTTGGCCGAAGTCGAGTCTAGGCATTGCAAAAACTTTTACTAACATGGCGGTGTGTCTTACGGGCCCATGTCGCCATTGGGTGGTATTAGGATCTTTTACTCCTCGACCTTTACTCCGGGATTCTGATCTGTCTTCTATTTTGGGTTAAACAATTTTACTAACTCTCACTCTAGGTTCTCGTAACTATTTCCACCTGGAGTTCCACTTATTACATATGATCACCTGCTACACCAGAAGATTCGGAAGATACTCTCTGATATTCTCTCGAGACTTTGTGCCCACCGCTTTTGCTATTCCCGACCACCGATAAACCCTTGTGGATAACTACATACACTTGCCCTTTCAATCCCATTGATCTTGTTATTACCAGATACGCCGAAAATTCTCTCTGTTGTTCCGAGAATACTTGTGCCTACTGCCTTGCAGTTCTAAGCCACCTGAATACCCCTACGGATAATTCCTCACACTTACCGAGTATCCGCCCATCCCCAGTTGTTTATCTGTTTCACTAAGTAATCTTATTGGCATCCTTTGCCACTATCCTTTTGAGTCCATTGATTCAATAAGATGCGAATGCTCGCATTCCTCAGTCGAATCCTAGAATTCATCCTTCCGACTCAGTGTCAAATTGAACATGAGCTGGTGTTGGGGAACGTAGTAATTTCAAAAAATTTCCTACGATCACGCAAGACCATGGTGATGGCATAGCAACGAGAGGGGAGAGTGTCCGTCCACGTACCCTCGTAGACCGAAAGCGGAAGCGTTATATCAACGCGGTTGATGTAGTCGTACGTCTTCACGATCCGACCGATCCAAGCACGAGCGTCGGCACCTCCGAGTTCTGCACACGTTCAGCTCGATGGCGATCCCGGACTCCGATCCAGCAAAGTGTCGGGGATGAGTTCCGTCAACCTGACGGCGTGGTGGCGATGTTGATGCTCCACCGACGCGGGGCTTCGCCTAAGCTCTGCGACGATATGACTTGTCCGTGCGAGGCTTCGCCTAAGCTCTCTGACGATATGACGAAGTGGAATATGGTGGAGGGGGCACCGCACACGGCTAAGGAGCGATCCGTAGATCAACTTGTGTGTCATGGGGTGCCCCTGCCCCGTATATAAAGGAGACAAGGGGAGGTGGCGGCCAAGGGGAGGCGCGCAAGGAGGAGTCCTACTCCCACCGGAGTAGGACTCCCCTCTTCCTAGTTGGACTAGGACTTGGGGAAGGGGAAGAGAGAAGGGTGCGGCCCTCCCTAGTCCAATTCGGACTAGGCCATGGGGGCGCGCGGCCTGCCCTAGGCAGCCCTCTCTCTTTCCCAGGGCCCAATAAGGCCCAATACTTCTCCCGGCGAATTCCCGTAACTCTCCGGTACTCGAAAAATACCGAATCATTCGAACCTTTCCGAACTCGAATATAGTCGTCCAATATATCGATCTTTCGTCTCGACCATTTCGAGACTCCTCGTCATGTCCCGATCTCATCCGGGACTCGAACTCCTTCGGTACATCAAAACTCATAAACTCATAATATAAGCATCATCGAAACCTTAGCGTGCGGACCCTACGGGTTCGAGAACTATGTAGACATGACCTAGAACTATTCTCGGTCAATAACCAATAGCGGAACCTGGATGCCCATATTGGTTCCTACATATTCTCTGAAGATCTTTATCGGTCAAACCGCATAACGACATCGTTGTTCCCTTTGTCATCGGTATGTTACTTACCCGAGATTCGATCGTCGGTATCCAATACCTAGTTCAATCTCGTTACGGTAAGTATCTTTACTCGTTCCGTAATACATCATCTCACAACTAACTCATTAGTTGTAATGCTTGCAAGGCTTAAGTGATGTGCATTACCGAGAAGGCACGGAGATACCTCTCCGACAATCGGAGTGACAAAACCTAATCTCGAAATCGCCAACCCAACAAGTACCTTTGGAGACACCTGTAGTACTCCTTTATAATCACCCGATTCGTTGTGGCGTTTGGTAGTACCAAAGTGTTCCTCCGATAAACAGGAGTTGCATAATCTCATAGTTATAGGAACATGTATGGGTCATGAAGAAAGCATTAACATACCAAGCGATCAAGTGTTAAGCTAACTGAATGGGTCATGTCAATCAGATCATTCAACTAATGATGTGACCTTGTTAATCAAATAACAACTCCTTGTTCATGGTTAGGAAACATAACCATCTTTGATTAACAAGCTAGTCAAGTAGAGGCATACTAGTGACATACTGTTTGTCTTATATATTCACACATGTATTATGTTTCCGTTTAATACAATTCTAGCATGAATAATAAATATTTATCATGATATAAGGAAATAAATAATAACTTTATTATTGCCTCTAGGGCATATTTCCTTCAGCTGGTCCTCGACCAATCAAGTTGTCGTTGAATATACCCCTAAGTCTATTCAGCTTGTCCATTCTTAATCAGAGCGTTTTCTTCTGATCCCTTGATTTGGCAATCATAATCATTTGCGTTTGAGCTTTGAATTAGTCAATGGTTTCTATAATCTGATACCTTGCATTCTTTTCCCTTCTGATTGAGTACCGATACTCACATCAGGTTCCTTGTGGTCCGAGAGACCATTTGCTTGGTTATTATCCGATCGTGTCCTTCATTTCCAATAACCTTGAGAGTTTCTCCCCTGATACATAATGCCTTTGGTAAATTATGTCTTCTACCTTTGGAAAGTTATATCCTATGCCTTGTCAACCATGCTCTGCTTCGAGCACGTGTTAATTGACCCTAAAGTTCATGGTATATGCTCTAAGATGCCCCGATGGGTTGAACCTATGCTTTCCATAATCTGTGTGAACCCGAAAGTTTTCACGGATCATACTCCTCTGGTAATTCACCAGGTAGGTTTTGACACTGTAATCATTTTTATTTTGAGGAGTGAATGAAAGGTTATGCATTGGAGAAGTGGGAGTCGATCTTGAACTTTGCGTTCATGCCCATGGACACGATGTAGAACTTATCATGGAAGCTGCTCGTGAAAATAATTACCCCCTTGTTATGAGTTCATCTTGTATCCGTGGTTTGATCATTTTTTATTGTGGTTCTGACCATAATTTCTTCCTTTGATTCCATTTCTCAGACAAGTTAAAGCGCTTGTCTTCTATAGATCAATACACTCCACTTCAACCTTTATTTTGATATGCCTTCGAGTATTATCCACCTGGTATCTCGAGGATATCATGCCATTGCACTACATCTTATGAATTTGTAATGGAGTAATACCTTTCCCTATCATAGTCACTCCACGAGTTCTGGGTTGTCGTCAACCGAGAACACTGAATAGTGGACAGAGTCCGCACTGCGATTCGACAACTTTTAGTAATCTTCATTGCTTACGAGTTTGCACTTGATCATGTCATTCCCAACAGATTGACTACATCATCATCATCAGGCTGACTGCTTGATCATTCTACCTATGTCCTTCATCCCCGGGACACAATCCCGACAGTGCTGTAAGCTTACATCGAAGTTTCCGCATCATATTGTTTGTCTTGAGAGACAACTCCGAATTCTGAGATGGCATCTTATCTATGGTTATAGTAACCTTTTACTTCACCATTCCCTTGATGTGATGTCTTCGTCGATCGATTACATCTTCTTGAAACCTCTCGATAAATGTGTCATGATCATCGTCAACATTTTAACTTCTTCCGAGACGTACATTGAGTTCCTGATGAGAAATTCCATGCTTGCCCCCTCGATGATTTGGGTTAACATCGACAACATTATTGCAATCCCTCCAACACAAAACTTGTTCTTGTTTTGTGTTGTACCTTGAGTTCCTTGCTATCGAACTTATGTTATGTTCTACCTTGGAGTATTACCATATTTTATGTCAAAAATGTGGTGAGAATTTCACCACCTCTTAAGAATTCTTGATATAGTAATACTTCTCACCATCACCATTCCTTCTTGGTCCCCGTGTTGTTTCCAACCGAAAAACCGACAATTGAACTTGGATGTGCGAATTCTAAACTTCTAGCGACCCTATTGCTTTGAAGTTAATGGTCGGCATTTCATTCTTAGACCATTGGTTATCGAATCACCATTCTAAGCATTGATCATGCTACATAGGCCCATATTTTGGGTGCACCTTTTCAACCAATGTTTAATTGTGTATGTTTTCCTCGAGCATAAATCATTATATCATCTGATCTGACTAATGTTATCTCCTTGTTCACATGATTGTGGAAATCCATCTTTCTGGAAATTTTGATGAGTTGTCGCTGAGTCCATCAGCCACCTCCTTATCCTCTACTTGGTTTAATGATGAACTCTTGTTCGAAACTCGCTTCCATAGTTCATTTCCTGAGAATCTTACAACGTCATCTCGTCAATTTGTGTTGCACCTTTCCTTCTCAGGCATCCCGAGTCTGAGGTACCCTGACACCAGTCAAATCTGAATCTCGGTCAGATATGATGGTTGGAACATTTTCCAAGAGTTATAACACTGGTCTTTTATGACCCGGTAAGGTGATGTCATGCCCTTTTACCTGGCGGAGGACCTCTCGTTATAGTTTCCTTATTAGCAAGGTTATCCATTCTTCCATGAGGAAATTGTAAGACTTATTCTACAAGTTGTTCCTGATGGATCCTTCTTGTATCCAAGGTCTGACCTTTGCTTGAAGACCATGTCGATGCTATCTCGAAGCATGTATGTGGTAATCCGATTTGCTAAATTTTCTTTATCATTTATCCTAACACCATTGGGTAATATCATGAGATTCCTTCCCCCTTACCTAAATGGTTTTCTACTTTCTGTCCTGTCATGGATATCATGCTCAGCTTGTCCTTGGGAAGAATATACCCCCGAAATATGTGTGTATACACATTTTCCCTTCCATTGTTCTGTTTAAACCTGATAACCACTTTTCCTTTCCATTGTTTTTTTTAAACCTTCTTGTGATCTATATTATATAAGCAGTAATATTTCCCTGCTTGTGTAAACACCTCATTGTACAATTCTGTCAGCAAGACCCTGTTACTTTTGTTGATGGCATTCTGGTAGCCACCGATGGATGAGAAATTTGCCTATTGGTCCGCCTCGTTCAACGAGCAGGAGAATGGTTCTCTTCGTCCCTCGCCCTTGGTACCGATGTTGTTACTGACACAACTGACAAACTATCCTCTGACATGCCTTGCTTACATGGTCATGCAAGACGTCACCGCCCTTCCTACTTTTAACCTCCATGGTGGGCCCATAACCCACACTTCCACATGATCGAAACCTGACTCTCCTGTACACCCCCTGTTCCCAAAGTTATTCCTCATGCGTGGCCGCATACGTAATTCGCGAGCCACCTTCCGATGAGATCATCAACTCTGGTATCAGATACAATACTTATCCCCGTTGCTACGAACCCCCTTTCACGCCCTGTTTAGGGCACCGAACGATTGCCCGCCCGCTAGAAACTTCTCATGATACCTTCTTAATTTTCTCTCGATATTTTCTAAGGGTTCAATTCGAGAGTTACTTTCCGCCACCTTCCCCGATGTTATTTACTAGATAGTCAACCTTGCAAGGGTCCGTTCTCCTGGAGTTCCCTTCTTATCCTTTCGTAAGTACGGTGAAGATCCTGAAGGAAGGACGACAACTTCATCATGATGCATGGATGCATAGGAATGGAAACATCAACCGTATGGATCGACCTCTTCGAGAAGAGCAACCAAGACCGAGAAGATTAGTTAGAATTTCGTAATCAGAACTTTCCCCCTTACTCCCCTCTTAAATCTCGGGACGAGATTTCTTGTAGTGGAGGAGAATTGTGACGCCCGGATAATCAGACTACAGTAATTCCCTGTTAATGATGCCACGTCACCTCGATTTATGTTGCTAATCTTGCGTTAGTTTGAAAATGATTCAAATTCAAATTCAAAATCAAGAAAACAACAAAAATTTTGAAACGCTAAAACAAAAATGTCGTAAATGTGTCGGATAAATCATAGGTAATTGTGGTGGCGAAACCAAACTATGAAGAAATGTTTAAAGGCTCTAAAATAATTATGACAGTAGCAAAAACAATTAATTGCATGCCTTTTACAATTAATAAAATAATAAACAGTTTTAGTTTGTCACCAAACTTTTTGTGGCATCGGGGTATTTTGAAACACTATTTTGGGTACTACTTATATATTTATAAAACAAATATAAATAGAAAAATAGAATAGAAAACTAATAAACAAAAAATAAATAAAAACAAAACTTAAACAAAAGAGAAAAGGGAAGAAATCCCCTCCCCCTGGGCCATGGCCCAGCTAGCCAGCAGGCCACTAGCCCAAAAGGCCCAACCGGCCACCCCACTCCCTTATCCACCCACTCCTCCGAAACCCTAACCACCCCGCCTCCCCCCACTTCCTCGTCTCTCCCTCTTTCCCCCGATCCAGATCGGATCGGGGCTGACCCTGTGGCCATCGCCCGAAGCCACCTCGCCGGCCCCCTCCCTCATCCTCGCGCCCCCGTCCCCTCTCCCTTAGAGGTGCCCCTCGCCGCGCCTGCCGCGCCGCCCCCGACGCCCTGCACCCGCCCTCCGTCGTCCGCTGCTGCCCGGAACGCCGCCCATCGTCGGAGCCACCTCGCCGGACCTCCCTCGCCGGACTCCTTCGACGCCGTCCTCTCTGTCGTCGCCTCGTCCCCGTCTTCCTCCTCAACGGCTCCAGCGAGCCTCGCCGCCCCAGATCCCCTGGAACGAGGGTGAGCAACGACCCCCCCCCCTCTTCTTTCCCCTCTCGTCCGGTCGCCACGGCCTCGCCGCGCCTCTCTGTCGTCCGTGCTTTCGCGCAGCCCTGCCTGCTGCTGCTGCAGCCGGCAGTTCGCCCACGGTCGTCCCACTCCGCCCATGCCCAAGCCCCGCTTAGCTGCACCTCGCCACTGTCGCTGCCGAGCGAGGCCGCCGTCGCCTCGAGACCCTGCTCGACATGCCCGGCCTCCCTCCTCGGCGTCCACAGCGCCGCTCCAGCGTCTTCCTCGCGCTTGCTGCGGACTCCTTCCCCCACACGCAGGCGACGCCCCACGCCCATGGCCCCACTCCGGCGCCGCCCTGCTGCTCTCCTGCCGGCGTGTTGGGTTCTATGGTAGGGTGCGTCGACTGCAAATTAAAAATTCCTACGCGCAGACCATGCAGGAACATGCTACGGAGATGGATCACGATTTGTTACCACTAGGCAGCGATGCCGTGCAGCGGAAGAAGAGTTGGGGCAGCGCGTCCGCTGGATCGTCTCCTCCTCGTCCGATCTCCCTCGAACAGCGGTCGTCGATCCCACATACAAGTTCGCGGAGCGCGCAAATGCACCGCCTCTAACGGTATCCGCAGCGTGCGGGAGGAACACCGTGCGGCGGACTGCTGGTCGATCACACGATCGGCGGCGAGTGGAGGTGGCTATTCGCAACACATGCAAACCCTAGTGACAGGCGCGAAGCGATCAACCGCATGAGTGTGCGCAGCTCCACTTTATATAGGCGTCCGTTGCGGGCTCAACACTTGGGCCTTGCACGGACCCTAAAGCAAAAGTCTACTCGGTCACGTTCCTAGTCGATTCAGATCACATCCGACCGGTGTCCTCGAACCGACCTCGTAGGTTCCTTCCCTTAAGCGCGCGACCCCTTAGGTTCAAGTCGGCTTGGTCACGATTCGGATCACCTCCGACCTGCGGGTTGGTAGCGGCCTCTAGCAAGGCGTGCCGACCACCAAGCAGACTATGAAGCTGGTTAGGCGAACCTGTACAACGCGTCACACTTTTGTTCCCTTTGTCGCACGATATATGTTGTCAGGCTCAAGGCGAGACTATCATCCTTATGATAGCCCGACCTATTTCTCGTTCCAGTGATGCCGACCACAATCCGGATTATCTCATAATCCTTGTCGCATGGCCATGTTGTTCCTGGTCGGATCACACGAGGGGCCCAGAGTATATCTCTCCTGATCGGAGGGGCAAATCCCATCTTGCTCGACCATGTCTCATAGCATGGGACTGGACAAACCGAAAACTACCTTTGTAACTACCCGATCACGGAGTAGGGTTTGGTCGGCCCAAAGCAAGTCTGTCATCATCCGAGCACATCGTCGGCTCAGTCTTAGGACATAGAGCGTATGTTGTACTAGAGACTCACAGATGACATATCGTTGCGTCTCATAGTTGGGTCATCCAACTCGGACCTTATCTCGACCCGGATCCGACTACATCGAATCCGACCAGACCTTTCCAAGTCCATATTATCCGGTTAGCATCCAATGCTCCATGGCTAGTGAGACCAAGCCATCGACTGTGTCATATGCTAGTCTAGTCGGCTGCGCGTCCACACAGCCCTTTCGACTAGGGACCTTTTAGGACAGTCATCATACAATGCATAATCCCACAAACAAGTCACGTACTTGCTAATACACATCATTGATAATGTCCAAGGACTATCTTTATTCATAAACACATAGGAAATATCATCATACATGATTGCCTCTAGGGCATATCTCCAACAAGGCGTCCCCCTCCGATGACCGCCCGGCCTCGCCACGGCGCCCCTGGGCGTGCGCTCGGTTGGGTCGCGCCCGAAACTGTCGCCCGCGCCCGTTTGCCCTCTACACCCGGCGCTCGTAAACCCCCATTGGCCCAATGACAAGTGGGGCCGTCCCTGAAACATTTTAAAAAAAGAATTAAATAAATAAATAAATAAAATAATAATTAAAATGTTAATTAAATTAATTAATTAAAGGATTATTTAAATTAATTAATTCCGATTAGATTAACCTAATCATTTAGTTAAAGCTAATTAACCCTGTTTAATTACTATGAGACTATGACAAGCGGGACCCTCATGTCAGTTTGACCAGTCAACACCTCTGTTAACTGCTGATGTCATGCTGACATCATGCTGATGCAATAATGCTAATTTCGAATTAATTTAGTAATAATAATTTATAAAATGATTTGAAACTTTAAAAATTAATATAAAATAATCCATAACTCGGATGAAAATACCTTGTACATGAAAGTTGCTCAGAACGACGAGACGAATCCGGATACGCAGCCCGTTCATCTGCCACACATCCCTAGCATAGCAAACACGCAACTTTCCCCCTCCGGTTCATCTGTCCGAAAATGCGAAACACCGGGAATACTTTCCCGGATGTTTTCCCCCTTCGCCGGTATCACCTCGCACTGCGTTAGGGCACACCTAGCACCGCGTATTGACATGTTATGCTTTGTGATGCTTTGATTGCTCTGTTATTTATTGTGTGACCATTCGTTACTTCTTTCCGGTAGACACCGAGGCCGCTGCCGGTACCCACATGGTCGACTACATCGACGATTTATCCTTCTTGCCGAGCAACCAGCAAGCCCCCCTTGATCACGGATATCGCCTATTCTTATCTATACAGCTTGCATTAGAGTAGTGTAGCATGTTCTTGTTTTTCGTTAATCCTATCATGATGCATAGCCTGTCCTTGCTACTATCAAGTTGTTACCTTTACCTGCAATCCTACATGCTTAGTATAGGATGCTAGTGTTTCATCGATGGCCCTACATTCTTGTCCGTCGCCATGCTATACTATCGGGCCGTGATCACTAGGGAGGTGATCACGGGTATATACTATATACTTTATACATGATACATGTGGTGACTAAAGTCGGTCGGCTCGTGGAGCACTTTCATGAGTGATTCACGGATTGGGGCTGAAAGGACCTTTGTCCCAATGGCCCTCTGTGTGGATCTTTGTGGCGGAGCGACAGGGCAGGTTGAGACCGCCTAGGTGAGAGGTGGGCACTGCCCTGGTCGGTGTCATGATTACATCCTTAATACGCTTAACGAGATCTTGGTATTTGATCTGAGTCGGCCATTTGGTCTATACGCACTAACCAACTACGTGGGAAAGATATGGGCACTCGATGTCATGGAATCAGCCGAAGCCTTCGTGACGTCAGCGACTGAGCGGCACGCACCAGATAGGACCGCGTAACGTGACTTCCTTTGTAATGGAGGTTGCTAGGTGCGCTTCCGGCCGCCCGCATAGCGTCTGCGGGTGTGCTAAGGCGATGGGCCCAGTCCTGTCGCTTAGGTTTAGACCGGCGTGCTGACCTCTCTGTTGCCCTAGGTGGGGCTGCGACATGTTGATCTTCCGAGGCCGGGCATGATCCAGAAAAGTGTGTCCGGCCAAATGGGATCAATCGTGTTGGGTTATGTGGTGCACCCCTGCAGGGAACTTTATCTATTCGAATAGCCGTGATCTTCGGTAACAGGACGACTTGGAGTTGTACCTTGACCTTATGACAACTAGAACCAGATACTTAATAAAACACACCCTTCCAAGTGCGGATACAACCCGGTGATCGCTCTCTAACAGGCGGCGAGGAGGGATTGCCGGGTAGGATTATGCTATGCGATGCTACTTGGAGGACTTGATCTACTCTCTTCTACATCTTTGCAAGGCGGAGGCTGCGAAGCGTAGTCTTGACGAGATTAGTTATCCCCTCTTATTCTGGCATTCTGCAGTTCAGTCCACTAATATGGCCCTTTACACATATACCCATGCATATGTAGTGTAGCTCCTTGCTTGCGAGTACTTTGGATGAGTACTCACGGTTGCTTTTCTCCCTCTTTTCCCCTTTCCTTTCTTTCTGGTTGTCGCAACCAGATGCTGGAGTCTAGGGCGAGGCCACCGTCGACGATGACTCCTACTACTGCTGGAGGTGCACTGCTACTACGTGTAGCCGGCGGCGACGACCAGAGTAGTTTAGGAGGATCGAGCAGGAGGCATCGCCTCTTTCAATCAGATCCCGTTTGTGCTAGCCATCTTATGGCAACTTGTTTAACTTATGTCTGTACTCAGATATTGTTGCTTCCGCTGTGATCGAGCACTTGTATTCGAGCCGTCGAGGCCCCTGGCTTGTATTATGATGCTTGCATGACTTATTTATGTTTTAGAGTTGTGTTGTGATATCTTCCCGTGAGTCCCTGATCTTGAGCATACACGTTTGCGTGCATGATTAGTGTATGATTGAATCGGGGGCGTCACACATATATATAGGAGTACAATGATCTACTTGGAGTGCAAGACAAGCTAGAACAAATCCTAGTCTATCTCGTCTTTCCTAATAATCAATATACTCAATAGTGAAGTTTTCAAGTTTTGGGTAAAATATTTGATGGATTATGGAACAAGAAGTGGCAAGAGCCTAAGCTTGGGGATGCCCATGGCACCCCAAGATAATCTAAGGACACCAAAAAGTCAAAGCTTGGGGATGCCCCGGAAGGCATCCCTCTTTCGTCTACTTCCATCGGTAACTTCACTTGGAGCTATATTTTTATTCACCACATGATATGTGTTTTGCTTGGAGCGTCTTGTATGATTTGAGTCTTTGCTTTTTAGTTTACCACAATCATCTTTTCTGTACACACCTTTTGAGAGAGACATACATGATTCGGAATTTATTGTAATACTTTATGCGCTTCGCTTATATCTTTTGAGCTACATAGTTTTTGCTCAAGTGCTTCACTTATATCCTTTAGAGCACGGCGGTGGTTTTGTTTTATAGAAACTATTATTCTCTCATGCTTCACTTATTATTTTGAGAGTCTTAAACAGCATGGTAATTTGCTTAAATTGGGAAATTAATCCTAATATGTTAGGTATTCAAGACTAGTAAAAAACTTTCTTATGAGTGTGCTGAATACTAAGAGAAGTTTGATGCTTGATGATTGTTTTGAGATATGGTGGTAGTGATATTAAAGTTGTGCTAGTTGAGTAGTTGTGGAATTGAGAAATACTTGTGTTGAAGTTTGCAAGTCCCATAGCATGCACGTATGGTAAACGTTATGTAACAAATTTGAAAAATGAGGTGTTCTTTGATTGTCTTCCTTATGAGTGGCGGTCGGGGACGAGCGATGGTCTTTTCCTACCAATCTATCCCCCTAGGAGCATGCGCGTAGTGCTTGGTTTTTGATGACTTGTAGATTTTTGCAATAAGTATGTGAGTTCTTTATGATTAATGTTGAGTCCTTGGATTATACGCACTCTTACCCTTCCATCATTGCTAGCCTCTTCGGTACCGTGCATTGCCCTTTCTCACATTGAGAGTTGGTGCAAACTTCGCCGGTGCATCCAAACCCCGTGATATGATACGCTCTGTCACACATAAACCTCCTTATATCTTCCTCAAAATAGCCACCATACCTACCTATTATGGCATTTCCATAGCCATTCCGAGATATATTGCCATGCAACTTTCCACCATTCCGTTTATCATGACACGTTCATCATTGTCATATTGCTTTGCATGATCATGTAGTTGACATCGTATTTGTGGCAAAGCCACCGTTCATAATTTTTCATACATGTCGCTCTTGATTCATTGCTTATCCCGGTATACCGTCGGAGGCATTCATATAGAGTCATACCTTGTTCTAGTATCGAGTTGCAATCATTTAGTTGTAAATAAATAGAAGTGTGATGATCATCATTCATAGAGCATTGTCCTAATAAAAAAAGGCCAAATAAAAAAAAGGGAGGCCCAAAAAAGGGACAATGCTGCTATCCTTTTTCCCACACTTGTGCTTCAAAGTAGCACCATGATCTTCATGATAGAGAGTCTCTTGTTTTGTCACTTTCATATACTAGTGGGAATTTTTTATTATAGAACTTGGCTTGTATATTCCAACAATGGGCTTCCTCAAATGCCCTAGGTCTTCGTGAGCAAGCAAGTTGGATGCACACCCACTTAGTTTCTTTTGTTGAGCTCTTATGCATTTATAGCTCTAGTGCATCCGTTGCATGGCAATCCCTACTCCTTGCATTAACATCAATCGATGGGCATCTCCATAGCCCGTTGATTAGCCGCGTTGATGTGAGACTTTCTCCTTTTTTGTCTTCTCCACATAACCCCCATCATTATATTCTATTCCACCCATAGTGCTATATCCATGGCTCACTCTCATGTATTGCGTGAAGGTTGAAAAAGTTTGAGATTACTAAAGTATGAAACAATTGCTTGGCTTGTCATCGGGGTTGTGCATGATGAGAGCATTCTTGTGTGACGAAAATGGAGCATGACTAAACTATATGATTTTGTAGGGATGAACTTTCTTTGGCCATGTTATTTTGAGAAGACATAATTGCTTAGCTAGTATGCTTGAAGTATTATTACTTTTATGTCAATATTAAACTTTTATCTTGAACCTTTCGGATCTGAATATTCATACCACAATTAAGAGGGTTACATTAATAATTATGCCAAGTAGCATTCCGCATCAAAAATTCTGTTTTTATAATTTACCTACTCGAGGACGAGCAGGAATTAAGCTTGGGGATGCTTGATACGTCTCCAACGTATCTATAATTTTTTATTGCTTCATGCTATATTATATTCTGTTTTGGATGATTAATGGGCTTTGTTATACACTTCTATATTATTTTTTGGGACTAACCTATTAAACGGAGGCCCTGCCCAAATTGCTGTTTTTTGCCTATTTCAGAGTTTCGCAGAAAAAGAATATCAAACGGAGTCCAAACGGAATGAAACCTTCGGGAATGTAATTTTCGGAACAAACGTGACCCAGAGGACTTGGACCCTACATCAAGAAAGCAACCAGGAGAGCATGAGGCACGGGCGCGCCTACCCCCCTGGGAGCGCCCTCCACCCTAGTGGGGCCCATGTTGCTCCACCGACATACTTCTTCCTCCTATATATACCTACGTACCCCCAAACCAATAGGGGCATCCACGAAAACCTAATTCCACCGCCGCAACCTTCTGTACCCGTGAGATCCCATCTTGGGGCCTTTTCCGGCGTCCTGCCGGAGGGGGCATTGATCACGGAGGGCTTCTACATCAACACCATAGCCTCTCCGATGATGTGTGAGTAGTTTACCTCAGACCTTCAGGTCCATAGTTATTAGCTAGATGGCTTCTTCTCTCTCTTTGGATCTCAATACAAAGTTCTCCACGTTTCTCGTGGAGATCTATTTGATGTAACCTTCTTTTGCGATGTGTTTGTTGAGACCGATGAATTGTGGGTTTATGATCAAGTTTATCTATGAACAATATTTGAATCTTCTCTGAATTCTTTTATGTATGATGGGTTATCTTTGCAAGTCTCTTCGAATTATCAGTTTGGTTTGGCCTACTAGATTGATCTTTCTTGCAATGGGAGAAGTGCTTAGCTTTGGGTTCAATCTTGCGGTGTCCTTTCCTAGTGAAACAGGGGCAGCAAGGCACGTATTGTATTGTTGCCATCAAGGATAACAAGATGGGGTTTATATCATATTGCATGAGTTTATCCCTCTACATCATGTCATCTTACTTAAAGCATTACTCTGTTCTTTTGAACTTAATACTCTAGATGCATGCTGGATAGCGGTCGATGTGTGGAGTAATAGTAGTAGATGCAGGTAGGAGTCGGTCTAGTTGTCACGGACGTGATGCCTATATACATGATCACACCTAGATATTCTCATAATTATGCTCAATTCTATCAATTTCTCAATAGTAATTTGTTCACCCACCGTAATACTTATGCTCTTGAGAGAAGCCACTAGTGAAACCTATGGCCCCCGGGTCTATCTTCCATCATATTAATCTCTCGACAATAAGCTATTTCTGGCGTCGTTTATTTTGCTTTCTTTTCTTTGCATCTTTATTATAAAAATACCAAAAATATTATCTTATCATCTCTATCAAATCTCACTTTTGTAACTGGCCTGAAGGGATTGACAACCCCTTTATTGCGTTGGTTGCGAGGTTTTTATTTGTTTGTGTAGGTGCGAGGGACTTGAGTGTGGCCTCCTACAGGATTGATACCTTGGTTCTCAAAAACTGAGGGAAATACTTACGCTGCTTTACTGCATCACCCTTTCCTCTTCAAGGGAAAACCAACGCAGTGCTCAAGAGGTAGCACCAGGCTCGAGCGCACCCTTGGCGGAGTTGACGTCCCCGGAGAAGTAGAACATCGCCAACGTGATATCTTGAGGATGTAGGTGATGGACCGAATTTTCTATCAGGCTGGAGACATGGAAATGGAGCGGTTCCGCGGAGATATCATGCGAGTGATTGCACGTTGTCAAGCTCTTCTGGAAGAGGTCCAGCAGCCCCAAGAGTCTCCCAGCGCCAGCAGCTCCGTAGGCGGAGGCGGGTCGGGAAACATGGAATGAACGGTCGCAAGGGTGCTATGCTGATCATGAAGTCCAAGAACACCGTCGTCGGAAGGCCGCCGGCTTAGCCTTTTAGCCTATATTTTATTATAAATGTATGCATATGTAGGTCGTGAGTGTTTTGGGCCTTGCCACATATGGCATTTTAAATTATCCTGAATATGTAAGACAATTATTAATCGTTGCCATTATAAATTTGCCTCAACGGCGAGCAGAGCGCGCGCAGGGACGCCAGAGCGGAGCACGCCGCAGCCGCCTCAATGTCGAGCAAAACGCGCGGGCGGACGCGAGCAGAACGTGCCATGGTCGCCTCAAGGGTGAGCAACGACGTCGTCAGCCTTCTGGCACCCCGTGGGAGACGCGACGGCGCAGCCATAGGACACGATGGTGATATCTTGACCGTGTGTGATAGTGGGCAGACACATACACGTACATCTGAGTACGCGGGCCCACATTTCGAGCTTTTGATGCGTGGCATATGGTTGATCCAAAAGAATTGTTTCCGACAAGTTAGAACAACAGAAATGGGCTTTGTAGGCCCAGAACCATCAATAAATTTTGACCTTGGTTCTCGTCACATTGCAGATTACAATGCAATAAGTAATTGCAAATCTGTTCAAACCTATCAAACTAATATGTGTTCACAATTAGCACCGGGCTATGAAAACTACCCACTCAAAAATTACTTCACAGTTCCTCTCCTCATCACCCACAAAACTAGTCTTTCCTTTCAAGTCGTTCCGCCATGACCGATAGGAGGAGTTTCAGGTGGACATATAACCAGGCAGCAAAGGCCAAGGCCGCGGAAGCACTAGAGAGGTCCCGCCGTGAAGCGGCAGCCGCATCAAAGATGTCCCGGCGTGCCGCAGAGCCCTCGAACGAGCTCTCACGAGCACATGAGGGCTCTCACAAGCGCACTTGCCGCACCGGCGATCGCGACGAGCTGGCGTTGCTGAAATCCTTGGCCGGCGACTACAAAATTCTCGCTGGCCTCATTAAGCAGCAGGAGCTGGTCGACGGCTTGATGAAGCTGCTCGAGATCAGTGATGCCTCGGTTGACAAGGCGACCGACCTCGTCGAGCAACTCATGGGTGACAATGCGAAGCTCCTCAAGGCGCTCACCGAGAAGGAGGAGGAGGCCGCCGACTGGAAGATGCTGCATGAGCAGAGCGGTGCCTCGGGGATGACGCTGACATCGGTTGTCGAGGAACTGATGGGTAACTTGAGGAAGCTCCAGATCGAGCGCGAGCAAGAGGTGGAGGAATCTGTGGCTGCTTTCAAGCAAAGTCGTGAGGAATTGAAGAAGGATCTGGAGGATGTCGTCACCCGGCGATCCATCGACGAGTAGGGACAGTAGCGACCCAGATCGTTGTCTGCGATTTCCCTCTTCTCTTGCCCCCGTGTCATCCGGGCTTTGCCGCATGTGGTATTTTAAATTATCTAGAATATGTAAGACAATTATTATCTGCGCCATTGCAAAGTTGTCGTCGTATTATCCGTTGCTATTTTATTAGTCGTTGTATTATCCGTTGCCCTATGTGGCAATTTAAATTAGGCCGGAATACGAGTTGAAAACACAAACAAAGCAAATGCTGCCATGGGATCACAAGCAAACACCCTCCATCCAGGTGCTTTAATTAACCCATTAATGTAGAAGTTGTGAGCAAGGCGGGCGACGGCTGGTGGATGGAGGTCAAAGAGCTCGCTTCCCGGTGAGCATGAGCGGCCTTACTGATCGCACATGTCCCGTTGAGCCTGCGAGGTGGACAAGATGCACGCGTCCCGTCGAGCCTGCGCGGCGGACTGCTCGCACGCGTCCTGTCAAGCCTGCATGGCGGACTTCTCGCGCCCGTCCCATCTAATCAAACATTTGCACGCACGCCACCGAGTATGGTTAAATTTTGGCAGATGTAGTGGCCGCACTTAAATGGTTACGAGGGCACACGATTCATATAATACAACCGTTTGCAATACTAACGTGTCAGCTATTTGTTTCAAAAGGACTTCGTTGGCTATTAATGTGTGCACCTTGTCTCAAACTGGATGATTTTTTTACCATGACATATACGTGCCATGTCATGAAACCATGCCAAGTTTCATGTTTTTTGGGTGAGTTTTCGATTTACTGGGATTTAAAAACCGAGATTCTTAATGTTTCAGGACGACGAGAAGTTTGTAATTCATTCCCATTCCTTAAATGAGACCTAAACATGCACCCAATGACACATGTATGATTTCCCACCCATTTTGCTTCACTGGAGCATGTGCTTGTAGTTCAAATTTGAATTATGGACTACATTAAATGCCTAGAAAACTTAATTAATATATACAAAGGCCAAATGAACCCTGAACAGTTTCAAATTTAAGCACGACACTCCTGTTATTCTATGTTTCCTGTAGAAAACAAAGTTCAAGGCGAGAAGAGGCAACGATTATCGCTTCGCCCACAAGAGGGGCATGTTTCCCTACCGGAACCACGAGGGCTGCGAGAAGCTTCGGATCGGAAGAGGCTTGTAATATAGCTTGGCCCAAATTGGACAATTATATGTGCCATGTAGTGACACCATGCCAAGTTTCATGATTTCCTGGTGAGTTTTGGATTTACAGAGATTTAAAAACCGAGATTCGCAATGTTTGTGGCCAAGCCAGGATGGCGAGATGGTTGAATTCATTCCCATTCATTACATGGGACCTAAACATGCACCCCAAGGGCACATGTACGTTTTTTTGTAGCCATTTTGGTGCACTGGACCATGTATTTGTAGTTCGGATTTGAATTATGGACATTAAATGCCTAGAAAACTCATTTAATGAATAACAAAGGTCAAACGAACCCTGAATAATTTCAAAGTTTAGCGCGAATCTCCAGTTGTTCCATGTTGCGTGTAGAAGAAAATACAAGGCTAGAAGAGGGAGCGATTATCGTTTCACCCACAAGGGGACACGTTTCCCTATCGAAACCACGAGGTATCTTGCGACATGCTCCGGTTTGTAATAAAGCTTGGCCAAAATTGGCAATGTTTTTACCACGACATTGATGTGCCATGACGTGACACGATGCCCCCTTTGATGACTTTATAGTGAGTTCTGGATTTATGGGGATTTAAAAACCGAGATTCCAAATGTTGGAGGACGAGCCAGGACGCCGGTACAGTTGTAATTCATTCCCATTCCTGACATGCAGCCTAAACATGCACCCAAGGACACATGTATAATTTTTCTAGCCATTTTGGTGAACTGGAGCATGTATTTGTAGTTCTGATTTGAATTATGGACATTAAATGCCTAGGAAACTCAATTAGTGTATAAAAGGCCAAACGAACCCTGAATAAGTTTAAATTTCAGCACTGATATCCCGTCGTTCCATGTTGCCCGTGGAAGAAAATACATGGCGAAAAGATGCAGTTATTACATTTCGCCCACAAGGGGAACACGTTTCCCTATCAGAACCACGAGGCTTCTTTGAGAGAAGCTCCGGTTCGTAAGAGGTTTGTAATAAAGCTTGTCCCAAATTGGACAATGTTTTTACCACGACATATATGTGTCAAGACATGACACCATGCCAACTTTCATGACTTTCTTGTGAGTTTAGGATTTATGGTGATTTAAAAACCGAGATTCCAAATGTTTGAGGATGAGCCAGGACGCCGGTACGGTTGTAATTCGTTCCCATTCCTGGCATGCGGCCTAAACATGCACCCAAGGACACACGTATAATTTTTCTAGACATTTTCGTGAACTGGAGCATGTATTTGAAGTTCAGATTTGAATTATGGACATTAAATGCCTAGGAAACTCAATTAGTGCATAATAGGCCAAACGAACCCTGAATAAGTTTAAATTTCAGCACGATATCATGTCGTTCCATGTTTCCCGTAGAAGAAAATACAAGGCGAAAAGAGGCAATGATTACGTTTTGCCCAAAAGGGGAACACGTTTCCCTATCGGAACCACGAGGCTTCTTTGAGAGAAGCTCCGATTTGTAAGAGGTTTGTAATAAAGCTTGGCCCAAATTGGACAATGTTTTTACCACGACATATATGTGCCATGACCTGACACCATGCCAACTTTCATGACTATCTGGTGAGTTTAGGATTTACAGGGATTTAAAACCCGAGATTCCAAATGTTTGAGGACGAGCCAGGACGCTGATACTGTTGTAATTCATTCCCATTCCTAGCATGGGACCTAAACATGCACCCAAGGACCCATGTATAATTTTTCTAGCCATTTTGGTGAACTGGAGCATGTATTTGAAGTTCAGATTTGAATTGTGGACATTAAATGCCTAGGAAACTCAATTAGTGTATAAAAAGGCCAAACAAACCCAGAATAAGTTTAAATTTCAGCACAGATATCTTATTGTTCCATGTTGCCCGTAGAAGAAAATGCAAGGTGAAAAGAGGCAATGATTATCTTTTCGCCCACAAGGGGGACATGTTTCCCTATCGGAAGCACAAGGCTTCATTGAGAGAAGCTTTGGTTTGAAAGAGGATTGTAATAAAACTTGTGCCAAAATGGACGAAAAAAATTCCTCGACATATATGTGCCATGTCGTGACACCATGCCAAGTTTCACGATTTTCGGATGAGTTTTGGATTTATGGGGATTTAAAAACCGAGATTATTCTCATGAAATGTTTTCAAATAGCACACGGTTCACTCATGAAAGACGTGTGCCTACCAAACCATGGCTGGTGCCCCCCCCCCCCCATGTTCTGATTGGCCAGAACCCAAACCCCACGGATCGTACATCTGCACCGTTGGATGCTCCTAGATCGAACGACAATCCGCAGCCCTTTTGACAGCACATGTAGTACATGGGTAAGCACTGTGCACATGTGTCATGCTAGCTCACGCTTCCTTCTCTACTAAGTTTTCTATATTAATGTTGTTATATATCCAAACAGGCTACCGTTTCCCCCCACTCCTCTCATCGGTTTCCCGCCTTTTTTGAAAACATTTTCCCGCTACCAGTGCACTGTGAATCACCACGACTGCGCAAGTGCGACCAAAGGTGGAGGTACTGGCTCAATCGTGTGCGATGCAAGTGCGCTGTAAAATCACCACAACTACGCAAGCACGAGCAAAGGGTGGAGGTACTGGCTTAACTGTGTGCGATGCAAGTGTGCTGTAAAATCACCACCTGTGCAAGCTAAAGGCGAGTAGTTTATTTAGAAATTAGGATGAACCGTGTGCAATAGACCAGCTAGCTAGAAATATAAAAACAAACTACCCGCGTTGAGTGTTGCAAATATCGGCGGTTCCGCCACTTTTCCTTATTATCATACATGCATATTCTTATTGGACCGTGCACGATCTTGGGCACTCCCTCCCCGTATCAATTCATTTACCCAAATTTTAGTAGCCGCCGTACTTTAACCGTCGCCCACACTCCTCCAGCACCGACCTTATAGTAAAATTGCAGTAGTCGAGGCATTTGAACCATCGCCCTCCCTCGTCCACCACCATCTCCACCCACCATTACTAAAATTTTCAGTAGCCGTGGCGTATCCTCAAACACCACCCCCCTCCACAGTCCACCACCCGCCCCCCTCCCCCCTTGAACCCTAGCTCGCGGCCGTCGCCGGTGCCGCCGGCACCGCCGCCAAACCCTGTCGGTCTGCCCGTTCCTCCTAGCTTAGATAATAAAGTTCAGGTTACCTAGCGATTCCCATACCGTCGCCCCACTCCCTTGAGTTTTTAGATGAGGCATGTGGTGTTCCTCCCCGCCAGATCCACATCCCCTGCTCCAGAATGTCGCAGCCTAAGCTCGACCACGTATCCCGGGGAGCCCAACGAGCGTTCGGCCAAGAAGAGGTTTATCATGGCCTCTCCGGTGAACGTTGGCGAGGTGTCCGCCGTTCGCCCTGACCTGTCGATCCCGGAGCAACATGTCGCCGCGGAAGCTGGTGAAGACGTTGACTACGTTGCCATGCCGAAGGCTTCATGTCAGCGGGCTAGTGTATTACTGTATCTCGGGAAAGCTGGCTACGAGATCAAGCTCGTCGACAGCGAGGGCTTCACGTGGGCCATGTCATGGGTTAAGTTGTCCATCCCCAACCCCTCTGGTTCAACCGCCATTGATCTCTTCGACAGCCCTGCCGCTAATCTCCTCCACCAAGCGGTCAAGGATTTGTGATCCTTGTACGCCATTGAGCCCATTTTATCATTTCTGAAGGACACGTTCTACGGCGGCGGCTTGGGATCCTCAATTGCCAAGTCATATCTCATCAACCACTACCGCAAGGAGGGCACCCACAAAGGTTCTTCCAAGGTCAAACAACCCATCTGTGACATCAGAGAGCACATCATGGGTTTGTGCTCTTCCAACTCAGCAAATCTTACCTTTTCTAGCTTGCCAACCCGTACCCTTTGTTGTAGTAGCATTTGTCGTGTGGTGCTTCAATTGTGTCGTGTTTAATTATTTTAGTTATGCAAAAATGTATTGTTCAATAGGGCTATGTGATGTTTAAGTATGAATTGTCCACTTCAATTTCACCAATGGCTATATTTGGTTGTTTATAGTGAGTAGATGCCTTGTTTATCTGTATTTGGTTGTTAGGTTGGTTGCAGTGAGCATTTTTTTTCAATTATCGAGCAGATGCCTTGTTTATATGTATTTGGTTCTTAGGTTGGTTGTAGTGAGCATTTGTCCAGTTATCAGGCATATGCCTTGTTTATCTATATTTGGTTGTTAGGTTGGTTGTAGTGAGCATTTGTCCTTTTTAGCAGATGCCTTGTTTATCTGTATTTGCTTGTTAGGTTGGTTGCAGTGAGCATTTGTCCAGTTTTCAAGCATATGCCCTGTTTATCTGTATTTGCTTGTTAGGTTGGTTGCAGTGAGACTCTGTCCAGTTTTCAATGGCTAAATTTGGTTGTTATACTGATCATTTATGCCTTGTTTATTTCAGTCATTCACAATGTCATGTTCATTATGTGCAAGTCGGAACTATGCCGCTTTACTGCATCAATACCAGTTTGAACGGCTATATTTGGTTCCAATTATGCCTGCTGTAGTTAACACATGCCCTTTATTTCAGTTCTACACATTTGTCTAGTGTGATGTTTAAGCATTACCTACGTTCTATTCATTTTCAACAATACATGTTTGAATTGCAATATTTGATGGTTGTTAAGCCTGTTGTCGGTAACATTGTATTCCATTTTATATCTGCTTTAACAGCATGCTGAAACCAACACATTCAAGCTATCATTTGGAGATGATGTTGTTTACCTTTGCTATATTTGTTTGATGTTAAGTTTGCTGTACTTATCATGCCTTTCCACTACTTATGTAGGACAATAATGGGAGTGGCCACCATTTTCCGCCGAGGTTAGTTTCCTCCCTCGGCTTGTACTCCCCCTGTCATTCCATAATGTAGTGCATATAGATCCAGGCTTGGACACTTGTTAGCTTCTAATATTGACTTGTTTCTTGTAGGTACATATGCCCTTGGCAAGGATCCATGCATCGACCCTATTTGCATATGGGGCAATAAGATATTCATGAACAAGCATCAAGTGAGGAAACTGATAAGGATTATTAGCAAAAAGATACGAATGGTGGCAAGCAAATTATTTGTTTATGCTCTATCCAACACAACAATGAGCTATAGGATGGTAACTACAAACTCTGTAGCCTTCTCTTTTTACTGCCCATAATGAGTTGTTAGACAACAATGTCTGAATATTTTTCGTTCGCAGTGGTTCCCGAAGCAGTTCACTCAAGATTACCTCGCAAAGTACATGATTGGTGGACACGCAATGAAGGTTAAAGTATTTCATCCAGACAACAATGAGCATCAAGAAGTCGTAATGAAGACAGTGAAGGATGGACGGGCAGCCATCACAAGGGGTTCGCCTAGAGTCGTGCGTGCATTACGCATGGAGGAGGGCACAATATGGGCATTCCGCTTCACCTTCTATAGCAACCAGAATGTCTTCCGCCTCTCTCTTTAGAGTCTTTAGTACAACTGTGGTTCATCATTCTTTACTTGGTGCTTCTGTAGTTCTTCAGTATATGTGCCTATGCATCGAATTATGCATTCGTGGTTGAACCTATATTTGTAATAAACATTGTTGGATATGAAATAAGTGATTGCCTACTTTCAAATTCAAAACATGTGATTTTTAAATTAGGAATTAATTAGGGGTTACACTGCACATGGTTTGTGAAAACGAAATGTCTATGATAGACTTGGGGATCAGAAACGTTTCTAGGATACAGTACGTGTGCGATGAATCTCCACTGCACACACGATCAGCCAAGAAAAAACGTGTGCGATTAACAACAGCATCACACACAGTTCTTTCTTATTAAATGTTTGCGAAATTCACCTTATCACACACGCTTCGAAATTATGGACTGTTTGTGATGTTGTGTGCATCGCAAACGTTTGGTCATAGAAGAACACATGCGATAGGTCGATCATCCGACACGGGTACGACGGACGAATCGTATGGGATGTATTCAAGCTTCGCATACAGTTTTATAGCAACAATTGTGTGTGCTCTTACATCTAATCGCACACAGTCAAGGAAAAGTAAATGTGTGTGATTCTCCACTTCTACAATCATGAACTATTTGTGATGGGTCGCGCATCGTAAACGTAGCACCACAGAATACGGACCGCGATGGCAATGTGAGCACAAACGAGTAGGGAGTACTATATATGCATCGTGGCTCCCTATCCCCGACGATTTCTGGGTCGTGTGGGAAGGACCCCCCTATCGCAGTCACTCACTTGGAGACGGTACCGAACGCCATCGCGAAAAGGGGTTAAAAATCGTTTGTATAGCACCTCGCTATACCAGTGAGGGATTGCCATGCAACGGATGCACTAGATCTATAAGTGTATGAATGATCAAAAGAAAACTAAGTGGGTGTGCATCCAACTTGCTTTCTCATGAAGACCTAGGGAATTTGAGAAAGCCCATCATTGGAATATACAAGCCAAGTTCTATAATGAAAAGTTCCCACTAGTAATATATGAAAGTGACAAAATAGGAGACTCTCTATCATGAAGAACATGGTGCTACTTTGAAGCAAAAGTGTGGAAAAAGGTAGTAACAGTGTCCCTTCTCTCTTCTTCTCTAATTTTTTTCTTCTTCTTTTTTTCTTTTTGGACTCTTTGGCCTTTTTTATTTTGGTCTCTTTGGCCTATTTTTTATTTATTTTAGTTCGGAGTCTCATCCCAACTTGTGGGGGAATCATAGTCTCCATCATCCTTTCCTCACATGGGACAATGCTCTACTAATGATGATCATCACATTTTTATTTACTAGAACTCAAGAATTACAACTCGATACTAGAACAAAGATATGACTCTATATCAATGCCTCCGGCAGTGTACCGGAATGTGCAATGATCTAGCGTGACATGTATAAAAAATATGAATGGTGGCCAAGCCACAAATACTATGCCAACTATATGATCATGCAAAGCAATATGAAAATGATGGTATGTTTCATAATAAAACGGAACGTTGGAAGTTGCAATGCAACATATCTCGGAATGGCTATCGAAATGCCATAATAGGTAGGTATGATGGCTATTTTGAGGAAGATATAAGGTGGCTTATGTGTGAAAGAGCGTATCATGTCCTAGGGTTTGGATGCACCGGCGAACTTTGCACAAACTCTCAAGTTGAGAAATGGCAATGCACGGTACCAAAGAGGCTAGCAAAATGCGGAAGGATGAGAGTGTGTATAATCCATGGACTCAAATTAGTCATAAAGAACTCACATACTTATTGCAAAAGTTTATTAGCCCTCAAAGCAAAGTACTACTACGCATGCTCCTTGGGGGATAGATTGGTAGGAAAAGACCATCGCTCGTCCCCGACCACCACTCGTAAGGAAGACAATCAATAATAAATCATGCTCCAATTTCATCGCATAACGAGAGACCATACGTGCATGCTTCGGGAGTTACAAACCATAACACAAATATTTTTACTAAACCACAATTACTCACTAGCATGACTCTAAAATCACCATCTTTATATCTCAAAACAAATGCATGGAATCAAACTTCTCATATATTCAATGACCTTCATGAAAGTTTTTATTATATCCATCTTGAATACCTTATCATATTAGGACTAAATTCATAACCCAAGCAAATTGCCATACTATTTATAAGACTCTCAAAATAATATAAATGAAGCATGAGAGTTCATCCATTTCTTCAAAATATAACCACCGCCGTGCTCTAAAAGATATAAGTGAAGCACTAGAGCAACTACCTAGCTCAAAAGATATAAGTGAAGCACATAGAGTATTCTAATAAATTGACTCATATAATACACGACGCTCCAAGCTAAACACATATGATGTGGTGAATACAAATATAGCCACAAGTAATTTACCGATGAATTGTAGACAAAAGAGGGGATGCCTTCTGGGGTATCCACAAGCTTAGATGCTTGGTTGTCCTTGAATATTCCCTTGGGGTGCCATGGGCATCCCCAAGCTTAGGATCTTGTCACTCCTTATTCGGTAGTCCATTGAAACTTCACCCAAAACTTGAAAACTTCACAACACAAAACGCAGCAGAAAACTCATGAGATCCGTTTGTATAAAAAAGCAAATCACCACTTTTAGGTATTGTCGTAAACTAATTCCAATTTTATATTTGCATTATATCTACTATATTCTAACTTCTCCATGGTTCATACCCCCTGATACAACCCATAAATTCATCTAAATAAGCAAAAAACACAATGAAAATAGAATCTGTCAAAAACAGAACAGTCTGTAACGATTCGAATATTGGTCATACTTCTGTAACTCCCAAAGCACTGAAAATTTAGGAAAAGTGGGAAATTTGTATATCAATAAAGTGTAAAAATTTCAGAATTTTCGTCGCTCCAGTGATTTCTGACAATTCTGCAACTGGATGTAAAAGTTTTTGTTTTTTCATAGAATGAAATCAACAATCTTCCAAACCATCCCAAAGGTCTTACTTGGCACAAACACTAATCAAAACACTAAAACACAATCATAAAAGAATTATAATTGCATATTTATTGAAAAACGGAAGCAAAAATATAAAAATAAAATTGGATGCCTCCCAACAAGCGCTATTGCTTAACGCCCCTAGCTAGTCATATTGCATAGATCTAGGTATAGTCATCTTTATTCTTTTTTCCATAGATGTGTTTTTGTCAGGAGGTTTTTCAAATATAAAATGGAACACATCATCCATAGAAATTTTAGCATTATCAAGTTGTCCCTCTGAATATCCCCTTTAATTAGTGGTTACAATCCAAGAATATTGTTGATTAACATCATTGAAAACTTGTTGAATCATATCCGAAACAGGAACTTCCTTTTTGAGGTTCTCATCAAAGATGTGATCATTGCCAACCAAATGTCTTGTTTTGGACTCTAATTTGCATGATTTGAATGAAACTAACCCGGACTGATGTTGTATTTTAGCAGAATTGCCATGGTGTTATTTTTGTGCAGAAATCAAAGTTCTCGTATTGACCTGAAAATTTATGGAGAATTTTTATGGAATATATCAAAATATTGGCGGAAAAATGTACCAGAGAGGGCCCACCCAGGAGCCACAAGCTTAGGGGGCGCGCAAAACCCCGAGGGTGCGCCCTACGAGCTTGTGGGCCCCCTGGACCTCCGGAAACCCTAACTCCAACTCCATATATGTAGCGGTCAAGATGCGATTTGCTACTTCTTGAGCTTGCGTTGGGTTTTCCCTTGAAGAGGAAAGGGTGATGCAGAAAGTAGAGATAAGTATTTCCCTCAGTTTGAGAACCAAGGTATCAATCCAGTAGGAGGTACAAGCAAGTATCCAATCTATGCACCTACACAAACAATCAAACACTTGCACCCAACGTGATAAAGGGGTTGTCAATCCCTTCACGGTCACTTGCAAGGATGAGATGTGATAGAGATAGATATAAAAGATTACTAAAACGTAAAACAAAGTAAAAAAACAAATAAATTGTAGCAAGGTATTTTTGGGTTTTTTGGTTTATAGATCTGAAAATATATGATGGAAAATAGATCCGGGGTCCATAGGTTTCACTATAGGCTTCTCTCTTGAAAGAAAATAATACGGTGGGTGAACAAATTACTGTCGAGCAATTGGTAGAAAAGTGCAAAGTTATGATGATATCCAAGGCAATGATTATGAATATACGCATCACATCCGTGTCAACTAGACAGACTCCTTCCTGCATCTACTACTATTACTCCACACATCGACCGCTATCCAGCATGCATCTAGAGTATTAAGTTCATAAGAACGGAGTAACGCCTTAAGTAAGATGACATGATGTAGAGGGATAAACTCAAGTAATATGATGAAAACCCCATATTTTTACCCTTGATGGCAACAATACAATACGTGCCTCGCTGCCCCTACTTTGTCACTTGGTGAGGACACCGCAAGATTGAACCCAAAACTAAGCACCTCTCCCATTGCAAGAAGAACCAATCTAGTTGGCCAAACCAAACCGATAATTCGAAGACAAATACAAAGATATCAAAACATGCATATAAGAATTCACAAAAGATTCAAATAATATTCATAGATAATCTGATGATAAATCCACAATGCATCAGATCTCGACAAGCACACCGCAAAAGAATATTACATCCTATAGATCTCCAAGAATATCGAGGAGAACATTGTATTGACGATCAAAGAGAGAGAGGACATCTAGCTACTAGTTATGGACCCGTAGGTTTGTGGTAAACTACTCACGCTTCATCGGAAGGGCAATAGAGTTGATATAGAATCCCTCCATGATCGAATCACCTCCGGCAGGGTGCCGGAAAAATTATAGATACGTTGGAGACGTATCGAGCATCCCGAAGTTTAATTCCTGCTTGTCCTCAAGTAGGTAAATGATAAAAACAATTTTTTTATGTGGAATGCTACCTAACATATTTATACATGTAATTTTCATTATTGTGGCATGAACATTTAGATCTATAAGATTCAAAACAAAAGTTTAATATTGACATAAAAACAATAATACTTCAGGCATACTAATAAAGCAATCGTGTCTTCTCAAAATAACATGGCCAAAGAAAGTTATCCCTACAAAATCATATAGTCTGGCTATGCTCCATCGTCATCACACAAAGTATTAAATCATGCACAACCCCGATGACAAGCCAAACAATTGTTTCATACTTTTGATGTTCTCAAACTGTTTCAACTTTCACGCAATACATGAGCGTGAGCCATGGATATAGCTCTATAGGTGGAATAGAATATGGTGGTTGTGGAGAAGACAAAAAAGAAGGAGAAAGTCTCACATCAACTAGGCATATTAACGGGCTATGGAGATGCCCATCAGTAGATATCAATGTGAGTGAGTAGGGATTGCCATCCAACGGACGCACTAGAGCTATAAGTATATGAAAGCTCAAAAAGAAACTAAGTGGGTGTGCGTCCAACTCGCTTGCTTACGAAGACCTAAGGCAATTTGAGGAAGCCCATCATTGGAATATACAAGCCAAGTTCTATAATAAAAAAATCCCACTAGTATATGAAAGTGAATACATAGGATACTCTCTATAATGAAGATCATGGTGCTACTTTGAAGCACAAGTGTGGTAAAAGGATAGTAGCATTGCCCCTTCTCTCTTTTCTCTCATTTTTTATTTGGGCTTGTTTTGGCCTCTTTATTTTTTTCAAAGTCTGGAGACTCATCCAAACTTGTGAGGGAATCATAGCTTTCATCATCCTTTCCTCACATGGAACAATGCTCTAAAAATAATGATCATCGCACTTTTATTTACTTACAACTCAAAAATTACAACTTGATTCTAGAACAAAATATGACTCTATATGAATGCCTCCAGCGGTGTACCCGGATGTGCAATGATCAAGAGTGACATGTATAAGAAATATGATCGGTGGCCTTGCCACAAATACTATGTCAACTACATGATCATGCAAAGCAATAGGACAATGATGGTGCGTGTCATAATAAACGGAACGGTGGAAGTTGCATGGCAATATATCTCGGAGTGGCTATGGAAATGCCATAATAGGTAGGTATGGTGGCTATTTTGAGGAAGGTATACGGTGGGTTTAATGCACCGGCAGAAATTGTGCGGTACTGGAGATGCTAGCAATGGTGGAAAGGTGAGAGTGTGTATAATCCATGGACTCAACATTAGTCATAAAGAACTCACATAATTATTGCAAAAGTCTATTAGCTATCGAAACAAAGTACTACACGCATGCTCCTAGGGGGATAGATTGGTAGGAAAAGACCATTGCTCGTCCCCGACCGCCACTCATAAGGAAAACAATCAATACATAAATCATGCTCCGGCTTCATCACATAACGGTTCACCATACGTGCATGCTACGGGAATCACAAACTTTAACACAAGTATTTCTCCCAATCCACAATTTCTCACTAGCATGACTCTAATATCACCATATTTATATATCAAAACAATTATAAGGAATCAAACTTCTCATAGTATTCAACGCTCTTTATATGAAAGTTTTTATTATACCCCTCTTGGATGCCCATCATATTAGGACTAAATTCATAACCTAAGAAAATTACGATGTTGTTTAGAGACTCCCAAAATAATATAAGTGAAGCATGAGAGTTCAACAATTTCTATAAAATAAAGCCACCTCCGTGCTCTAAAAAGATATAAGTGAAGCAATAGAGCAAATTGCCTAGCTCAAAAGATATAAGTGAAGCACAAAGAGTATTATAATAAATTCACGATTCATGCATCTCCCTCTCAAAAGGTGTCTACAACAAGGATGATTGTGGCAAACTAAAAAGCAAAGACTCATATCATACAAGACACTTCAAGCAAAACACATATCATGTGGTGAATAAAAATATAGCCTCAAGTAAATTTACCGATGGATTGAAGACGAAAGAGGGGATGCCATCCGAGGCATCCCCAATCTTAGATGCTTGGTTGTCATTGAATATTAACTTGGAGTGCCTTGGGAATCCCCAAGCTTAGGCTCTTGCCACTCATTATTCCATAGTCCATCAAATCTCTACCCAAAACTTGAAAATTTCACAACACAAAAATCAACAGAAAACTCATGAGATCCGTTAGTATAAGAAAATAAATCACCACCTTTTGGTACTGTTGTGAACTCATTCTTTATTTATATTGGTGTAATATCTACTGTATTCCAACTTTTCCATGGTTCATACCCCCGATACTACCCATAGAATCATCAAAATCAGCAAACGACACATATAAAATAGAATCTGTCAAAAACAGAACAGTCTGTAGCAATTAGTAAACTTCGTATACTTATGTAACTCCAAAAGTTCTGAAAAATTAGGACAACCTGGGAAATTTTTATATCAATCTTGTGTAAAAATGTTAGATCAAAATCACGTTTCTGTGATTTTCAAAATTGTTTTACTGAGCGCAAAAGTTTATGTTTTTCAGTAAGATCAAATCAACTATAACCGTAAGCCATCCCAAAGGTCTTACTTCGCTCAAACACTAATTAAAACACCAAAATACAATTACTATATAGGTAATAATTTGTATTTATTGAAAAATAGAACCAAAAACAAAAAACATAAAAATAAAATTGGGTTGCCTCCCAAAAAGCGCTATTGTTTAACGCCCCTAGCTAGGCATAAAACATAGATCTAGGTATTGTCATAGTAATAAGGGAGATCATCCATGCTAATCTCATACTCCATTCTTTTAGCGGCAAGTTTCCCTTGTGGTAAGCAAAAATAATCAAAAGGGCTAAATTTAATAGGATAAGGATCCCTAAGATCAAGTTTCGGAGGAATTGGTTCCTCCTTCGGCCCCTTGTATTTTATAATCAACTCTTCATTATAAGTGTTCCTTTGGTGGAACGTCATAAGCCTATCTCTTAATATGAACCCTAATCTGTTGTTTTGTATAGCAAAATTATCATTGAGTTCAGAAATCTTATCAACCAAAACCTTGGTAGGGACCCTTTTTCTCAAATTTTCATTATAGGCAGCATAATTGGGAGATTGCAATCACATTATTTCTTCTTGGTTAAAAAAGGATCTCCTCTATGGGGGGACAACCACCATTTATTTTATAATGCGCAAAAATGTCACTAGCTTCTTTCATAATGAATCTAAACTCATGAGCTAGAAATATAGTGGCGGCACGCTTAATAGAAGAATGTTGAATATTGGAGAACTCTGGAAAAATCCTTTGTATGCATGGATGCATATGAACAAATTGTCTTTCAAGTTCAATTATAAGCAAACTTATTGCATCTGCAAGGTTATTAGTTTTATTAAGAATAGATCCTCCTAGCGTAGGTAACGTACCGGCACAAGTAAAGAAATCTTGAATCACCCCTTTTCTAATAATATTACCGCTACACACAAGGAGTTTTTTAGTATGGATAATAGTGGCTTCTTCACGAGGATCATTATTGGCAAAATCAATAAAACCTTCCTCAAGATTATTGCTATCTTTTTCAACGATAAACTCCCCAGATTCATACATGGTGGCAACAAACCGATCAAGCAAATGAGCAACCAAAAAGAAAACGAAAATACGAACGGAAGAAGGGCGAATAAAAAGGCAAATCTTTTTGTGTTTTTCTGAAACTGTTTTAGAAGTGGGGGAGAGGAAAACGAGAGGCAAATGGAAAATAATGTAATGCAAGAGATGAGAGTTTATGCTGGGTACTTGGTAGGCTTGATGTAGAACCTCCCCGGCAACGGCGCGAGAAATTCTTCCTGCTACCTCTTGAGCTTGCGTTGGTTTTTCCCTTGAAGAGGAAAGGGTGATGCAGCAAAGTAGAGATAAGTTTTTCCCTCAGTTTGAGAATCAAGGTATCAATCCAGTAGGAGGTACAAGCAAGTCTCCAATCTATGCACCTACACAAACAATCAAACACTTGCACCCAACGTGATAAAGGGGTTGTCAATCCCTTCACGGTCACTCGCAAGGATGAGATGTGATAGAGATAGATATAAAAGATTACTAAAATGTAAACAAAGTAAAAACAAATAAATTGTAGCAAGGTATTTTTGGGTTTTTTGGTTTATAAATCTGAAAATATATGATGGAAAATAGACCCGGGGGCCATAGGTTTCACTAGAGGCTTCTCTCTTGAAAGAAAATAATACGATGGGTGAACAAATTACTATCGAGCAATTGATAGAAAAGCGCAAAGTTATGACAATATCCAAGGCAATGATTATTAATATAGGCATCACACCCGTGTCAAGTAGATCGAGTCTTGCCTGCATCTACTACTATTACTCCACACATCGACCGCTATCCAGCATGCATCTAGAGTATTAAGTTCATAAGAACGGAGTAACGCCTTAAGTAAGATGACATGATGTAGAGGGATAAACTCAAGCAATATGATGAAAACCCCATCTTTTTACCCTTGATGGCAACAATGCAATACGTGCCTCGCTACCCCTATTTTGTCACTGGGTGAGGACACCGCAAGATTGAACCCAAAACTAAGCACCTCTCCCATTGCAAGAAGAACCAATCTAGTTGGCCAAACCAAACCGATAATTCGAAGAGAAATACAAAGATATCAAATCATGCATATAAGAATTCAAAGAAGATTCAAATAATATTCATAGATAACCAGATCATAAATCCACAATTCATCGAATCTCGACAAACACACTGCAAAAGAATATTACATCGGATAGATATCCAAGAACATTGAGGAGAACATTGTATTGATGATCAAAGATACATAAGAAAGACATCTATCTACTAGCTATGGACCCGTAGGTCTATGGTAAACTATTCACGCTTCATCGAACGGGCAATAGAGTTGATGTAGAAGCCCTCCATGATCAAATCCCCCTCCGGCAGGGTGCAGGAAAAGGCCCCAAGATGGGATCTCACGGGTACAGAATGTTGCGGCTGCGAAAAAGTATTTTGGTGGGATCTTATGGTCGTTTGGGAATATTTGGGAATTTATAGGGCAAGAATTAGGGTTAGAGGAGCTTTGAGGGGCCTACAAGCCCTCAGGACGCGCCCCCTAGGGCACGCCTCTGAGGCTTGTTGACGCCTCGGGACTCCTCTGACTTCATCTCCAAGTCATACGTGTGCCTTTTGGTCCAAGAAAAATCATCGCGAAAGTTTTATTCTGTTTGGACTCCGTTTGGTATTCCTTTTCTATAAAACTCAAAGACAAGGAAAAAACTGAAACTAGCACTGGGCTCTAGGTTAATAAATTAGTTCCAAAAATAATATAAAATAGCATATTAATGCACATAATACATCCAAAAATTATAGATACGTTGGAGACGTATCACGATTCTATCCCAATCACGTGGTGAATTCATGATTGGGGCACAATCGCATTTCGAGTGCATAGCAAGGTGGATATCATTACAACACACCATGAACTGAATAGATGAGAATACCATATACAGTCTTACACTCGCCACAAGCTACAACATGAATACATCAATACATAGCGATCATCATACAAAAGAGCAAGATTCGACAACGGATGAAAACAAACAAAAAAGAAGAACGACCTCCATCTTGCTAATCCCAGGCTCCCGACCCAGAACCCATCCCTTGATCAAGGAAGAAGAATCAGAAGAACTCCAAAACAAGCAAGCTTCGCTCTCACGTCAAAGCATCACTTTACCTGTACCTGTTGTTGTAGTAAACTATGAGCCACGAGGACTCAACAATCCCATTATCATGGGTATCAAGACTAGCAAAGCTTAATAGGTATGGAATGGATAAGTGGTGAGGTTGCAGCAACCACTAAGCATTGTATGGTGGCTAACGTACGAGTACAAGAGTAATAAGAGTAAACTATGCATATCGGACGTGAACTAGAATGATCAAGAAGTGATCCTCCACTACTTACAAGTCAAATATAACCCCATTGTGTTCTCCTCCAGAACCCCCTCAAAAAGAGACGGTCACGGTTACACACGCGGTTGGTGTATTTTAATTCGGGTTTAGTGTCAAGTTCTCTACAACCAGATATTATAAATTTCCAAGTCGCCACATAACTATGGGCACGGCTCTTGAAAATATTTAACCCTGCAGGGGTGTCCCAACTTAGTCCATCATAAAGTCTCATGATCCATGGAGGAAAACCCTCCATCTCGGGACAACCCAATCAAGCTCAGAATCCCGGTGCACAAGACATTTCGACAACGGTAAATCAAAACCAGCAAGACCTCCAGACGTGTCGACACCCTGATAGGAGCCGCGCGTATCTCGTCTCTGGCCATGATCGGTTGGGACATCCTACGAGTAAAACCAAACCTCGAGTTTCCTCGTGGTGGCCTCGCAGTCTACCTGGTTTGGACCAACACTCATGAGGAGCATTGGCCTGGGTTGTTGATTAATTATCCTCGGGTGCTAGCCGGTCCCTATGCAAGTTTTAGTTGTTATTAGGCAAATGGGAAAACCAAAGTTGGGCCTTGCTGGAAGAGTTTTATTGAAAGTGAACTATCAATGGGGGCCCATAAATCCCGATCATGTAAGAAACGCAAATCAAGGAACATAATACCGGTATGACGGAAACTAGGGCAGCAAGAGTGGAACAAAATACCAAGCAAAAGGCTGAGCCTTCCACCCTTTACCAAGTATATAGATGAATTAATTAAATAAGAGATATTGTGATATCCCAAGATATCCATGTCCCAACACGGAACAACCTGCAACTGCACCTACAACTAGCAATGCTATAAGAGGGCCTGAGCTAAGCGGTAACATAGCCAAAGAACGGTTTGCTGGGATGGTGGAAAGATTAGAGGCTTATCGGCGGCGTCGGCGGCCGGCCGGCGCGACGCGGCAAGGAGGTGCTCGGGAGATCGGGAGCCCAATCCAGAGCGAGGGAAGCCGCGGGAAGGCCCTGGCGGCGTGAGGAGATCCCTTGAATCTTCATCCGAGGGTGGACAAGGGGAGCTGCGAGCCGGAATGGATCTGGCTGGTGGTTGGCTCAGTGGGGAAAACGAGGAAGGTGGAGAAGGTGGCGGCGGCATGGGCATTGATGGATGGAATATATATATATATATATATATATATATATATATATATATATATATATATATATATATATATATATATATATATATATATAGGACAAATGTTTCCTACAAGCAAGTGGTAGTTACCACCACTTGCTTTTGTATGATGTAAGTAGTATCTGTCAAAACCGAGAGTATGTACGTGTAGTTTATAGTATATAACAATGATTAGGTAGTATATATACTAATTTTTAGGTAGTATGTACCATTTTTGAGTATGCTCATTTTACATACAAATATGTACGTATTTTACAAATAAAACAAAAACTATGGGCTCATATGCAATTTTTCATGTAACTTGCTTTGAAATATTTTAGATATAATATATGAACATATTTAAAATAATAAAATAGTATATATAGTACCACATGGTAGTATATGAGACATGTGGGGTAACTACCACCGGGTGGTAGGATGGATTTTCCTATATATATATATATATATATATATATATATATATATATATATATATATATATATATATATATATATATATATATATAGGGAGTTTTAGTGGTGTCCAATCCCCATTGGATGGCTCCGGGTCAATCAAATGGTCAGAGACAAATAGGTTAGGCCAGTCCAGTAAATAGACCACAGGTGTTTGGTGATTTTTGGGTTATATCCAGACCCATCGGTGATGACTGCCCGATTCAAGTTCGGGAAAGTGCTTCGGACGCGCGAGGGGTCTAACAAAAGGTCACGAAGACAAGGGGGTTAGATGGGTTCAGACAAGAGAGAGAAGAGAGCGGTCCGGTTGATCTAAGAGGAGGTCAACAGGGTAAGGAAGAAGCAACAACTACAAGCGGATGCAAGTTTTAAGAAAACATGCAGATGCAATGTGCATGCTGCGATGATGAATGCAACAAACAAATAAAACGCACAGCAACAACGGAAATAAATGGAAGGCGTCTGGAGAGTCAGTCTCGGGTTGTTACAATATATGTCTTTTCGCCAAGAAAAAAACCAGGGAGAAGGATACATCACGTTTAACGATACGGAGCCGCTGCCAACTCCTATTCTTCATCGGGAGGGCTGGTCTGGAGTCCGTTCGAGGCCCCGGAGGGTGGAATCTGTCGCCGTCATAATCATCAACCTTCCTTCAGCGCCAATTTCATGATGCTCACCGCTGGGAGTGAGTAATTCCTCCGTAGGCTTGCTGGACGGTGATGGGTTGGATGAGTTTTATCATGTAATCGAGTTAGTTTTGTTAGGGCTTGATACGTCTCCAACATATCTATGATTTTTGATTGTTCCATGCTATTATATTATCTGTTTTGGATGTTTTATATGCATTAATATGTTATTTTATATTATTATGTTGGTACTAACTTATTAACCTAGTGTCCAGTGCCAGTTTCTATTTTTTCCTTGTTTTTGACTTTTACAGAAAAGGAATACCAAACGGAGTAAAACTTTACAGTGATTTTTCTTGGACCAGAAGAAACCCACGAGACTTGGAGAGGAGGCCAGAAGCCCTACGAGGAGGCCACGAGCCATAGGGGCGCGTCCCTAGGGCTTGTGCCCCCCGGAGACCTTCCAACCCTAATTCTTCCACTATATATTCTCGAATACCCCCCCCCCTATACCAGAGGGCACACCAAAAATACTTTTCCTCCATCGCAAGCTTCTGTTCCTGTAAGATTCCATCTTGGGGCATTTTCCAGCACTCCACCGGAGGGGGATTTGGTCACGGAGGACCTCTACACCAACCTTGCCGCCCTTCCGATGATGTGTGAGTAGTTTAACACAGACCTACGGGTCCAGAGCTAGTAGCTAGATGGCTTCTTCACTCTCTTTGATCTTCACTACAATGTTCTCCTTGATGTTCTTGGAGATCTATTCGATGTAATCTTCTTTTGCGGTGTGTTTGTTGAGATCCAATGAATTATGGATTTATGACTAGATTATCTATGAATATTATTTGAGTCTTCTCTGAACTCTTTTATTCATTATTGAGATAGCTTTGTATTTCTCTCCGATCTATCGATTTGGTTTGGCCAACTGGATTGGTTTTTCTTGCAATGGGAGAGGTTCTTTATGATGGGTTCAATCTTGCGGTGTCCTCACCCAGTGATAGGAGGGGTAGGGAGGCACGTATTGTATTGTTGACATTAAGGATAAAACGATGGGGTTTATATCATATTGCTTGAGTTTATCCCTCTACATCATGTCATCTTGCTTAAGGCGTTACTCTGTTCTTGTTAACTTAATTCACTAGATGTATGTTGGATAGTGGTCGATGTGTGGAGTAATAGTAGTAGATGCAGAATCGTTTCGGTCTACTTGTCACGGACATGATGCCTATATTCATGATCATTGCCTTAGATGTCTTCATAACTATGTGCTTTTCTATCAATTGCTCAACAATAATTTGTTTACCCACCATATGTTTTCTTCAAGAGAGAAGCCTCTAGTGAAACCTATGGCCCTAGGGTCTATTTTCCATCATATATTTTCAGATCTATAAACCAAAAAAAACCAAAAATACCTTGCTGCAATTTATTTATATTTACTTTATTTTAATCTTTTACTTATCTTTGATACCTATCTCTATTAGATCTCACTCTTGTTCGTGACCGTGAAGGGATTAACAACCCCTTTTTCGTGTTATGTGCAATTGTTTGTTAGTTTGTGCAGATGCATATATTGGATACTTGCTTGTGCCTCCTACTGGATTGATACCTTGTTCTTAACTGAGGGAAATACTTATATCTACTTTGCTGCATCACCCTTTCCTCTTCAAGGAAAAAGTAAACGCAAGCTCAAGAAGTAGCAGGGCTTGATCCCTGGTATCCACTATGTTCTGAGATTTATGTTTCTATGACTTTGCTATGCTTAATGCTTGTAACTAGGGTCTGAGTGCCAGGATTTCATATATGAACCTATTATGTTTTCATGAATATATGTGTGTTCTTGATCCTATCTTGATTGTTATATGCACTTATTACGTGGTATGATTCGCATACCCCAAGGTGACAATAATGGGATTCTTTCCGATGATTACCGTAGTTTGAGGAGTTCATGTATTCAATAAGTGCTAATGCTTTATTCCGGTTCTCTATTAAAAGGAGGCCTCAGTATCCCTTAATTTCCTTATGGAACCCGCTAGCATGGGAGGGTAGGACAAAAGATGTCATGCAAGTTCTTTTCCATAAGCACGTATGACTATATATAGGGAATACATGCCTACATTACATTGACGAATTGGAGCTAGTTCTGTGTCGCTCTAGTTTATAACTGCTACATGATGAATATAATCCATTGCAATTATCCATCGCTGATCCAATGCCTACGCTTTTCATATATTGGTCTTTGCTAAGTTACTTTCATCGTTGCTGCTGTTACGATCACTACAAAATTGCTACTGTTTCTGTTGCTATGTTACCGTTACTATCAAACTACCATACTACTTTGCTACTGATCACCTTGCTACAAATATTAAGTCTTCCAGGTGCGGTTGAATTGACAACTCAACTGCTAATACTTGCGAATATTCTTTGGATCCCCTTGTGTCGAATCAATAAATTTGGGTTGAATACTCTACACTCGAAAACTATTGCGATCCCCTATGTTTGTGGGTTATCAAGACCTTTTTTTGGCGCCGTTGCCGGGGAGCATAGCTCTATTTGCTGAGTCACTTGAGATTTATATCTGTTGATCACTATGAGGAATCTTAAGGATGATAGAACCAAGATCCTTCCCTCTTAAGACGAGGGGAGGTAAGGAACTGCCATATAGCTTTGCACTTAATTCAGCTTCTATTTTGAGTAAGCTTGCAACACCACCACCTGCTACTAATCATGATACGTTACAACTAATTGATGATGCTACTTCTGCTATGAATGATGCTTATGATGATGCTAGTACTTTGCTTGATAAGACTATGCCACTAGGTGAATTTCTTGATGAACAACTTGCTAGAGCTAAAGAAATTGAGAGTGTTGAAACTGATGAAATTATTGAAACTGAAAATGATGAAACACCTATTAGACCTGCTCTCCTAGGTATGAATTGCCTAAGATACCTGAGGGTTATGTTATGGATGGAGAGATAGCTAGAGAATTTCTTGCTTGTAATGATAGACATGATCTTAAGAAATTACTATGTAAGCTGAAAGAAACATCGCTGAATGCTAGAATGAAATATTACCCTCAGTTTGCTACGTCCCCCATCTTTGTTACTGATAAGGATTATGAATTCTCTGTTGATCCTGAGTTAATTACTTAGGTTGAATTCAATCCTTTTCATGGTTATGAATCTGAAACTGCTTGGCACATCTGACTAAACTGAATGATATAGCCACCCTATTTGCTCATGAGGAAAAAATTTGCTACTACTATATTCTTAAGTTGTATCCTTTCTTATTAAAGGGTGATGCTAAGATATGGTTTAATTCTCTTGCTCTTGGTTATGTGCGTAGTCCCCAGGATATGATATATTACTTTTCTGAAAAATATTTTCTTGCCCATAAGAAACAAGCTGCTTTACACGAAATATTTAACTTCATGCAAACTAAAGAAGAGAATCTCCCTCAAGCTTGGGGGAGGCTTCTCCAATTAATTAATGCATTGCCTCATCATTCTCTCAATAAAAATGAAATACTTGATATATTTTATAATGGACTAACCGATACTTCTAGGGACCACCTAGATAGTTGTGCTGGTTGTGTTTTCACAGAACGAACTATTAAACAAGATGAAGAACTATTGAATACTAGTAGAATGCCCGTGCGTTGCTACGGGCTACAACGTATATAAGTGAATCAAATAAATGATTAAGATATTTGACAAGCTCGAAGCTCATTTCTTCTTCATATGTTTGGGTGTGTTCAAACATCAAATGGGCGTCAGTGGGCTCCCCAAAACTCAATAGTGTGGACAGTTCGGCTTCCTCAAATCAAGCTGCACATCAAAGATGCCCTTCACCAATCTTTTCATATAATACATATTATATTACTACAAATGCTTCCACCCCATGATGGCGCGAGTCGGTCTATTACTTGTTTTAATATGTTTTATATAACACAAAACAAAGAATAAAAAATAATACATTTTAATAGTATGATCAACTTATTGCGCCATGAAGCAAATGCAATAAGTGGATACACATTGATCTGTTCTCTAGCGAAAATCTACGGGATTTTCAAAATCCACCATACCTCTACATATTGACTATTTTTTCAGATTCTTCTCGGCTAATATTACAACCAGTAATATGGTGTATGGTCCTTCTTGAATCCTCGATAGCTACCATCATGTCCTCCTCTATGAATTAAACAGATGATTAAGTGGCATGAATAAGTTGGTGACAAAAGTAAATGGAGTCATTTGCTACATTCTCCCTCCTCTATCCCGAGGATCTCATAGAAGAAGATGGATGGAAGCACTTACACATGACGACGGTTCCATCCGAAACCAGCGGCGATTAAAGAGGAGACACGTGTGTGTGGAAGGTGGTGACACATCTGGACCATCATAGGCCCCGCCCTACATTCTACCTACTTTAGCCACCCAAATAGATCTCTAACATGGTTGCACATATTTCTTCCGTTTCTACAATTGTCCGGGATGAATTATGCAAATGAAATGTTGCAGCATGTAGATGGATGGAAGCACTTACACTGATGTCTTCCTCCCAATGTTGCCTTCTTCCTCCATTCCACCCCCGGCCATCCCTTAAAGCTACACCACCACTTTTTACGCTGGTGATCTCGAGCACCCTTCGACCTGTCCACCTCCACCTGCCTAATCTTCTGTCGCCGCCGCCCCGCCCCAGCATCCGCCATCCTCGTCAATTCCTCTAAACCCTATCACCATCTCTAATGCTGGTGATCACCTACACCTGCCTAATCATCTGTCAACACCGCCCACCCAAGACACCACAAACCCCGGCCATCCCTATAAGCCCCACCACCATCTTCGATGTTTTGGTGACCTCATGTACCCCTCACTCGAACCAAATAACCCCCCGCATCTCCACCGGGTGTTTCCAAACTCATCTTGATAAACGCCAGCGGCCTCAAGCCTGCTAAGCTGCAACCAGATCTCCATATATATCATGTTAAACCTTGATGGTTTTATTTAGAGATATGAAAATGATAAACTGAGACACACTTCTACTCGAGAAGTCTTGAACTGAGCATCGAACATTCATGTAGCTTCATGAACGTATTGTACATGTATGTTATATAGAAATGCCAAAATCATCCTTGTCAACATTGAGAAGAACAAAACATATTTGATTCTCTTATAGATTGCAAAAGTATATGTCTAAATCTCTAAAAATTCTCAACCAACTTATGCTTGTACTCTTCCTTGACTACAAACTGTCCTCCATCACCTCTTGCAAATCTCACACCCTCCAATCCTTGATGCACTAAATTGACTTTCACCATGACCATTTCTTTTCCCTCATCATCCCTGCTCGGATTAAGAGGTGACTGAAAAGAAAATGATATAAGTACATCAAAGCAATCAGATCAGGGCTACTGGCAATCCAGAAATGCAATGAGTCATACTGATATACATGAATAACCAAATGCCCGTGAGTTGCAACGGGCAGCATCTTTTTACCGTTAAAGTGCTCACCTTTTCTTCCTTTCTTCCTTCTCCCAACTAATTTTTTTTTCGGAGTGATATGTGTGCTTACTAAAATATGAAGAGCTAAAAACAAATTTATCAAAGAACATTTCTACAACACATTCAGACATGAAAGTTATGGTATCTGGCATATTGGTAACAACACAATGATGATCCATACATGTGGGAACGTGGTTGTACTACCAATGTTTACCTGCAAAATCTCTCTCCCCATTCCTCCCTGCTCCTTCCCACCCTCGATCATCCATACATTTGGGTAAAATATAATTTGGTCAAACCAAGAAATAAAATGAAAAACATTTTTACTTATACTAACAGACTATCTCAAGTTCCGTATTCATGCAACTCGTGAATTGCTAAAGTTTCATTATCTGCCCAGTAAAAAAAGAACCACTGACATATGATATTTCCTTGTCTATTATCTTTGTAAGGCCAATTCCCAAATTCCATCTGATAGTAATTTAAAAAATTCGATGCCTTGCGAATACTCGTATATATTTCCATTATGTATTATATGTGTCTCGAATTCCAGTTGCAAGTATGCAAATTGGTATCAAGGAGAACTTATACAGAAATTGGTGCAGGATAATCCTGAATTAAGAAAGCAGTTTGCTTCCAGTGTTCGGTGCAATCAATAAAGTATCACATTCAAGGAAAATCTGATACAGTGTGAGTAAATCAATAAGTAAATCAATATGGTGCATATTCTAAAAGCACAGAGATCTTTGATGTCGTAGAAGTTATTAATCTTCTACTCGTTTCAGAAATCCCTACAGAAAAAAGGAGTACATTTCAAGCTCCAGGATGAACCAATAATATATTATGTGAAATACGTTCTTATCGGCAACAGATATTTTTTCAGATCAAAAAATAGTATCCAATCTTATAAGTCTATATTCTGAAACTCCTACGTAGGTGTTGATATGAGACTTTACCTTCTGAAATGGATCTAAACTGAGGGTAGTATTACTATCATCGACAGCAAAACTGAGGCAATTTATTTGCCCAACAAGATAACCATAAGTAAGGGCATACATCGGTGCGAGCATAAATATGATCATATACCCAGCACAAAACTATTTTCCCAATGAAATCACAACCCCAATCAAATAAAAGATCAGATGCTGATCCCTGATATCAAGAAGATATCCTATTCTTCATAGCTGCAATTGCTGGCCATCGAAACTTGTGGGACTAACTATAGGCATGTAAAGTTCTAACACGTATTTTTTAGTGCAGCACCAAGTATGACTGAACTATCTTAAAAAATGGCTCTGCAGGATGCTAAGTTTACCAAACCAACATGCAAATGAAACATAAGGAAAGACTGCAGGGATGTATTTACCTTGATGATTATTGTGGCCTCTCATGGTTTTTGCTTTCTGATGATATAACAGAACGTGGATATGTTGTTGCATCCAAGTGTTCACAAATTGAACGTGACTTTCCTCTGTTGATTCAGGTAACCTAGCAAAAAAAATCCTAAGCTCGGCCCTGAAAGTAAATTCCGTATTTCTGTGAAGTGGTTTAATTCAGCCGCTATAGCTACTCCAGTTATATATGCACGTGGGATTAGACATGAAGACATACCAAGTGCCTGAATAGATTTGAACTGAAGCTAAATCAATTCACAATGCTTGATGGTTCCTGACGAAGTCCGTTCCAACATGCCCTGAATAATCATCTGGGATGACGAGCAAAAGTTCCAGAGTAGACGGACCATAATACCCTTCAACACTAATCTCCACGAGGGGCACAATATCTATAGACTTAACGTAAGATGCCATCTCTTGTCTCCATGCCTATAAAAACCCAATGTCGTCAAAATGTATAGTGAACAAACATACAAAAGGTATGGATGACTGAAGAAGAAGCAAAACATCTGCATTAAGAACTCAAAGCCAACAAAAGGAATCCACAAGATCAGACATCTACAATAAGTAGACTGGGGGGACATATATACCAGAGAGTTCTTCATGGAGCTGAAATCACTCACAAAAAGGAGGGAGATATGGAAATAGAAATGCTAATTAATCTGCCCGATGGAAATAGAAATACATCAGAGACAGTCACTGGAAAAATCAAGGATCCTGATTTATATGCACGAACATTGGTGGCCTGACTTACAAGCATGAACACTGATTTAAATGTCACAATGACATAAATATCATACTGCTTTTTTCTGTTGCTTATAAGATTACTAACAAAAAAATAGCTGCAAATTTCTTGTACCACTTTGAAGTTAACCCAACACAACTTGATCCATTGATAGGAAAAATAGAACTTGTCACCGGAAAAGTAGAGACAAAGATAACTACTGACTTCGTCGATATTGTTTAACATAGCATTTATGTCATTAGCTGTGTGAAGCTTTTAACTCCACACCTAAAGAATATGATAAGTGGCCGTTAACTCTAAGATCATAAGCTATACAAATTAGCTAATAAAGGATGAAATCAAAAATGTGTCCACCATAAACCTTTCCATATTTTACCCAAATTAAGAGCATGTTCTAAGATTGGTGGTACTCCTAAGGTAAGCCACCAGAGCCAGCATGAATGACGGCGAGATACGCAACCCAATAGGTGTACGTCCAGAATGACAATTCTTTGATCATTGGCAAAAGTAAATTTGAACAACCTACAAACTCTCTACTTCTTAATCAATGTCAACCGCATCGTCCATTGTTTAGCGGTTCGCCGAAATAATCCAAAGAACCATAGTTAACCAGTGAGTGTACATATATATAACTAAAGGCAACACACATATTATTCTAGCTCCAAAATCAGAGATAACATATAATTTCTAGACAAATCTCAGAAACAATATATAATTTGCAGTCATTAAACCTTTTGCATTAGACACTAACCATTGTTCCAGAACACACTTGCAAATAGCCATTCTGCACTGCAGAAATCTTGATCAGAAGGGGGGAAATACACCCGCAAACTATATCTGGGCAACGAATTATATATATCAAAGATTAACCTTAGCAAGAGTGTACCTGTCCTCAACTGGATACTGCTTATGAGCAGCTAAAGATGGGATAATGCTTGCACTGGAGACCTTATATTGCCTAGTACGAGCACAAATATAAAAGAACTCATTCTCGAAAAAAAACAAATATAAAAGAATTAAGGCCTTAATATGTAATCTGCATTAGAGTAAATAATTTTCTATGTTGATGAGTTTCCAAATCATCTCTTAAACTGAAAACCTGGATGGCTGCAATGTTAAAACGGAGTAGCCTATGACTATGAGATGCTAAGCATGCCTTGCATCTGACCGAACTTCTCTATTCATACTACAGCCAAAAAATCATTTGCAGACGTGATAAGTTATGACCTTTGTCGGCAAGGAAACGACATCAAAATCTGTTGCTATAGACTGGGTTAAGTGGACAGAACAACAATACCAAATCTAAACCAAAATAAACTGTACCATCATAAAAAGGAATCCATTGCAAAAGCTGCTACAGACCTTGCTATACGGTAGCAGCATTCAAACACCAAGATCGAGCACCTTCAGCGAGGGATCGGGATCCAAGGTGTAGTAGCTCTTCAGAACGCCATCTGCTCTGCCGCACGCACCCTCACTGCAGCCACCACGGCCTGCTCTCGGATATGCCGATGAAGGTGCTGGTGATGCCAAACATGCCGCCACCGGAGCCGACAGGCCGCATGTAGTAGCGCTGCCAGAAGGCCTCGACCTGTAGCCCAAGGCTTCAAATCGCCGCCGCATTGAAGTCCTGTTGCCCTTGCTACCCAACATCATCTCCCTTTCTCATTTGACCATTGAACTCGAGAGCAGTGGCTAGGAGACGGGCGTGGAATCAATGGGGACGAATTGTCGGGTGTCGTCGACTGCAGCGTGGAGGAAGATACGGGCGAGGTCGTTCGCGAGATACTCAGTGCGTGGGGAGGTAGCGTCATGGGGCGTGTGGGAGACGGCGTCAAGGAGGGAGGCCGCTAGCGGGGCGTCAATGTCGAGGGGAGAAGCCCCTTGCAGCAGGGTGCCGGAGGGGAGGCAGGGAGGCGACGTCCACGGCTGCCGGTGATCGGACCATGGGCGGCGGCATGAAGCGCTAACCCTAGCGCATCGCCTGGTCGAGAGAGAGAGATCAGTGTGGATACGGTGGGTGGGCTGGGCCAACGCGCGTTTTCGGTTTTGCACAAAATAAACCGGCTGGGAAGTAGGCTCATGTACGAAAAAGTCGGTGCTGGGGGCGCGGCTCACATAGGAAAAAGATCTATGGTGGGGCTGGCGAAGTGGGATCGATGGGAGGCTAACGAACGACGACCTAATAAATACTGAAGGAGACATTAGGAGTAGAGATTGTTAAGAAAGTATGGATCATTGTGTTAGGAAAGTTGAGATTTGGGATTAATTACCAGAAAACTGGATTTTATTGTTTGATAACGTGCTATTGGTTCCTACCGGTTTGTAACGTGGCTAGTTAGGAAAGGTGAAAAGGTTAGTAAAGTTTTTATTGGTAATGTGCTATCGGTTCCTGCCTGTTTATAACGTGTCCAGTTAGGAAAGTTTGAAAAGTTTAGAAAAGTTTTTATTGTGAGGATACAAAATCAACGTGAGGAGATATGGTGGTGGGATGTGAGATGAAGATAAACCGGATGAAAATAAATCAGACAAAATATAACCAGATGAAAATAAACCATGATACTATTCAACCAACTGAGATTAGGAGTAGAGAATATATTGAGGAATGATAATGATTGGACTCTTCATGAACCACCGCCTAAGCCAACTCCAAAAGAAGAGAGGAATTCTATTTCTCATTCTTCATTTTGAAATATGTACCTGTTTTTGAATTTGGTTCAGAAATTTCAAAACGTTTAGAATTTTAAATTTTGTTTCACACTTATTAATTTTTTCAAAAATTCAAAAAAATGAAGACTGAGAAATAGGTAATATGACTCAAATCCTTTTGAGCCGGAGTAGGACGATGTTGGTTGCCATTGCCTCCATTTCTAGACTTGAAATTGTTGTTATTGTGGCGGTTGTTCCCATTCCCTCCATGGTTGTGTCCTCCATGGGTGTGATGGGTGTGACCTCCCGAGTATGGGGGTAGCGAGGCTTCTGCTGAGCTCCTGAGTTGTACTTCCCCTGGCTATACTTTCACTTGTGGCTATCAGTCTGCTATTGCTTGCCTTCGAGGATGATGGCCTTGTGTACCAGCTCGTAGTAGTTATTCAAGGTGGCCACCATCGGCTGCATTCCCAGCTCATCATTCAGTCATTCGAGAAACTTCTCCTGTTTCGCGGCATCTGTGGCCACATCACCTAGGGCATAGCGAGCTAACTGGCTGAACTCATCCACGTATCGTCCCACAATATGATTCCCCTGGCGTATGTTGCGGAACTCACGCTTCTTCAGACTCATGGCTCCAGCTGAGACATGAGCGGTGCGGAAGGCCCTGAAACTGATCCCATGTAACTGTGGCCGTGGGGCACGATGCTGCGGGTCCATCTAGTTGATATGTGGCAAACGCACTCTCTCAAAGATCTGTGCATCCAAGCAGCTTGCTAGCTCCCTTTCGATCTTGCGGAGCCAATCATTAGCTACAATCGGCTCGGTGCTGCTAGAGAACATCGGCGGATTCAGCCTTAGGAAACGGGTCGGGTTGTCGATAGGGGGTGGTGGCGGTGGATTGTTGTTGTTGTTGTTGCCTTGGTTCTGGATGAGGATCTGCATCAAGGCATTCTGTTGTTGTATCAGCTGGGTGAGCTCCGGCGGGAAAGTGAATCCGGGGTCACGTCTCGGAGGCATCTGGTGTTTTGGAGTGGATGAGAAATTAGAATAGGAAAAGGGTCTAAAGAGAAATTAGCACTACCCATATGAATGCAACAATAATAATCACACCAATCATTTATTCATTCCTCTCAACAAAGTTCAATCTTGGATTACAATATCTCACGACTAATCGAAAATAACGGCCTAATTGATCGATGAAAAAATAAAAAAACATGGCGGTCGACTAAATGTTCTCCTTAGATATCCTTGCGTCCTCCAGCGGTGTGTCTTCTGGTGCAGCATCCTCTGGCAGTGTGTCTCTTCTTGTTGCGTCCTTCAGTGGAGCTCTCCTCGTAATCCTTATCATTGCTCACGAGGGGTCCATCGTATCCACTCGGAAAGAGGTCTTCTCCCTGGTCCATCTTCTCCTCCAATGTGGCAACATAAGTCTTCAGGTTGTCGATTCTCTCCCGAAAATCCTTGACTTCTTCATGCCCGTCATGGTCCTCGCGGGCTTTATCCTCCAGTTCCAGTTCATGAAAGACCAGTCTCTTGAACGTCTTTGAGCTTTTGCGCGTCTGAACCTCCAGAGTTCTGATATAAGTCTCTAGTTCTTGGACATATGAGAGAATGGAGTCGTCATCCACGGTGCGCACGATATCTCCCTTTCTATCTCTGCATGAAATTATGGCGAGGTCTGATGCGTCAAGATCATCCCTGTACTCTTCTTGGAGGTGTTCAAGTGACGAATAGCCATGTCTCTCCCGAGGATCCAAGTGGGAGTGGTAAACTCTAAGTCGACGGGCTCTTGGTAACTCCCGAAAGTCCTCCCTAGAATGTGCACCATAATCCTATAGCGAGTGTCCGTCGGAAGTGCATTGATAGGCTTCCCGGTGATGGAGGGTAGAGCAATCTTCAACTTCTTGATGATCTTAACACTACAAAAAAAGACACATCCGTGACATTCTGGGCCGAACGAATTTTTTTCCTGTCATGCTTATGACACTTCTATGACGATAATTGTGACAAAAGCACGTATCATCATAGATGTGGCGGGCTCCTACTTCTATGACAAAAAATCATGACAGAAAATGGGCTTTTCGTCATGGGCGGGCTAGGGACGCACCTGCGTGACATTCTTTGGGCCGTCCATGATAGAAAAAATCATGGTAGAAGCGAGGGCGAGGAAAATTTCGGGGAGTTCCCGGTTACGGTGGGTGGTCGAGGCCGAGAGATGCACGGAGGGATTGTGTGTTTCTCTCGTACACGTACGCGCGTGTGTGTGAGGCGTTGCGCTCTAACTGAACCCGAGCGAGGCGTTCGCTTACTTAACCCGAGCGATTGCACTGGCTACACGTTACTGAACTCGAGCGATGGATTGATCCTCGGTCGTTAATCAACCCTATCGAGCGATTCTTCGCTCATCGCCGCTAATCAAGCCGATCGAACCTGCTGCTATCTCTTGATGAACAGTGAGCGTTGTTGGGGGTTGGATGAACAGTTCCTGGTGGGGGTTGGAGGAACAGGACCTCGTGGTAGTAGTAGGCCATTGCCGCTGGATGAACAGGACCCCGATAGAGGAGGCCGTGGAGGGTGGATGAACAGGACCCCTGAAGGGCTGGTTGAACAGTAGTCGGTGGAGGCTGGATGAACAGGACCCCGTGGATGAAGGATGGCTGGTGGAGGCTGGAGGAAGTACGACGGTGGATGAATAGTAGCAGGTGGTGTTGGGGAACGTAGTAATTTCAAAAAAATTCCTACGCACACGCTAGATCATGGTGATGCATAGCAACGAGAGGGGAGAGTAATGTCCACGTACCCTCGTAGATCGTAAGCGGAAGCTTAGAACAACGCGGTTGATGTAGTTGTGTCTTCACGGCCCGACCGATCAAGCACCGAAACTATGGCACCTTCGAGTTCTAGCACACGTTCAGCTCGATGACGTCCCTCGAACTCCGATCCAGCCGAGTGTCGAGGGAGAGTTCCACAAGACGACGGGCGTGGTGACGATCTTGATGTTCTACTGCCGCAGGCTTCGCCTAAGCACCGCTACAATATTATCGAGGAGGACTATGATGGAGGGGGGCACCGCACAGGGCTAATAGATCTCAATGATCAATTGTTGTTGTTTCTGGGGTGCCCCCCTGCTCCCATATATATAGGAGCAAGGGGAGAGGCGGCCGCCTATGGAGGAGGCGCGCTAGGGGGTCCTACTCCCACCGGAGTAGGACTCCTCCTTTCCTTGTAGGAGAAGGAAAGAGGAGTAGGACTCCTCCTTTCCTTGTTGGAGAAGGAAAGAGGAGGAGAGGAGAAGGAAAGTGGGCTGCCCCTTGTCCAATTCGGACCAGAGGGTGGGCGCAGCCTCCTTCCTTTGGCCTCTCTCTCTATTCCCGTATGGCCCAATAAGGCCCATATACTCCCCGCGAATTCCGTAACTCTCCCAGACTCCAAAAATACCCAATCACTGAACCTTCCAAGTCCGAATATAGTCGCCCAATATATCGATCTTTATGTCTCGACCATTTCGAGACTCCTCGCCATGTCCCCGATCTCATCCGGACTCAACTCCTTCGGTACATCAAAACTCATAAACTCATAATATAACCGCCATCGAAACCTTGTTGCATGGACCCTACGGGTTCGAGAACAATGTAGACATGACCGAGACACATGTCCGTCAATAACCAATAGCGGAACCTGATGCTCATATTGGCTCCTACATATTCTACGAAGATCTTTATCGGTCAAACCGCATAACAACATACAATGTTCCCTTTGTCATCGGTATGTTACTTGCCCGAGATTCGATCGCTTGTATCTCAATACCTAGTTCAATCTTGTTACCGCAAGTCTCTTTACTCGCTCAGAATACATCATCCCGCAACTAACTCATTAGTTGCAATGCTTGCAAGGCTTATAGTGATGTGCATTACCGAGTGGGCCCAGAGATACCTCTCCCACAATCGGAGTGACAAAACCTAATCTCAAATACGCCAACCCAACATGTACCTTTGGAGACACCAGTAGTACTCCTTTATAATCACCCGATTACGCCAGGACGCTTGGTAGCACCCAAAGTGTTCCTCCAAAGAACGGAGTTGCATAATCTCATAGTTACGTGAACATATATAAGTCATGAAGAAAGCAATAGCACTGTACTAAACGATCAAGTGCTAGGCTAACGGAATGGGTCATGTCAATCACATCATTCTCCTAATGATGTGATCCCATTAATCAAATGACAACACATGTATATGGTTAGGAAACATAACCATCTTTGATTAATGAGCTAGTCAAGTAGAGGCATACTAGTGACTATATGTTTGTCTATGTATTCACACATGTATCATGTTTCCGGTTAATACAATTCTAGCATGAATAATAAACATTTATCATGATATGAGGAAATAAATAATAACTTTATTATTGCCTCTAGAGCATATTTCCTTCAGTCTCCCACTTGCACTAGAGTCAATAATCTAGTTCACATCATCATGTGATTCAACACTAATATTCACATTTGTATGTGATTAACACCCATAGTTCACATCATCATGTGACCAACACCCAAAGGGTTTACTAGAGTCAATAATCTAGTTCACATCGCTATGTGATTAACACCCAAAGAGTATTAAGGTATGATCATGCTTTGCTCGTGAGAGAAGCTTAGTCAACGGGTCTGTCACATTCAGAGCCGTATGTATTTTGCAAATATTCTATGTCTACAATGCTCTGCACGGAGCTACTCTAACTAATTGCTCCCACTTTCAATATGTATCCAGATTGAGACTCGAGTCATCCGGATCGAGTAAAAAAGCTTGCATCGATGTAACTCTTTACGACGGGCTCTTTTATCACCTCCATAATCGAGAAATATTTCCTTAGTCCTCACTAAGGATGTTCTTGACCAATGTCCAAAGATCTACTCCTAGATCACTATTGTACCCTTGCCAAATTCGAGCAAGGTATACAATAGGTCCGTACATAGCATAGCATACTTTATAGAACCTATGATCGAGGCATAGGAATGACTTTCATTCTCTTTTCTATTTTCTGCCGTGGTCGGGATTTGAGTCTTACTCAATTTCACACCTTTGCAACACAAGCAAGAACTTTTCTTTGACTGCTCCATTTTGAACTACTTCAAAATCTTGACAAGGTATGTACTTATTGAAAAAAACTTATCAAGCGCCTTGATCTATCTCTATAGATCTTGATGCTCAATATGTAAGCAGCTTCACCGAGGTCTTTCTTTGAAAAACTCCTTTCAAACACTCCTTTGTGCTTTGCGAATAATTCTACATTATTTCCGATCAACAATATGTCATATATATACTTATCGAAATGATGTAGTGCTCCCACTCACTTTCTTGTAAATACAGGGCTTCACCGCAAGTCTCAGATAAAACTATATGCTTTGATCAACTTATCAAAGCGTGTATTCCAACTCCGAGAGGCTTGCACCAGTCCATAAATGGATCGCTGGAGCTTGCACACTTTGTTAGCTCCTTTTGGATTGACAAAACCTTCTGGTTGCATCATATACAACTCTTCTTCCAGAAATCCATTCAGGAATGCAGTTTTGACATCCATCTGCCAAATTTCATAAATGTGGCAATTGCTAACATGATTCGGACAGACTTAGGCATCGTTACGAGTGAGAAAATCTCATCGTAGTCAACACCTTGAACTTGTCGAAAACCTTTTGCAACAAGTCGAGCTTTGTAGATAGTAACACTACTATCGTTGTCCGCCTTCCTCTTGAAGATCCATTTATTTAACTTGACTTGTCGATCATCGAGCAAGTCAACCAAAGTCCACACTTTGTTCTTATATATGGATCCTATCTCGATTTTATGGCCTCAAGCCATTTCGCGAATCTGGGCTCACCATCGCTTCTTCATAGTTCGTAGGTTCATCATGATCTAGTAGCATGACTTCCGTAACAGGATTGCCGTATCACTCTAGTGCGGATCTTACTCGTTTACCTACTAGATTCGATAGTAATTTGATCCGAAGTTACATGATCATCATCATTAGCTTCCTCACTAATTGGTGTAGTAGTCACAGAACAGATTTCGTGATGAACTACTTTCCAATAAGGGAGAAGGTACAATTACCTTATCAAGTTCTACTTTCCTCCCACTCACTTCTTTCGAGAGAAACTCCTTCTCTAGAAAGGATCCATTCTTAGCAACGAATGTCTTGCCTTTGGATCTGTGATAGAAGGTGTACCCAACTTTCTCCTTTGGGTATCCTATGAAGACACATTTCTCCGATTTGGGTTTGAGCTTATCAGGATGAAACTTTTTCACATAAGCATCGCAACCCCAAACTTTAAGAAACGACAACTTTGGTTTCTTGCCAAACCACAGTTCATAAGGTGTCATCTCAACGGATTTAGATGGTGCCCCTTTTAACGTGAATGCAGCTGTCTCTAATGCATAACCCCAAAATGATAGTGGTAAATCGGTAAGAGACATCATAGATCGCACCATATCTAATAAAGTACGGTTATGACGTTCGGACACACCATTACGCTGTGGTGTTCCGGTGGCGTGAGTTGCGTAAACTATTCCGCATTGTTTCAAATGTAGACCAAACTCAGAACTCAAATATTCTCCTCCACGATCAGATCATAGAAATTTTATTTTCTTGTTACGATGATTTTCAACTTCACTCAAATTCTTTTTACTTTTCAAACGTTTCAGACTTATGTTTCATTAAGTAGATATACCCATATCTGCTCAAATCATCTGTGAAGGTCGAAAAATAATGATACTTGCCATGAGCCTCAACACTCATCGGATCGCATACATCAAGATGTATTATTTCCAATAAGTCATTGCTCGCCTATTGTTCCGAGAACGGAGTCTTTAGTCATCTTGCCCATAAGGCATGGTTCGCAAGCATCAAGTGATTCATAATCAAGTGATTCCAAAATCCCATCAAGATGGAGTTTCTTCATGCGCTTTACACCAATATGACCTAAACTGCAGCGCCACAAATAAGTTGCACTATCATTATTAACTTTGCATCTTTTGGTTTCAATATTATGAATATGTGTATCACTACGATCGAGATCCAACGAACCATTTTTATTGGGTGTGTAACCATATAAGGTTTTATTCATGTAAATGTAACAACAATTTATTCTCATATTTAAATGAATAACCGTATTGCAATAAACATGATCAAATCATATTCATGCTCAACGCAAACACCAAATAACACTTATTTAGTTTCAACACTAATCCCGAAAGTATAGGGAGTGTGCGATGATGATCATATCAATCTTGGAACTACTTCCAACACACATCGTCACCTTGCCTTTTTACTATTTTCGCTTATTCGCAACTCCCGCTTCGAGTTACTACTCTTAGCAACTCAACCAAGATCAAAATGCCGAGGGGTTGCTATAAACACTAGTAAAGTACACATCAATAACATGTATATCCAATATACCTTTGTTCACTTTTGCCATCCTTCTTATCCGCCAAATACTTGGGGCGTTCCACTTCCAAAGGACTAGTCCCTTTGCAGAGAAGCACTTAGTCTCGTGCTTAGGACTAGACTTGGGCTTCTTCACTTGAGCAGCAACTTGCTTGCCGCTCTTCTTGAAGTTCCACTTCTTCCCTTTGCCCTTTTCTTGAAACTAGTGGTTTTGTCAACCATCAACACTTGATGCTTTTCTTGATTTCTACCTTCATCGATTTCAGATCACGAAGAGCTTGGGAATCGTTTTCGCCATCCCTTGCATACTATAGTTCATCACGAAGTTCTACTAACTTGGTGATGGTGACTAGAGAATTCATCAATCACTATCTTATCCGGAAGATTAACTCCCACTTGATTCAAGCGATTGTAGTACCTGCATAACTGAGCACATGCTCACTAGTTGAGCGATTCTCCTCCATCTTTTAGCTATAGAACTTGTTGGAGACTTCATATCTCTCAACTCGGTATTTGCTTGAAATATTAACTTCAACTCCTGGAACATCTCATATGGTCCATGACGCTCAAAACGCCTTTGAAGTCCCGATTCTAAGCCGTTAAGTATGGTGCACTAAACTATCAAGTAGTCATCATATTGAGCTAGCCAAACGCTCATAACGCCTGCATTTTCTCCTCGCAATAGGTCTCTACCTAGCGGTGCATTAAGGACATAATTCTTCAGGCAAAGAATGAGGATAAACCTCGGATCACGGATCCTATCGCATCATTGCTACTAACATTTTTCAATACAATTTTCTAGGAACGCATATAAAAACATAGGGAAGCAACAACGCGAGCTATTGATCTACAACATAATATGCAAAATACTACCAGACTAAGTTCATGATAAATTAAAGTTCAATTAATCATATTACTTAAGAACTCCCACTTAGATAGACATCCTCTAATCTTCTAAGTTATTACGTGATCCATATCAACTACACCATGTCCGATCGTCACGTGAGATGGAGTAGTTTCAACGGTGAACATCAATATGTTGATCATATCTACTATATGATTCACGCCGACCTTTCGGTCTCCGTGTTCCGAGGCCATATCTGTTATATGCTAGGCTCGTCAAGTTTAACTCGAGTATTCCGCGTGCAACTGTTTTGCTCCCGCTGTATTTGAACGTAGAGCCTATCACACCCGATCATCACATGGTGTCTCAAAGACGAAGAACTTTCGCAACGGTGCATACTCGTGGAGAACACTTCTTGATAATTTTGTGAGAGATCATCTTAAAATGCTACCGTCAATCAAAGCAAGATAAGATGCATAAAGGATAAACATCATATGCAATCAATATAAGTGATATGATATGGCCATCATCATCTTGTGCTTGTGATCTCCATCTCCGAAGCACCGTCATGATCACCATCGTCACCGGCATGACACCATGATCTCCATCATCTTGATCTATATCAATGTGTCGTCACATGGTTGTCTCGCCAACTATTGCTCTTGCAACTATTGCTCTTGCAACTATTGCTATCGCATAGCGATAAAGTAAAGCAATTATTTGGCGCTTGCATCTTATGCAATAAAGAGACAACCATAAGGCTTTTGCCAGTTGTCGATAACTTCAACAAAACATGATCATCTCATACAACAACTTATATCTCATCACGTCTTGACCATATCACATCACAACATGCCCTGCAAAAACAAGTTAGACGTCCTCTACTTTGTTGTTGCAAGTTTTACGTGGCTGCTACGGGTTGAGCAAGAACCGTTCTTACCTATGCATTAAAACCACAACGATAGTTCGTCAAGTTAGTGTTGTTTTAACCTTCGCAAGGACCGGGCGTAGCCACACTCGGTTCAGCTAAAGTGAGAGAGATAGACACCCGCCAGTCACCTTTAAGCACGAGTGCTCGTAACGGTGAAACCAGTCTCGCGTAAGCGAACGCGTAATGTCGGCCCGGCCGCTTCATCTCACAATACCGCTGAGCCAAAGTATGACATGTCGGTAAGCAAGATGACTTGTATCGCCCACAACTCACTTGTGTTCTACACGCATATAACATCAACGCATAAAACCAGGCTCGGATGCCACTGTTGGAGAAACGTAGTAATTTCAAAAAATTTCCTACGCACACGCTAGATCATGGTGATGCATAGCAACGAGAGGGAGAGTAATGTCCACGCACCCTCGTGAGACCGTAAGCGAAGCGTTAGAACAACGCGTTGATGTAGTCGACGCCTTCACGGCCCAACCGATCAAGCACCAAACTACGGCACCTCCGGAAGTTCTAGCACACGCTCAGCTCGATGACGCCCCTCGAACTCCGATCCAGCCGAGTGTCGAGGGAGAGTTCCACAAGACGACGACGTGGTGACGATCTTGATGTTCTACTCGTCGCAGGCTTCGCCTAAGCACCGCTACAATATTATCGAGGAGGACTATGGTGGAGGGGGCACCGCACACAGCTAATAGATCTCAATGATCAATTGTTGTTGTTTTCGGGTGCCCCCTGCCCCATATATATAGGAGCAAGGGAGAGGCCGGCCTATGGAGGAGGCGCCAAGGGGGAGTCCTACTCCCATCGGGAGTAGGACTCTCCTTCCTTGTAGGAGAAGGGAGAGGAGGAGTAGGACCTCCTTTCCTTGTTGGAGAAGGAAAGAGGAGGAGAGGAGAAGGAAAAGTAGGCTGCCCCCTTGTCCAATTCGGACCAGAGGGTGGGCGAGCCTCCTTCCTTTGGCCTCTCTCCTCTATTCCCGTATGGCCCAATAAGGCCCATATACTCCCGGCGAATTCCGTAACTCTCCCAGACTCCAAAATACCCAATCACTCGAACCTTTCCAAGTCCGAATATAGTCGTCCAATATATCAATCTTTACGTCTCGACCATTTCGAGACTCCTCGTCATGTCCCCGATCTCATCCGGGACTCCAAACTCCTTTGGTACATCAAAACTCATAAACTCATAATATAACTATCATCGAAACCTTAAGCGTGCGGACCCTACGGGTTCGAGAACAATGTAGACATGACCGAGACACGTGTCCGGTCAATAACCAATAGCGGAACCTGAATGCTCATATTGGCTCCCACATATTCTACGAAGATCTTTATCGGTCAAACTGCATAACAACATACGTTGTTCCCTTTGTCATTGGTATGTTACTTGCCCGAGATTCGGTCGTCGGTATCTCAATACCTAGTTCAATCTCGTTACCGGCAAGTATCTTTACTCGTTCTGTAATACATCATCCCGCAACTAACTCATTAGTTGCAATGCTTGCAAGGCTTATAGTGATGTGCATTACCGAGTGGACCCAGAGATACCTCTCCGACAATCGGAGTGACAAAACCTAATCTCGAAATACGGCAACCCAACATGTACCTTTGGAGACACCTGTAGTACTCCTTTATAATCACCCAGTTACGTTGTGACGTTTGGTAGCACCCAAAGTGTTCCTCCAGTAAACGGGAGTTGCATAATCTCATAGTTACAGGAACATATATAAGTCATGAAGAAAGCAATAGCAATGTACTAAACGATCAAGTGCTAGGCTAACGGAATGGGTCATGTCAATCACATCATTCTTCTAATGATGTGATCCCATTAATCAAATGACAACACATGTCTATGGTTAGGAAACATAACCATCTTTGATTAATGAGCTAGTTAAGTAGAGGCATACTAGTGACTATATGTTTGTCTATGTATTCACACATGTATCATGTTTACGGTTAATACAATTCTAGCATGAATAATAAACATTTATCATGATATGAGGAAATAAATAATAACTTTATTATTGCCTCTAGGGCATATTTCCTTTAGGTGGAGGCTGGAGGAAGTCGACGGTGGATGGACAGTAGCAGGTGGAGGCTGTTGCGAGGTAATAGACGGTGGATGAACAGTAGCCCGTGGAGTCCCATTTTGCGGTACGCCACACTCCCCCGATGAACACGACCCTGTTTCGACCTTAGGCGCTCCAACACAAGTCTGTTTCCTCCATTTTGCGGTATGCCACACCCCTCCTGATCAACAACACCCTGTTTCAACCATAGGCACTCGAACAAAAGGTTGTTTCCTCCGTTCTGTGGTACGCCAGACCCTTCCCGATGAACATGACCCTGTTTCGACAGTATGCGGTCGAACAGAAGGCCATTTTCCTCCGTTTTGCGGGACGCCAGACCCCGTTCCGGCTATTCCATCCAAGCCGGTTGGCTCCCGATGAACATGACGCATTCTGACCCAGTGGCTTCGCTCTCGATGAACAAGGCGTGTTCCGACCCAGTCACTTGGCTCCCGGTGAACACAACGTTGTTTCCTCATTTGACCCAGCCGGTTAGCTGCCGATGAACAGGACGACGTCGCTGTCGTCAATTGCCTCTCCATGTACATGAGCCCTGGCCGTAAGTATGCGCGCGTACACGTTCGAGACCTCGCCCGTATGTACGTGTACATGATTTATACAGGACTGCCTTAACTACTACGTCACACGTGCCGCTCCTTGCTCGGCCACGGTTCATCCCTATAGAGAGACCGATCGACCAGTATATACGTACACATTCGCTACCAGAGAGACAACCCTATGTATAGTTCGACCCGGTGGGTCCTAGCTATCAGGGAGGATAATGAGGCACTTCCTTGCATGCGAAAAATATAGCTGATGGGTGATACGTCTCCAACGTATCTATAATTTTTGATTGCTCCATGCTATATTATCTACTGTTTTGGACATTATTGGGCTTTATTATTCACTTTTATATTACTTTTGGGACTAACCTATTAATCGGAGGCCCATCCCAGAATTGCTGTTTTTTGCCTATTTCAGAGTTTCGCAGAAAATAAATATCAAACGGAGCCCAAACGGAATGAAACCTTAGGGAACGTGATTTTTAGGAAGAATATGATCGAGGAGACTTGGACCCTACGTCAAGAAACAAAAGAGGAGGCCACGAGGTAGGGGGTGCGCCTACCACCCCAGGGCGCGCCCTCCACCCTCGTGGGCCCCTGTTGCTCCACCGATGTACTCCTTCCTCCTATATATACCTACGTACCCCCAAACGATCAGATACGGAGCCAAAAACCTAATTCCACCGCGGCAACCTTCTGTACCCACGAGATCCCATCTTGGGGCCTGTTCCGAAGCTCCTCCGGAGGGGGCATCCATTACGGAGGGCTTCTACATCAACACCATAGCCTCTCCGATGAAGTGTGAGTAGTTTACCTCAGACCTTCGGGTCCATAGTTAGTAGCTAGATGGCTTCTTCTCTCTTTTTGGATCTCAAAACAAAGTTCTCCCCCTCTCTCGTGGAGATCTATTCGATGTAATCTTCTTTTGCGGTGTGTTTGTTGAGACCGATGAATTGTGGGTTTATGATCAAGTTTATCTATGAACAATATTTGAATCTTCTGAATTCTTTTATGTATGATTGGTTATCTTTGCAAGTCTATTCGAATTATCAGTTTGGTTTGGCCTACTAGATTGATCTTTCTTGCAATGGGAGAAGTGCTTAGCTTTGGGTTCAATCTTGCGTTGTCCTTTCCCAAAGGATGAGGGGCAGCAAGGCATGTATTTTATTGTTGCCATCGAGGATAACAAGACGGGGTTTTTATCATATTGCATGAATTTATCCATCTACATCATGTCATCTTGCTTAAGGCGTTACTCTGTTTCCATGAACTTAATACTCTAGATGCATGCTGGATAGCGGTCGATGAGTGGAGTAATAGTAGTAGATGCAGGCAGGAGTCGGTCTACTTGTCTCGGACGTGATGCCTATATACATGATCATACCTAGATATTCTCATAACTATGCTCAATTCATCAATTGCTCAACAATAATTCGTTCACCCACCGTAAAATACTTATGCTCTTGAGAGAAGCCACTAGTGAAACCTATGGCCCCGGGTCTATCTTCATCATATTAATCTTCCAACACTTAGTTATTTCCTTTGCTTTTTACTTTGCTTTTATTTTACTTTGCATCTTTATCACAAAAATACCAAAAATATTATCCTATCATATCTATCGATCTCATTCTCGTAAGTGACCGTGAAGGATTGACAACCCCTTATCGCGTTGGTTGCGAGGATTTATTTGTTTTGTGTAGGTGTGAGGGACTCATGCGTAGCCTCCTACCGGATTGATACCTTGGTTCTCAAAACTGAGGGAAATACTTACGCTACTTTGCTGCATCACCCTTTCCTCTTCAAGGGAAAACCAACGCAGTGCTCAAGAGGTAGCAAGAAGGATTTCTAGCGCCGTTGCCGGGGAGGTCTATGCAAAAGTCAACATACCAAGTACCCATCACAATCCCTTATCTCCCGCATTACATTATTTGCCATTTGCCTCTCGTTTTCCTCTCCCCCACTTCACCCTTGCCATTTTATTCACCCTCTCTTTTCCGTTTGCCTCTTTTTCGCTTGTTTCTTGATTGCTCGTGTGTTGGATTGCTTGTTTGTCACGATGGCTCAAGATAATACCAAATTATGCGACTTTACCAATACCAACAATAATGATTTCCTTAGCACTCTGATTGCTCCTCTTACCAATACTGAATCTTGTGAAATCAATGCTGCCTTGTTGAATCTTGTCATGAAAGATCAATTCGCCGGCCTTCCTAGTGAAGATGTCGCTACTCATCTAAATAGCTTTGTTGATTTGTGTGATATGCAAAAGAAGAAAGATGTTGACAATGACATTGTTAAATTGAAGCTATTTCCTTTTTCGCTTAGAGATCGTGCTAAATCTTGGTTTTCGTCTTTGCCTAAAAATAGTATTGATTCTTGGAACAAGTGCAAAGATGCTTTTATCTCTAAGTATTTTCCTCCCGCTAAGACCATCTCTCTTAGAAACGATATTATGAATTTTAAGCAACTTGATCATGAACATGTTGCACAAGCTTGGGAGAGGATGAAATTAATGATACGTAATTGCCCTACTCATGGTTTGAATTTGTGGATGATTATACAAAAATTTTGTGCCGGATTGAATTTTGCTTCTAGAAATCTTTTAGATTCGGCCGCAGGAGGCACTTTTATGGAAATAACTTTAGGAGAGGCTACTAAACTCCTAGACAATATTATGGTTAATTATTCTCAACGGCACACTGAAAGATCTACTAATAAAGAAGTGCATGAGATAGAAGAAATTAATGTCTTGAGTGGAAAGATAGATGAACTTATGAAATTATTTGCTACTAAGAGTGTTTCTTCTGATCCTAATGATATGCCTTTGTCTACTTTGATTGAGAATAATAATGAATCTATGGATGTGAATTTTGTTGCTAGGAATAATTTTGGTAACAACGCGTATAGAGGAAACTTTAATCCTAGGCCTTATCCTAGCAATTCCTCTAATAATTATGGAAATTCCTACAACAACTCTTATGGAAATTTTAAGAAGATGCCCTCTGAATTTGAGACTAGTGTTAAAGAGTTTATGAATTCGCAAAAGAATTTCAATGCTTTGCTTGAAGAGAAATTGCTTAAAGTTGATGAATTGGCTAGGAACGTTGATAGAATTTCTCTTGATGTTGATTCTTTAAAGCTTAGATCTATTCCTCCTAAGCATGATATCAATGAGTCTCTCAAAGCCACGAGAATTTCCATTGACGAGTGCAAAGAAAGAACCGCTAGGATGCGTGCTAATAAAGATTGCTTTATGAAAGCGTGTTCTTCAAATTTCTATGAAAATAAAGATGAAGATCTAAAAGTTATTGATGTGTCCCCTATTAAATCTTTGTTTTGCAATATGAATCTTGATAATGATGGGACTGAATATGATCCACCTTTACCTAGAAGGCGTTCCAAAAATTCGAAGTTTTTAGATCTTAATGCTAAAATTAATAAAAGTGGGATTGAAGAAATCAAAACCCTAGATGTTAATAAACCCACTATTTTGGATTTTAAGGAATTTAATTATGAAAATTGCTCTTTGATAGATTGTATTTCCTTGTTGCAATCCGTGCTAAATTCTCCTCATGCTTATAGTCAAAATAAAGCTTTTACCAAACATATCGTTGATGCCTTGATGCAATCTTATGAAGAAAAGCTTTAGTTGGAAGTTTCTATCCCTAGAAAACTTTATGATGAGTGGGAACCTACTATTAAAATTAAGATCAAGGATCATGAGTTCTATGCTTCATGTGATTTGGGTGCTAGTGTTTCCACTATTCCCAAAACCATGTGCGATTTGCTAGATTTCCGTGATTTTGATGATTGCTCTCTAAACTTGCACCTTGCGGATTCCACTATTAAGAAACCTATGGGAAGAATTAATGATGTTCTTATTGTTGCAAATAGGAATTATGTGCCCATAGATTTTATCGTTCTTGATATAGATTGCAATCCTTCATGTCCTATTATTCTTGGTAGACCTTTCCTTAGAACGATTGGTGCAATTATTGATATGAAGGAAGGGAATATTAGATTCCAATTTCCATTAAAGAAAGGCATGGAACACTTCCCTAGGAAGAAAATAAAATTACCATATGAATCTATCATGAGAGCCACTTATGGATTGCCTACCAAAGATGGCAATACCTAGATCTATCCTTGCTTTTATGCCTAGCTAGGGGCGTTAAACGATAGCGCTTGTTGGGAGGCAAACCAATTTTATTTTTAATTTTTTTGCTTTTTACTTCTGTTTAGGAATAAATATTTGATCTAGCCTCTGGTTAGATGTGTTTTTATGTTTTAATTAATGTTTGTGCCAAGTTAAACCTATAGGATCTTCTTGGATGATAGTTATTTGATCTTGCTGTAATTTCCAGAAACTTACTGTTCACGAAAATAATTGTTAAAAATCACCTGAACGTGATAAAATAGTGATTCTAATTTCTGCTGATCAATAAACAAATTGTCTAGGTCGTCCTATTTTGTCTGATATTTTGGATTTCCAGAATTTTGCGTTAGTTACAGATTACTACAAACTGTTCTGTTTTTGACAGATTCTGTTTTTCATGTGTTGTTTGCTTATTTTGATGAATCTATGGCTAGTAAAATAGTTTATAAACCATAGAGAAGTTGGAATACAGTAGGTTTAACACCAATATAAATAAATAATGAGTTCATTACAGTATCTTGAAGTGGTCTTTTGTTTTCTTTCGCTAATGGAGCTCACGAGATTTTCTGTTGTGTTTTGTGTTGTGAAGTTTTCAAGTTTTGGGTGAAAGATTTTGATGGATTATGGAACAAGGAGTGGCAAGAGCCTAAGCTTGGGGATGCCCATGGCACCCCCAAGATAATCTAAGGACACCATAAAGCCAAAGCTTGGGGATGCCCCGGAAGGCATCCCCTCTTTCGTCTACTTCCATCGGTAACTTTACTTGGAGCTATATTTTTATTCACCACATGATATGTGTTTTGCTTGGAGCGTCTTGTATGATTTGAGTCTTTGCTTTTTAGTTACCACAATCATCCTTGCTGTACACACCTTTTTAGAGAGCCATACATGATTTGGAATTTATTAGAATACTCTATGTGCTTCACTTATATCTTTTGAGTTATATAGTTTTGCTCTAGTACTTCACTTATATCTTTTAGAGCATGGTGGTGGATTTGTTTTATAGAAACTATTGATCTATCATGCTTCACTTAGATTATTTTGAGAGTCTTAAATAGCATGGTAAATTGCTTAAATAATCCTAATATGCTTGGTATTCAAGATTAGTAAAAACTTTCTTATGAGTGTGTTGAATGCTAAGAAAAGTTTGATGCTTGACAATTGTTTTGAGATATAAAGATGGTGATATTAGAGTCATGCTAGTTGATTAGTTGTGAATTTGAGAAATACTTGTGTTAAAGTTTGTTACTCCCGTAGCATGCACGTATGGTGAACCGTTATGTGATGAAGTCGGAGCATGATTTATTTATTGATTGTCTTCCTTATGAGTGGCGGTCGGGGACGAGCGATGGTCTTTTCCTACCAATCTATCCCCTAGGAGCATGCACGTAATACTTTGCTTGGATAACTTGTAGATTTTTGCAATAAGTATATGGGTTCTTTATGACTAATGTTGAGTCCATGGATTATACGCACCCTTCTTCCTTCCGCCATTGCTAGCCTCTCTAATACCGCGCACTTTTCGCTGGTATCATAAACCCACCATATACCTTCCTCAAAACAGCCACCATACCTACCTATCATGGCATTTCCATAGCCATTCCGAGATATATTGCCATGCAACTTTCCACCGTTCTGTTTATTATGACACGCTCCATCATTGTCATATTGCTTTGCATGATCATGTAGTTGACATAGTATTTGTGGCAAAGCCACCATTCATAATTCTTTCATACATGTCACTCTTGATTCATTGCACATCCCGGTACACCGTCGGAGGCATTCATATAGAGTCATATTTTGTTCTAATAATCGAGTTGTAATTGTTGAGTTGTAAGAAAATAAAAGTGTGATGATCTTCATTTTTAGAGCATTGTCCCAAGTGAGGAAAAGGATGATGGAGACTATGATTCCCCCACAAGTCGGGATGAGACTCCGAACGAAAAAAAAAGAAGCCATAAAAAAAAGAGAAAAAGGCCCAAATAAAATAAACGAGAGAAAAAGAGAGAAGGGACAATGTTACTATCCTTTTACCTCACTTGTGCTTCAAAGTAGCACTATGATCTTCATGATAGAGAGTCTCTCATTTTGTCACTTTCATATACTAGTGAGAATTTTTCATTATAGAACTTGGCTTGTATATTCCAATGATGGGCTTCCTCAAAATGCCCTAGGTCTTCGTGAGCAAGCGAGTTGGATGCACACCCACTTAGTTTCTTTTGTTGATCTTTCATATACTTATAGCTCTAGTGCATCCGTTGCATGGCAATCCCTACTCACTCACATCGATATCTATTGATGGGCATATCCATAGCCCGTTGATACGCCTAGTTGATGTGAGACTATCTTCTCCCTTTTTTGTCTTCTCCACAACCACCATTCTACTCCACATATAGTGTTGTGTCCATGGCTCACGCTCATGTATTGCGTGAAGATTGAAAAAGTTTGAGAACGTCAAAAGTATGAAACAATTGCTTGGCTTGTCATCGGGGTTGTGCATGATTTAAATACTTTGTGTGGTGAAGATAGAGCATAGCCAGACTATATGATTTTGTAGGGATAACTTTCTTTGGCCATGTTATTTTGAGAAGACATGATTGCTTTGTTAGTATGCTTGAAGTATTATTATTTTTATGTCAATATTAAACTTTTGTCTTGAATCTTTTGGATCTGAATATTCATACCACAATTAAGAAGAATTACATTTAAATTATGCCAAGTAGCACTCCGCATCAAAAATTCTGTTTTTATCATTTACCTACTCGAGGACGAGCAGGAATTAAGCTTGGGGATGGTTGATACGTCTCCAATGTATCTATAATTTTTGATTGCTCCATGCTATATTATCTACTGTTTTGGACATTATTGGCTTTATTATTCACTTTTATATTACTTTTGGGACTAACCTATTAACCGGAGGCCCAGCCCAGAATTGCTGTTTTTTGCCTATTTCAGAGTTTTGTAGAAAAGAAATATCAAATGGAGTCCAAACGGAATGAAACCTTCGGGAACGTGATTTTTAGGAAGAATATGATCCAGGAGACTTGGACCCTACGTCAAGAAACAAAAGAGGAGGCCACAAGGTAGGGGGCGCGCCTACCCCTGTATGCGCCTCCACCCTCGTGGGCCCCCTGTTGCTCCACCGATGTACTCCTTCCTCCTATATATACCTACGTACCCCCAAACGATAAGATACGGAGCCAAAAACCTAATTCCACTGCCACAACCTTCTGCACCCACGAGATCCCATTTTGGGGCCTATTCCGGAGCTCCGCCGGAGGGGGCATCCATTACGGAGGGCTTCTACATCAACACCATAGCCTCTCCGATGAAGTGTGAGTAGTTTACCTCAGACCTTCGGGTCCATAGTTAGTAGCTAGATGGCTTCTTCTCTCTTTTTGTATCTCAAAACAAAGTTCTCCCCCTCTCTCGTGGAGATCTATTCGATGTAATTTTTTTTGCGGTGTGTTTGTTGAGACCGATGAATTGTGGGTTTATGATCAAGTTTATCTATGAACAATATTTGAATCTTCTGAATTCTTTTATGTATGATTGGTTATCTTTGCAAGTCTCTTCGAATTATCAGTTTGGTTTGGCCTCATCGATTGATCTTTCTTGCAATGGGAGAAGTACTTAGCTTTGGGTTCAATCTTGCGTGTCCTTTCCCAAAGGATGATGGGGGCAGCAAGGCACATATTGTATTGTTGCCATCGAGGATAACAAGATGGGGTTTTATCATATTGCATGAATTTATCCATCTACATCATGTCATCTTGCTTAAGCGCTACTCTGCTTCCATGAACTTAATACTCTAGATGCATGCCGGATAGCGGTCGATGAGTGGAGTAATAGTAGTAGATGCAGCAGGAGTTGTCTACTTGTCTCGGACGTGATTCCTATATACATGATCATACCTAGATATTCTCATAACTATGCTCAATGTCACAATTGCTCAACAAGAATTCATTCACCCACCGTAAAATACGATGCTCTTGAGAGAAGCCACTAGTGAAACCTATGGCCCCGGTCTATCTTCATCATATTAATCTTCCAACACTTAGTTATTTCCTTTGCTTTTTTACTTTGCTTTTATTTTACTTTGCATCTTTATCACAAAAATACCAAAAATATTATCCTATCATATCTATCAGATCTCACTCTCGTAAGTGACCGTGAAGGGATTGACAACCCCTTATCGCGTTGGTTGTGAGGATTTATTTGTTTTGTGCAGGTGCGAGGGACTCGCGCGTAGCCTCCTACTGGATTGATACCTTGGCTCTCAAAAACTGAGGGAAATACTTACGGTACTTTGTTGCATCACGCTTTCCTCTTCAAGGGAAAACCAATGCAGTGCTCAAGAGGTAGCAATAGGTCCCGGCTATCAGTGGGAGGAATCATTTTTTTGCCCATAATAAGAACACACTTCCTTGCGTGCCAGGATGTAGCTGGTGGGTCCCAGATGTCAGGAGGAGAAAACATTATTTTTTCAGAGTCAAAAGGATGCAGTTGGATGCATGTGTCCATGGACGTGGTGCGTCCCCACTGTTAGCCTCTCTCGTACAATCATCTTCCGATGACTTTCGTTTGTTGACCATGCTGACCACACCGTGCCGAGCATACCAACGCCAGTGGACAACAGCAAGGCCCCAGACTTGAATGACCCGGAGATGGGGAAGACGCGACAGTGGAGTCACAGATGGAGAGGAGTGGGAAACTTGACTGGTTCGGGTGCGCGGCAGCACTGCTGCCCAAGGGAGACAGGAGCAAGAATAGAGGTTGAAGAAGCAGCACGACTGTTGGATTAACATCCAATGTTTCAGCTGCTAGAATCATTTGTGGATTAAATTGACAAAGCCCTGCGTACACGTCAACTTGGTAGGCCCACAAGTCAGCCACCAAATCTGTCGGGTCTCAGCTGTCATTGGGAGGAATAGTTTTTTTGCATAACAAGGAGGCACTAACTTCCATGCGAAGATATGGCCGGTGGGTCCCAGCTGTCAGCAGGAGCAATCATTTTTTTCGCATGATAAGGAGGCACTTGCTTGTGTGGGTCCCTACTGTCAGCCTCTCCACTTACATCCATCTTCCGATGGCTGTTGTTTGTTGACCATGTTGACCACGCTGCACTGAGAGCACAAACGCGGTGGACGAGGGCGAGGCCCAGGAAGGGAACGACCCGGAGCCAGGGAAGCCACAACAGCGGATGCCCATGCTGAGGGGAGTATGAGGGCTGACTGGTCGGCTGCGGGGTGAGGCTGACGTCGCCAAAAAATAATAGGATGTGTGGGTGGGTAGAGGGATAGCCTGGCGGCAGCATAGCCCATCACGAGAGAGAGCAGGCAGTCCCGCCGCCACTGGTTTGGGCGGCTGGAGCAGGAAAATCAAAGATTGAAGAAGCACGAGGCCGTTGTATGGACATCCAACGGTCACTGCTCTGTGTTAACTAAGTTTACAAAGCCTTGTGTACGCGTCAATTTTTTTAGGACAACGTCATCATCAACCTAGTAAGCCTAGAAGCCAGCCTCCAAATTTGTGGAAAACAGCATACAACCCATTTGCCATTTTTTCAATAATTTACAACCCATTTGCTAATTTTTAAGGATATTTTTAAGCCCATATTCTTTTTATTAGTATTACAGACCATATTGTGGGTACTGCTAAAAAATTCAACGAAATTTTGCATATTTCGGTGGGGTCCAAACTCTTTTAATCACGAAATTTCGAGTCACGTTAAAAATAATTTTTAAAAAATTATATCAAAATAAAATTTTAAAAAATTCTCCACAAAAAAATGAATGAAATTTAAAATCTTGAAATCCAAAAAAATGATATTTGAATGTAATTGCCGGTTGGCTTTAGTTTAAAAATTTACTGTCCATTTCTTACTACTTATAGCCCATTTTCTAGGGAAGCCGAATACATCCCTCCTCATCTTGAAAGATTTGCAGCCCAGCAGGGTTGAGAAAAGCAAGTAGGCCTCGGTTGGGTATTCTCCAAAAAAAGAATTGGGCTAGCCATTTTCAGAAAGAAAAATGATGTCAACTGGGCTCGTCATGTGCTTAAATAAAATCGTAAGCATGGGCTAGACGGGCCACAGCCCCCGCATAGCGCAGTTGAGCTCCGTCTCTAAAACTAAGAAACAACTGGGCGAGCTGCTGGGTCCCTGGTGTTAGCCGCTCGTTATGTAATTTTCTCGTTTATTGACTACATTGACAATGGCGTGGGACCTAGTTGTCAAACAATTAGGAGGAAGTATTTTTTTCTGGCTTGTAATAACAAGGCACCTGCTTGCGTAATGCCATGACCCTAGTGGGTCCCTACTATCAGCCTCTCCGTTTACGGTCATCTCCGGATTCCTCTCAGTTGTTGACCATGTTGACAACGCCAGACGGTAGCAGGCACAACGAGCGAACCAAGGCGGCTAATGACGGCAAGGCCTCGGATGGGAACGAATAGCAGCCGTGGAAGATGCGGCAGTGTAGTGGCAGGCGGAGGGGAGTACGAGGGCAACAACATGGAACTCAAGCTTACAAACGGTACAAAAGCCCAAGGATTAAATGTTCATCAAATTTAGACAAAACCCAGATTGAACATGGCAATAACATCTAACCCAACCACTGTTTTTGGTAGTCACAAACAAATGATCGGTCTGATCCATAAAATCAACATCCTGTGCCAAAACAATTATTGGAGCATGACCACAAGTTGTTGTAAATAGAAGCCGAGCATGTTCAGAAGCCCATTTGTCCACCTGAAACTTCTTTTTTTGCTGTTCAACATGTCCGTCCGTGAGAAATTTCTTGTTGAAAAACTTAAGCCTCATTGACAATAGTAACCTCGCATTCAATAGGAAGAATGTGACAAAGCTTCTGTTTGCCTGGTTGGATGCATATCCGTCCATCGTTATTGTCCTCAAACGAATGTCATGAGAACTGAGAAAATCCCGATGCTTATTACGCCATAGATTGGTTATATTTTTTTCTCCATGTGTTAGCGCCTAAGTAGACATGAAGATTGGAAATAGTAAAGGTCTAAAAAAAGAGTATGTCGAAAGAGAGACAGCTGAACAGTTAATTCTAGTACAATATTTACGGGCTTTCAATGTGCATGAAATCATCACCTTTATATATAAATTCTCCAGACATCAAAAGCATCGGAGCAAGCCAATAATTATGTTCAGATCATAACTAAACATTCTGATATATAAGATCTTGACAGAATCCAGCAGCATTGATAGGCTACCCATGGACGAACTCTTCATTGAGCATATAACATAATATTAGTACCCAAAGTGTACTCCAAGATGATATAAAACTTATGCGCACAAATAAAAAATGCAGCTTATGATTACAAATGTGTACATGACAATATACGGTACCTGAATAAGTGTGGAGCCAAACACCAACTTGTGATCATTAAACGAATCACGAATTACACCCAAGGTCTCCAGTTTGGGCGTAGAGACGATAGTTATTTGCGAAGGTATATAACAATAATGAAGAAGCAACCTTTGAAGTGAAGGGGCATCTTCAATGATGAGCTGTTGTCCTTCAAAACAAATTCCAATGCTTTTAAGGTGAGGCAACATTATTTGGAGACAACTGATAAAGAATTCTATTCCCAAAACAATCATCAAGCACTCCAGGGCTGGGCAACTAGAGTGGATGATGCTGTGCAGTGAGGCCTTCGACAGATAAACCACCACAAGCGAAAGTTTTTTAGCAGTGGGAGTCGAAGCATTTGTACCAGATCGTCTAGTAGATGGCACCGGGCGAAGGTGGCAGTGTGGAGAGTGGAAGAAAACCACGAGATTGACAATGGTGGTGCGGGCACAAATTCTTGGTGTTCGGTTCGTGGTATGAAACTTTTGTGGTAATGGTAGAACTCAAACTGCTGGAGTTTTTCAAATTCAGGGGATGTCAGCCAAGCGTCCACCATGCAGGGTATGGACAGTAGGTAGCCTGTCAGGATACAGAGGCATTGAACGGAGCCCTGGTGGCAAGAGATGATGGCTCTGAGGAGTTCAAAATCATGAACGACAGATAGCTGACGAAAATCGAGATTGAGGGGCGTGGCGTGCCATAGAGGGCGCCACCGAGTTGAGAGGACTTGGGTGCGGCATCAATCCTTGGTGGGGATAAGCGAGATGATCTCCCCAAGGATGGCATCCGGGAGATTGCTGATGCGGTCCACCCGAGATTCTACGGGTTCCTCAGATCCGGTGGGGGGCCTGCCGCTTCTCCCCACGCTGCCGGGTGTGGAATCTACAGGCGGCGTCGCCGCTGGCGGGAGCCTCATCTTCTTGGTGTGGGGCCAGCTGACTCCATTTTCCTTACGGGCGTTGCACCGAGCTCACGGGTTTGAGAAGAGTAGCCAGAGACGAGCCTAGTGGCAGTGCGAGTGGGGAAGAAGGAGGGTCGGGTTTTTTTGTAGGAGTGGAAGAAGAGGAGCAGGCGTTTTTTGTATGAGTGAGGAAGAAGGTGAGTGGGGGTTTTCTGTACGAGTGAGGAAGATGGGGAGCAGGGGGAATTGATGGGCGACAGAAACGGGAGAGTCCAACGAGCTGCAGCATAAGTGGGAGCGAGGAGGAAGGAGGGTTTTTCTGGGATCGCCCCCTCTTCAAGAAGTATGGGCTTTTCCTCGCAAAAAACAAAATGAAATGGGCTTTAAGATGGATAGGCTTTTGTATCGGCCCAGTTAGCTGCCCGTGTTTCCTACTGGAGGGCCTTGACACTAGAGGCAGCCCATTAGAGACACTCTCCAACTCTCCATCTTATTGCCCATTCGAAAGAAACAAAAGAGACGCCTCCAACTTAATTATGGATCCTCATCGGTAATATTTTTCAACTTGAAAAAAGGTTATTGATCCTTTTCGGGCCAGCTTGGCATCCACCAAATTAGAGGATGGTGTACTGCATGCAGACACTTACACTGGTCGTAGTGCGGTAAAATGAGGGGTCAAATAACATGCCCACAATATGCATAGATTGTAAAGGTTGACACGCTGACATTCACACTAAACTAAGCTTACAAGATACGTATGCATACTAGCTAACATTCCCAAGCACGTAAGTTCAGCATGTTTACGCATCTAAATGATTCATAAGACTATAACCAAGACAAAGCTGTGAGAAGGTGTAGAAATAAAGAAAAAATGACAGATGCTTCTCTGAGCAAAGGGCCTCCCTACGCACGCATTAATTTCCTAGGCATTCTTCTTTCTACTCAATGTTGCGTGCACTTTGAGCATGTTGGCAACTCCACAGCTAGCTTGATGGCTCATCTTGCAATTTACGCTCACACATTGCAGCAAACAGAGGAGGCAATAGAGATCACGCAACATCATACCATTTTGTGCAGTTCCACTGAAATCATCTTCATTGCCCTGAATGTGCAAAGATAGGAAAGCGATGTACTTAAACGGTGTCGCAAAATAGTAGCAGATATCAATAGCTCGGCATGAAAAGACACGATCATCTAGACGAAGGGGATAATGACCTGCGTAAGGAAGATTATGCATAATTTTATAGGTGCTTAGTTGATTTCCACCTTGGGATCTCCTATGATGGCACAAAGGAAATTCTATGCAATCGATGAGCGCAGTTCCTTCCGTGTGGCTATAGAAAATTAGTCCAACTAACCCCAATATCTTTTTTGTGTAGTTCCACTAAAATAATGCACCGTTGTTTGCACGGCCCCTACTCGCCGGCCAGGCCATCAATGACTCAGTCTCTTTTATCTTGCGTTGACGGAGCGGCTGCAGTGCTTGTTTGCTCCTCCACACATGACAGGCTCGTTCCACACTGCAAACAGCAAGTCAATGTACGAATAAGCTTATTTCATCTTGCATTGGCCATTCTACCTAGTTAAGAATGTAGGAATACCTGGAGCATCGTGAGGTTAGCTGACAGCAAGTTCCACTAAAATTGAGGTTTGTGCTTCCGTTTGCACAAATAGACACCATATGGAGATAGACAACCCTATTTGCACAAATATGTAGCAGAGTTATTTAAGCAGTGTCATTTTTTTGCAGCGGCATATGATTAACAACAACATCTCATATGTTATCAATGGCATTACAGTGACAGTATGAAAAAGTGCCATTAACTAAGAAGTGCCATCACATCAAATCAACACTGGCACTAGATTAACGAGGGCTCACATTAACATGCATAACAATTGCATTATGACTATGTGATGACAGAATGGGAGTAGCACTTGATCGGTACGCACATGCATGGTTAACATGAACGATCATTCTAACAAAGGGTCATACAGAAAGGAGAAACACATCGTCGTGTCAACCGTTGTGCAATTAAATTTTGTGGAGTTCAACGGAGATGCGGCTATGTTACCGGTGTCAGAGTTTAGTGTAACGGCCCAAAACACTCTTTATGAGAAATAAAGCAAGACAGAAGCATTTTATGAATTGGTGGTGGCATTGATTCATTTTATCAATGGCAATAGATTGACAATAGCATTACTTAACAGCGACATCACATTAAAGTGGCATTGTTACATTTTACATGTGATGTTAGATTAACAACAGCAGTAAGGGCATAGGGACAGGTGAGGCACAAGCACGTTTTACATCCACCGAGGCATAAAGTGGTGAGGCAGAGGTGTTGCCGAGTGCGGCAAACATGCAAAGCATGTCTGGATTTGTGCATTTTTTATTCTCGTCAGTGACCTTTCCTATGTGACCACAAGAAATCTAGACGTGCTCATTCTCAATTGCATTGTCGACCCAACACCCCCCACTTTCTGTCCTTTTTCGACCAAGAGACCGGTCAGGCCAGCATCTTTAGTTCCCTTTCCAACCAAGAGATCGGTTCGTTAGCCAGTATCTGCAGTACCTTTTTTCCTCTAATAGTAAAAATTTAGGTGGTGCCCAAGTGTTCGACAAGCCGATGGAGCTAGCTACATGGAGAGCTTTGTAATACTAGAAGAATATCCACATGCAGGATGCAGCGACGTGGGGAGCAACCCTAACTTGATGAAAAAAAGGGATGCAACAACGTGGGGAGCTGGCCCATTAGAACAAGGCCGGTCCTAAAAAAAGTTATACCTCCGGTCGGCGGGATGCGGCAAGGCAGGCAGCGGGATATGCCAACTCAACGGCGGGGAGCAAGGGTGAGGAGGACCTCCCACGCCGGCGCCAGGTCGGAGAAGACGGGGCGCGTCGGCTTCCTCCCTCGCCACCGGCGACCACCAGCTGAAGGTATCCAGCCGGATCTGTGTCAACCGGAGAGAAGAGAGAGAGAGGGAGAGAGAGACACAAAGAGAGTGGAGACCACAATCTTGTTTAGATCTGGAGACGGTGAGAGAGTGAGATGAAGAGAACAACCCTAGCAAGCAAGTCCCGAAGTGGACTAGTGGAGTAGTAATTGTTTTTCCCTCCGTAGCGATCATTTTAAATTGAATACGCGCGCAGCCATATTTTTTCACTTAACGTACCAGTAAAAAGAAACTCGATCAATAACCGTGCTACCGCGTTCAGGTCGCACTTGGTATGGCTGACATTTGGTCCCAGACCCCACATTAAGTGGACGACTAGATGTCTCAGATTGTCACGTTACCTGCCTTTTCGTGTGCAAATGCACTCCAGCATGAGTGTACCCAGGTGTGGGCATGAGGGGAGAGTGAAGTTCGATTTACTCCCTCCGTCCCAAAATGAGTGTCTCAAGCTTAGTACAACTTTTTATTAGAGTTAGTATAAAGTTGAGACACTTATTTTGGGACGGAGGGAGTATAAACCTTGAGGTTGTAGAGCTAGTCGGAAACAAACCCTCACCTTTAAATCCTTGAAGTTTGTATCATGTCCTCTGTAATCCCGGTCATTTTTAACCTTAAGGGCATGTGCGTTCAAGGGGTTTTAATGGGGATTAACAAGGATTGTGGGGGATTAAATCATGTACAAGCCAAATTCCCCTCCATTCCACTCCAACCCCCTTGGGGGGAGGTTGAACCGAAGAAGGCCTAAGACTAACTACACTGGGAGTAACTTAATTCCATACGGTATCATAATATGATACTCAACCCTCTCTTTCTTCATTTAATTTGACGCCACCTCATCAAAATTGCCTAGTTGGCATGCATGATACTACTTATGATACTCCCATTACAACCAGCCTGGTAGAATTAATATACCTAATCTAAATGGTCGCTGCCCGATCTCTTTGTCCTCCTCCAGCATCCGGCTGAAGAAGAATCGTGCAAGACACCGGTTGTTTTCGCCGGCGTCGCCTCGGCGGTGGCCTTCATGGGATACAATCGGCGGCGGCCTCCCGTGTTCTACTTATCCTCGATGATGGCAGCGGGCGGGGACGTGCTGGCCATCACCTCGTGGACATCAGCGTAGCCACATCACCTCGTTGACATCCGCGGCGGCTTCATTCTCTGCTAGGATGGTGCAGTCGCAGGCACTGGAGGCACTGTACGACGCGGCAGCGTCGAGGGCAACGACAATGCCCGTGCTGCCGTGCTCCCCGACAAGCTGGCATGGAGCAAGTCGGCACTCTTCCTTGAGCTGTATTGGAGCGGCCAGCTGCGAAACCACGCGTTGGCTTAGTGTGGCAACTGCCTCCGATGGGCTAGGCGAGGTAGGTGGAGCAGCGAGTTGCCTCGCTCATAACTGCCGGGCTCGGCGGGCCACCTAGATGGCTTTTATGCCGGAGATCTGCTCTTCCTTCTCGTCGGATGCCGCCGAAAGAGTGGAGAAAATGGTGGAAGGAGGAGCTTGGCCGACGTCCTGCTCCTGAACGGATGTGTGTGTGTCCGGAGTGGGTTTCTCGCATTCCACGCGGGTTTAAATGTAGGTTTTTAATGCAGCGAGGAGGCGGGTACAACTTGGAGTGCAGTGGGTGGCACCCTCGGTCGGTGCGCCGCTTCAAATGGCGGACGGAGTGAGAGGTCGCGTCTGCCCTGACCCCCTTAACCGTGGACCTTGTCCGTGTATGTTCGGCTTTGAGGACAACATTATCCTTAAGGCCTTATTGGGTACTAGTGTATTTTAGGGAATTGGTGGGGATTATCCCGGTCAAACCCCTAAATCCCCACATATCCCAGAACACCATTTGGTTATATTGTATTTGGCATGTTTCATCCCCACATTTCCCCACAAATCCCCAAACTCTAGTGCATTTTTCTCAGTACCCAATACACTACTCCTACCTAGTGTATTGGGGGATAAATGGGGATTTGAAGGGTTTGTGTGAAGGTTGGGGTTTCACCCAATCCCTATGGAGATTATCCCCACCAATCCCCTCAAAAACCCTAGTACCAAACAAGGCCTAATGGACCTTGACGGTGTACATCACCTTGTGTACAAATCTGAGATGCCACGTGTACCAGATGAATGAATCGAAGTTCAACCACCGTGATGCTAGGTGCGAGCCGAGGAACACTGTTGGAGAGACCCGCCCCTCATAATTTTCCTACATTGGTCGTTTGATTCATAGGATAGAATGCTATAGGATTTTTTTCCCTATGAGATCATGTGTTAATTAGCAATCTAGCATCCACGCCAACTTTTTTTCACTTCCTTTGTTTTTCCTGTGTCAAACACTCTAGTTTTTTAGGGGAACACTGTGCTAATGCTATGGGATTCATGTGAACATGCCACTCCAATCCTTTATTTTTCCTATTCCCGCATTTTAAGTTCCTACGAAGAGAGTACTTGCTCTAAATGATGTGCCGCTGCAAGAGCCGCTAATATTAATTAACTATAATCTAAAAAGGTGGACCAGCTTTGGCTATAGTATACTGTACTAGGTTAGTAGGTGACCTTGCGCCTGGCTCTTCACCTCCACGGAAGTCGAGGAGAAAAAAAGTGGCGTAGTAGGTGCCATCGAAGTGCACGACTCACTTACGCACTGCTTATCTGATTATCTCCATTTTCTTGCATGACACGTGCATCTTGATGCTAGATGTCTTGCGTGTTGGCAAAAGGATGAACAAAGCTCGCGTAAAAAAGAGAGTGGAAGAACATAGATTCCCGACGACCGAGAAGGAGCAAGGAACCCCGCGTGGAGCGTCTACACTCATAATGTTTTATATTATTCAGCGATATAAAATCAACCAAATCTCCCCACATTCCTATACCATTCAATAGTGCGAGAATAACTTTGAATCTTACCTCCGTGGGACACCTAGTTATAGTATATCAAGCAGCCCGTATCGCTTCTCACTCCTGGTCCTTATAGCCTACTGACTGTACCTTATATACACTTGCTCTTTGAGCAAAGGCCTCCCTAAGCACGCATTAATTTCCTGGGCATGCTTCTTTCTACTCAATGTTGCGTGCACTTTGAGCATGTTGGCAACTTCACTACTAGCTTGCTGGCTCATCTTGCTATTGACGCCAATACATTGCAGCACTCCTGCAAGGCCCAAAGGTTAATTTGAGAACAAGTACCTCGAGGTTAATTTGATAGACATGCCTTATAGGTGTGACGCCCCCGATTCAATCGTACACTAATCATGCACGCAAACATGTACGATCAAGATCAGGGACTCACGAGAAGATATCACAACACAACTGTAAAAATAAAATAAGTCATACAAGCATCATAATACAAGCCAGGGGCCTCGAGGGCTCGAATACAAGTGCTCGATCATAGATGAGTCAACGGAAGCAACAATATCTGAGTACAGACATAAGTTAAACAAGTTGCCATAAGATGACTAACACAAACTGGGATACATATCGAAAGAGGCGCAGGCCTCCTGCCTGGGATCCTCCTAAACTACTCCTGGTCGTCGTCAGCGGGCTACACGTAGTAGTAGGCACCTCCAGTGTAGTAGGAGTCAATAACTCAACGGTGGCATCTGGCTCCTGGGCTTCGGCATCTGGTTGCGACAACCAGGTAGAAGGGAAAGGGGGAAAAGATGAAGAAAAGCAACCGTGAGTACTCATCCAAAGTACTCGCAAGCAAGGAAATACACTACATATGCATAGGTATATGTGTAAAGGGCCATATTGGTGGACTGAACTGCAGAATGCCATAATAAGAGGGGGATAGCTAGTCCTGTCGAAGACTACGCTTATGGCAGCCTCCATCTTGCAGCATGTAGAAGAGAGTAGACTGAAGTCCTCCAAGTAGCATCGCATAGCATAATCCTACCCGGCGATTCCCTCCTCGTTGCCCTGTTAGAGAGCGATCACCGCGTTATATCTGGCACTTGGAAGGGTGTGTTTTATTAAGTATCCAGTTCTAGTTGTCATAAGGTCAAGGTACAACTCCAAGTCGTCCTGTTATCAAGATCACGGCTATTTGAATAGATAAACTTCCCTGCGGTGCACCACATAACCCAACACGCTTGATCCCATTTGGCGGACACACTTTTCCGGTCATGCCCGCCGCGGAAGATCAACACGCCGCAGCCCCACCTAGGCCAACAAAGAGGTCACCGCGGTCTAAACCTAAGCGCAGGGTCTGGGCCCATCGCCTTAGCACACATGCACGCTATGCGTGGCGGTGAAGCGAAACTAGCATAGCAGCATTCCAAATTAATCCGGCGCGCCGCCGATCCGACGTCACGAAGGCTTCGATCGATACCACGGCGCCGAAAGTGCCCATATCTTTCACACGTAGTTGGTTAGTGCGTATAGACCAAATGGCCAGACTCAGATCAAATACCAAGATCTCGTTAAGCGTGTTAATGATGTAACCACGGACACCGACCAGGGCCAGGCCCACCTCTCACCCAGGTAGTCTCAACCTGCCTTGACGCTCCGCCACAACGATCCACACAGAGGGCCGTTGGGACAAAGGTCCTTTCAGCCCCCAATCCGTGAATCACTCGCGGGTGCTCCATGAGCCGACCCGACTTTAGTCACCACATGTATCATGTATAAAGTATATAGTATATACCGTGATCACCTCCCAAGTGATCACGGCCCGATCATATAGCTGTGAGACGGACAAGAAGGTAGGGCCACAGATGGAATACTAGCATCCTATTCTAAGCATGTAGGATTGCAGGTAAAGGTAACAACAGTAGTAGCAAAGACATGCTATGCATCAGAATAGGATTAATCGAAAAGCAGTAACATGCTACACTACTCTAATGCAAGCAGTATAGAGAAGAATAGGCGATATCTGTGATCAAGGGGGGGGGCTGCCTGGTTGCTCGAGACAAGGAGGGGTCGTCAACACCGTAGTCGTCTTGGGTAGCAGCGGCGTCGGTCTCGAGGTCTACCAGAGAAGAAGAGGGGGGGGGGGAGAAATAGTAAATACGGAGCGCACAAGGCATCACAAAACATAACATGGCAATAAGCGATGCTAGGGTGACCTAACGCGGTAGGAGGTGATACCGGCGAAGGGGGGGGACATCCGGGAAAGTATTCTCGGTGTTTCGCGTTTTCGGGCAGATGAAACGGAGGGGGAAGTTGCTTGTTCGATATGCTAGGGGTGTGTGGCGGATGAACGGGCTGCGTATTTGGATTCGTCTCGTCGTTCTGAGCAACTTTCATGTACAAAGTATTTTCATCCGAGTTACGGATTATTTTCTATGTTTTTCTAAAGTTTTAATCATTTTTAGAATTTATTTAATTATTTTAATTCAACACTATCAAGAATAGTGTATGCTGACATCATCATGACATCAGCATGATGTCAGCAATCAACAGGGCGTTGACTGGGTCAAACTGACGTGTGGGTCCTGCATGTCATACTCTGTACACTAATTAACAGATTAGGTAGTTTAATGGGACATTTACATCTGTGCCCCTAACTCGAACCCACTACTCAGTTTTGCCCCTAGTTTTCGGGCATGCTCAGTTTTGCCCCTCTGCCGTCAGTGCCACTTATAGAAATGCCCCTCCGCTCCATTTCCGTCCAGTCAAGGCTGTTTGACCGCTAACTTGCCGTCAGTTTGACATATTTGCCCCTCTTTCTTACATGTGGGCCCTCTCTTACCTCTTCGCTTCACTCTCTCTCTGTGCTCTTTCTCTCGCTCGACCCTAACCCTAGCTCTCTCTTCCCCAAATCGCCCCCTCACCTGAACCCTAGCGGCTTCGATCCCCACCATGGAAAACTCCAGATCAATGGCGGGCACGGTGGAGATTCGGTCGACCTGAGCTGTGCTACGATTCGGAGCCAACCGCTGCGGATGGAGGTCAACGGTGGTTGCGGCGCCGGCGGCGGCCATGAAGGGAGCACAAATCCGAAGTGGTAAGTGCAGTACTTTCAGATCTGAAGCCTGCTATACGTATTGTAGTTCGTTTTGATTCCTAGTGTTCATCTGCGTTCGTAGTGCTCATTTGGTTTGATTTTTTTCCTGTTTTTCATTGTCATTCGTAGGGTGGACTATATATGTTTGGATTGTAGAATGGGAACAACTCTTCTAGTTCCTGCTGGTACAAAAGCAGGGAACACAGGATTTTCATTTCCTTTGGTAGTGGAGAGCACACTGAAGTTTGTGCAGTTTAGATCTCATATCTGTGCTAAATACCCTTGGGGAATACATGATGCGATTGAATTAGTCTTGGGATATTGATAGTTCAGTTTGGGTCCCAAATCCAATGTGATGCTGAGTTAGAATTTTTTTTAGAATTCATGCTCATTTCCCAGTCAAATTGGAAATCAATGTCATACAAAGAAAAATAGGATTGACAGACATCAGTGGCAGAAAATCACAATCTACTAGTTCTAGAGGTAGGAGTAGAATATCCAGGGGGAGAAAAACAAGTGTTAGCAGTCAGAAGAGAGCTTCAGATGCAGGAGAGAGCTCTATGCAGGTTCCAGGAACACCATCAGAGCAAGTGCCTATTTATGCAGGTCCTACTCAGAGCAGAGATTCTATTGATACAAATATTGAGGAGGCCCTTCCTGATGATTGGCCTACAGATGATGAGGATGAAAGGCTTTTCCCTCAGTTTGTTACAAAACAGAAGGCCAAGAAGACAGATGATGATGGGGATGAAGATTATATGCCACCACCAGAAGGAATGTCCATAGTGAAAAGAAGCACATTAGAGGCAGAGATTATTGCAATTGACAAGGAAAAAAGAGATTGGAGATATCCTGTTAATTTACAAACACATACTTGTAGTTGTAGAAAGTGGCAAATAACAGGACAACCATGCATACATGCATTGTACTTTATCACTTCAATGAGAGGTCCAGTTAGTGAGATTGATCAGTATGTTCATGAGTATTTCTCTGTGGCAAAATTCAAGGCTACTTATGCTGATAATCTACCACTTCTGGAGGGCAAGCAACAATGGGATGTTGTAGACCCAGGATTTAAACTGAGTGCTCCATTGCAAAATAGGCCACCTGGTAGACCTAGGAAGACAAGAATTAGGGCTAAATCAGAGGGAAAAGGACTTGGAGGAAGAAAGAATAAGTGTTCAAGATGTGGGAAGCTTGGGCACAAAGGCAGCCACTGCAAAGAGTCCATTGACCTTGCATTTGGAGAGGAAGAACATTGGGGTGCTGATAATGCCAATGATGAACCTCTGGCTAAAAATGATGAAGCAACTGATGTTGCTACTAATTCAACAACTGCTACTAATGAAACTATTGCCGATGCTGCTACTGATGATGCAAATGCAAATGCAAGTGTTGGAGATGATGCAAATGCAGATGCAAGTGCTGAAGATGCTGCAAATGCAAATGCAACTGCTGGAGATGATGTAAGTGAAAAAATGCAGTCTTTGGAGATCTTTGCTAATGCAAATGCAACTTCTATAGATGCAACAACGGTCGATGAGTCTTGATCGGTACTTTTTGGTTTATTTTTGAAGTTATTTCCTAAATTCTTCAATGTTTGCTAACTGGCCTCTCCCATTTATTTGTGACTTTGCAGCCCAAGAAAGAACTACAAAAGACCAGCTGAGAGGGGACAGTCACCACATAAGAAGAAGTTCAAAATTGCAGAAGAGGAGATTATAGGTTCTGTCACTGGAAGCAATAATCCTACCAGTTCTTCTACTCCAGACAAGGCTGTGAGCAAAACTGTGAGCACCAGGAGGAGTACTAGGCTCTCTTCAAACCCAGCTTGCAATACTAGGAGCAAGAAGAACAAGTAGATGTGGTAGTACTTGTAATGCTGTGAAAATTTGTTGTGGGTGTGAAAACTGTAAGGTGATGTACTAGATTTGAAGTTTGTTGTGGCACAATGCTGTGAACTCTCTTATGTCTCAGTGTAATCATTTCCTATGTTTGGTCCAGTTGCTAGTGTGCCCATTTAACTGCCATTTTTGTCACATTACTACTGCACTGTCACATTACTACATTGCTACAAAATGGAACACAATATACTCAAAATAGCAAACTCATTTCCAGTTAAAACTTGTCACATTACACCAGATGAAACTCATTTCCAATGTGCTTTGGAACAAATACAACTAATTAAGATAGATCACACAGCAATACATTACATTTCATTACATACCATAATCCAGCTAGTATGGATTCTTAAACCACTCAGAAAAAACTGATGCCAAAATGCTAATGCAAATTACTATGAGAAATCCCCATGTTTGCATAAGTTCATTTCTCTTCTTGATCTTCTCTATTAAGTACATCAACCTCCTCTCCAAATGATGGGACTTTAGCCAGCTTTTCTCCAATCCAACATGAAGTTCCTCAAATGCACGAGCAACACAATCTGTGGGAGGGGGATCAATCCAAACTACCCAATCGCATTAAATGGGGAGCTGCAAATTAATCTTACATTATACAACAAAAATTGGCAAATAATGACAGCAAAATGAGAGGATGAATGAGTGGGAATGAGAGTTAATCTTACATCTAGGGGCAGCCTAAGAATCTTCTTCCCGTGCTTGCACCTCCCCAGGCGACGCGACGAGCGGGGATGAGACCGTGCCCTGCGCACCGCCGCGTCGTGCTCATCTCCAGCCCAGAGAATGACGGATGGGGGAGGTAGAACTCGGATTGAAACTGAACAATCCCAACACCATCGACCTAAACGCAGGAAATCCCCAATCTGATGAACCCTAATTGGGACAGAAATACCCCCAGATCGATCCACCAATGAGCCACACTTACCTCGCAAGCCACCGACGAGCTCAACGTGGACATGCCGCCGCCCTCCAAATCGACCCACCGTCGGCCTCTAAATCCTGCTGCGGTCGTTCTCTCCCCTCTCCAAATCGAGCCGTCGAGAGGTTGAAGAAGAACAGAGAGAGAGTGAAGCGAAGAGGTAAGAGAGGGCCCACATGTAAGAAAGAGGGGAAAATATGTCAAACTGACGGCAAGTTAGCGGTCAAACAGCCTTGACTGGACGGAAACGGAGCGGAGGGGCATTTCTATAAGTGGCACTGACGGCAGAGGGGCAAAACTGAGCATACCTGAAAACTAGGGGCAAAACTGAGTAGTGGGTTCGAGTTAGGGGCAGAATTGGAATTGGCCCTAGTTTAATTAAGCAGGATTAATTAATTCAATTAAACTAGATTAATTAAGTTAATTAGTTAATTAATTTTATTTTAATTCCTTTTTTACTTTATTATGTTTTTTTACGATCCAGGGGCTGGGCCCCCTTGTCATTGGCAGGGGCTTAACGGGTGTCGATTCTCGGGCGTTAGCACCCAGCCCGAACGGGCGCCACTGTCGTCAATGACGAGGCGCTAAGCTAGCGCCTGGCGCCAGCAGCGGGGGCAGCAGGGGCAGGCGAGGTAGTGGGCGCAATCGTAGAGGGCCGATGACCAGGGCGGGTGGCAAGCAGCGGAGGCGTCGGCGGCAGGAGGCTGAGGCGCGGGTGAGGGAAGGCGCAGCCAGATGGGCCAGGCGGCCTTGCGCGCAAGGTTACCTGAGGACGCCAGCGTCGAGGCCATGGGTGGCGCTGCGAACGGCTGCTGCAGCGAGCCTGCCGGCGGCGGCGGGCGATGTGCGAGGAGGCGAGACGATGGCGCGGGCGCGTGTGGGGCTGCGGCGACGGTGATGTCGGCGCGAGGCGGCAGCCGGGGAGCATGGGCGGCGATCGCGGGCCCGGTCGGAGTGGGTCGAGGGAGGCGGCGCGCGCGAACGAGAGCAGAGGAAAAAATGAAGGACGAGGGGGGTGCTCACGTGCGGCGTGATAAGAAGCGAAGCGGCGCCGAGGCTTGATGCGGTCCGATGGGGAGGAGGACGGGGACGAGCGACGGAGACGGGGATGCACTCCGGCGAGGATGCTGCGCCGGCCGAGTAGCGAGCGGGCGGCAGCGGTCGGCAAGTCGCTGCCCCGATCGGATCGGGGAGCGAGGAGGCGTGGGGGAGAGTGTGCGGCTGGTGCGGTTAGGGTTCGTTGTCCGAGGATAAGGGAGTGGCGAGGCGGTTGGGCGGCTGGCTAACAACTTCGGCCGACCGCCCGATGGGGGCTGGCTTCTCTCCTTTATTTTATTTTGTTTTCCGCTTTGCATTTTCTTTTAATTATTTCTCTTTTCTATTTTACTTCATTTTAATGTATTTAGGCATTTTCTAAAAAGGTGTTTGCTGCAGTATAATTACCTATGCCATTTTTGGCACTGCCCGAGCATTTTTGTTTCAAAGTTAGAAGACATTTGTTTGTTTGCCATATTTTTAATTGATTTTTGAATCGGTTTGAACTAACGAAAGATTAGCAACAGTAATCGCGGATGACACGGCACCATTAGCATAGGTTCACTGTAGCATAATTATCAGGGCGTTATAGGTTGAGAGAAGCTGGCTGGCTGGGCCGCGGCCCAGTCGGTCGGCGCGAGAGAGTTTTTTTTAAATAAAGATTTTCCAAACAAACAAAAATAAATAAAACAAAAATATTATATAGGCATATAATATATCAAAATTTTCAGAAAATTATTTTCTACAACTTGAACATTTTTGTCAAGTCAAATAAAGTTGAGAAAAATTCAAATAATTCAGAGAGTACTACTTGCCCTACTAAAATCCAATAAAATCATTTTAAAATACCAAAATGATTTCAAGTTTATTTATCTCCAATTTTCTGATGTAGGGAATCATGTTACCCTATTTTCCATATTTTTATATTTTGGAGAAAAATAATTTGAATAAAACCCAAATAACTCCAAATTGAAAATAATTTCCAAAAGGACTTTAAATTTGATCCTTTTAAACTCCCAACTCATATTTCATATGTTTTGAAGAAGTCAGTTTATCTTCTCTCATGAAAATCATTGAGTTGCTTAAAGTTCTAAATTTGAAATATTTTCAAATGAAATTCAAATATTTTCAACAACCCTTTTCATTTAAATAAATGGAAGAAGTCATGTCATCTTCTCTCTAGGGTTTTGTATTTGAAAAGAATTTGAATTCAAGGAGATCAGAAAACAAAGATGAAAGTTTGGGAAAGTCCTTTTATTCCCTCTCATTTAACTTTCAAAAGTTTCAATTTCACTCAGTTTCATACAAGCAACCACACCACAATCAAACAATCAATCGAATCTATCTATTTATTATAACATTCCAAAATTTATAATTTTGGGATGTTACATAGTTCAAATTTGAATTATGCACATAAATGCATTGAAAACTCAGTTAATGCATAAAATGTCCAAACGAACCCCGAAAAATCACAAAAATTCACACAACACTCTTGTTGTTCTATGTTGACACGAGAAAAACATTTCAAAGCAATAAGAGGCAATGGATATCATTTCGTCCCCAAAGGTGGGACATTCCCTACTAAAAACCATCATGCTTGTTGTGAGAAGCTCCGGTTTGTGAGAAGCATATACCCAAACCTGCTCCAAATGGGACAATTATTGTACCACGGCATGTTGATGCCCCTCCATGATAGCATGCCAAGTTTCATGAATTTCAGACGAGTTTTGGATTTACTAGAATTAAAAAACCAGGCATGTAGCGACCCGACCTCAGATGGTCAAGTCTCTGTGTTTCAGTGTCATCCCTGGATCAGTAATGCTGACACACACAGTACTCGAAGGATTTATAACAGAGTAGCAATCACACACTTATTACATCGAATGTCTCAAAAGAGAACTTATTACAATAATATGGCTTAAGGCCATCTAATACGATAACAGCGGAAGGTTTGGAAGATAAAGTGAGTCCATCAACTCCAACGGTATAGCTGAGCTGCACGGTAATGACCTAACGAACCGTACTCCTCGTCTGAGAAGTCTGCAACATAATACGTTGCAGCCCGAGAACGGGTCAGCACATGGAATATGCTGGCAATATAACACAATAGAGCAAGAACATAATAATGCTATCACTACATGCATATTTGGCCGGTGGAAAGCTCTATGGTTATAGTTTTGCGAAAAGCCAATTTTTCCCTACAACAAAGGAATAGGTTTTAATTTAACTATGATGGTGGTTGAAACATTGAGAAGGTATAACCCCAACTCAATCCCAATTAAAGTAGTTAACATCCCAACAATATTAATTAAGAGTGATGAGATACATGTGATAACTCAAGTACTAGATACTCAAAATTGTCCATAACCGGGGACACGGCTAACCATGATTAGATTGTACACTCTGCGAGAGGTTTATGACTTTTCCCCACAAGACTCGATCGCCTCCGTTGATTTCTCGCACTACATGGTGTTTGAGAAACGGATGACCGAGACACAATCTTTCAGAAACATTAACTCTCTACTCCGGGTAGACCATACCAAACCTACAAAACCCACTACCTGCTGATCTACCTCTTCAAGAGCTTCACGTAACTTACTCAACTATGCTAGAGCCCATAGTAGCTTGTGGCTGCACACGGAAGTTTCAAGCATGAATAATCTCAGTTCCCTTTGAGCCTGGGTGGCGGTCCATAGGAAGATCACACGGGTACCCTAGGATTTCCAAAAGATAAAACAGACAACACTGGGTTCCCCAGGTGCCTCAATCCACCCGGATGTGTATTAAAGTTGCCACCTTAAGTAAACCATTAATTAACAATCTCACATCTGTCATGGATACACTCAAACCCAATCCACGTCTACGAGTATAGCATAGCAATATAGGCAACACGTAGAAGTAACTCCCAAGGGTTTAATAGTAACAGGGCAATAGGTTCTACCTCAACTACTACTTCCCAACCCACAAGTTAATGACATCCTAACCATGCAATGTTTGAGGATTGAGCTAATGCATAAAAACTAGGTATGAAAAGAGTATGATCAAAGTGTTATTTGCCTTGCTGAAGATCCGCGAATCCTAGAGACTCGTAGTAACACGCTTCGCACTCCGGGAATTCTATCGCAAGCAAACAATAACATACATAAGCAACAAGCAAAGATGCACAAGCTAAACTTCAACTAAAAGTGGTTGACCAGAAAGTTCAACTTAAGAACTCCGGTTCGCAAAAAGAATCAAACCAAACAGAGCAACGAAACTCAAACGGCGAAAGAAACAAGATTCGTTTACTAATCTGAACTAGGGTCAAATTTTACAGTATCAAAATCTTGTTGAAGTTGTTTAAACGGAAAGAGGGTCTCGAGACGAAGATTTAGGCACTTGAATCGCCTGATTCCGACTAACGAGTGAAAAGATAAAGAAAAACTAAGATCGGATCTGAAATCGCGATCAGAAAAAATTTGCGGAATAAATCCGAGAAAAAGAAAACTGACGAACAGACTAACGAACGAACGTCGTTATCTGGATCTAAACTAAGAACGTGTTGTTAAAACGAACGAACGAGCGAACGCTCGCTAAATAAATAAACCGGAGAAAAACCTATCTATTTAAAAAAAAGAAAACCTAGAGTTTTCTAAAAAACCGAACGGTTTTCTTTAGAAAACCGGGGAGGGGGGGCGGCTACCTCGGCTCGGTTCAGTGCTGGCTCGTGGGTTCGGCATGACGGCGGGCGGCGCCATGGCGACGAGGCGGCGGCGGCGACTCTGGCGGCGGCGGCGCGAGGCGCGGCGGCGGCTGGGCTCGCGGCTCGGGCTCGGCTCGGCTCGGCCGGTGGGCGGGTGGTGGGGTGGTGGTGGTGTGGCGGGGTATTTAAGAGAGGGGGGCTTGGAGGAGGGGCAAGGCAAGCAGAGGCGGAGTCCGGATCGGACTCGGTCCGAGCAGCGGCGGATCGCCATGGGAGGCGGCGGCGCGGTCAAGGCCACCGGCTGGCCTGGGCCTCTCGCCCAGTCGAGTGGGAAACTTTTTAAAATAATTCCGCCGACAGAAAATAAATCCTATAAAATAAAATAAAAATCTAAAAATGCCAAAACAAATTTTCACTGTCTAAATGAAATATTTAGAGCGAGATGAACATTTTCTTGGCCCTAAAATGCAATTTTTGAAAACATGCAATTTTTCTAATGCAAATAAAATCCAAATAAAATCAAATAAAATCCAACAAATGATTTTAACAATTTTCCTCCAATATTTCAATTGTTTTGGAGAAGTCATATTATCTCCTCTCTTTTTTTATTATGAAATATTTTTCCGGAGAGAAAAATAATTAAAATAAAAAATCCTTGTTTTCGCTATTTGATAAAAATCAAATATGAAAACCGGAAAATCCCCAACTCTCTCCGAGGGTCCTTGAGTTGCTTAGGATTTTGAGGATTGAATAACGAAGATGCAAGAAAATATGATGTGCATGAATGACCTATGTACAACATTCCAAATTGAAAATTTGGGATGTTACAAACCTACCCCCCTTAAGATGAATCTAGTCCTCGAGATTCGGGTTGGCTAGAAAATAGGTGCGGGTGGTCCTTGCGAAGATCATCCTCTCGTTCCCAAGTGGCTTCCTCCTCGGTATGGTGGCTCCACTGAACTTTGCAAAACTTGATAACCTTGCTGCGGGTGACTCGGCTAGCAAAGTCAAGAATCTTCACTGGCTTCTCCTCATAAGTCAAATCACCGTCCAAATGAATTGCCTCCAAGGGCATCAGATCTCTTAACGGTATATCGGCCATCTCAAAGATGACACTTCTTCACTGTGAGGCGTGGAATACATCGTGAACTCCCGACAATCCTTCCGGTAATTCCAGCTTGTAGGCAACTTCTCCCATCCGTTCCAAAACACGGTACGGTCCTACAAATCTCGGAGCTAATTTTCCCTTAACTCCAAAACGTTTCACTCCTTGCAAGGGTGATACTCGCAGATATGCTCTAACTCCAATTTCATAGGTTACCTCCTTGCGTTTAGGTATGCATAACTCTTACGCTGGATCGAGCAATTTTCGATCATCACGGATCAGTTTAACCTTCTCCTCCGACTCTTTGATCAAATCTGGTCCAAACAACTGACGGTCTCCTACCTCATCCCACATCAGCGGTGTTCTACATCTGCGTCCATACAGAGCTTCAAATGGTGCCATCTTCAAACTGGCCTGGTAGCTATTGTTGTAGGAGAACTCTGCGTAAGGCAAATTGTCATCCCAACTAGATCCATAATCTAGCGCACAGGCTCTCAACATATCCTCCAGAATCTGATTGACTCTCTCGGTCTGTCCATCTGTCTGCGGGTGAAATGCTGTACTAAACTCCAATATCGTACCCAATGTCTGGTGTAACTGATGCCAAAACTTTGAAGTAAACCGTGTTCCTCTATCTGATACGATGGTCCTCGGAACTCCATGCAAACATACGATCCTGGACATATATATCTTGGCCAACTTTGCACTTGTATAAGTTGTTTTCACTGGGATGAAGTGAGCCACTTTAGTTAAGCGATCCACTACTACCCATATTGAGTCATATCCTGCCTTGGTCCTGGGTAGTCCAGTGATAAAGTCCATGCCAAGTTTATCCCACTTCCATTCGGTATCGGCATAGGTCATAATAGTCCCTGCTGCTTCGATGCTCTGCCTTCATTCTCGACATACATCACCATACATCTACATACTCGGCAATATCCTTCTTCATACCAGTCCACCAGAAACGTTCTTTCAAATCCAAATACATCTTGGTGTTTCCGGGGTGTATCGAGTATGGTGAGTCATGAGCCTCCTGAAGTATTAACTTCCTGATCTCTGGGTTATTAGGCACATAAACTCGGTTCTCAAACCATAAGGTATCGTGCTCATCCTCGCGAAAACCTTTGGCCTTTCCTTTGCTCATCTTCTCCTTTATCTCAGCAATCTCTTTGTCTTCCTTCTGAGCTTCTCGAATCTTGTCCAACAATGTCGACTGAACCTCCATTGTTGCAGTGAAACCTCTTGGAACAATCTCCAACCGAAGTTCCATGATATCCTCAGCTAACTCCTTCGGCAATCCCTTACTTTCAAGTATATTGGCATAACTTTTCCGGCTCAAAGCGTCTGCTACGACATTGGCCTTTCCGGGATGATAGTGTAGCTTCATATCGTAATCCTTTATAAGCTCCAACCATCTCCTTTGTCTAAGGTTCAACTCCTTCTGTGTGAAAATGTACTTCAAACTCTTATGATCCGTGTACACATCACAACGGTTCCCAATAAGGTAATGTCTCCAGGTCTTCAATGCATGCACTACGGCTGCTAGCTCCAAATCATGCGTGGCATAGTTCAACTCATGAGGCTTTAGTTGTCGTGAGGCATATGAAACAACCTTTCCATCTTGCATAAGCACACATCCAAGTCCCAAGCGTGAGGCATCACAATACACTTGAAACTCCTTATGTAGATCGGGCAATGTTAGCACTGGGGCTGTAGTCAAACGTTTCTTCAACTCCTGGTAACTTGCCTCGCAATCTTCTGTCCAATTAAACTTAGTATCCTTCTTCAATAATTCAGTCATTGGCTTAGCAATTTTGGAAAAATTCTCAATGAATCTCCGATAGTATCCTGCGAGTCCAAGGAAACTGCGGATCTCGCCAACTGAAGTGGGTGCCAACCATTCGGATGGATCAACCTTCTTTGGGGTCTCTTGCTATACCTTCTCCTTATATAACATGTCCAAGAAATCCAACTTCCTTCAACCAAAACTCGCACTTGCTGAACTTGGCGTATAACTGATGTTCCCTGAGTTTCTCGAGAACTAAACGCAAATGCTCCTTGTCCTCCTCTTCGTTCTTCAAGTATACCATAATATCATCAATAAACACCAAAACAAACTTGTCCAAATACTCCATGAACACCTTGTTCATCATGCTCATGAAATAGGCAGGGGCGTTAGTCAGTCCAAACGACATGACCGTATACTCGTATAATCCATACCGCGTGGTGAATGCTGTCTTTGGTATATCCTTCTCTCGTATCTTCAACTGATGGTATCCCGATCGTAGATCGATCTTTGAAAACACCTTAGCTCCTTGCAGCTGATCAAACAGATCATTGATCATTGGTAGTGGATACTTGTTCTTTATCGTTACTTCATTCAAGGCTCGATAATCAACAACCATCCTCAGGGATTTATCCTTCTTCTCGACCAACAGTACTAGAGCTCCCCAAGGTGATGAACTCCTTCGAATATAACCTTTCTCCAACAACTCCTTGAACTGTTTCTTAATTTCTTCCAGATCATTTGTGGGCATCCGATAGGGCTCTTGGATATTGGCCCGGTACCTGGCAATAGCTCTATCAAAAACTCAATGTCTCGATCCGGTGGCATGCCGGGTAACTCTTCTGGAAAAACATCCGGGTAATCCTTTACTACAGGCACTTCCTCCTGAACAACTCCCGTGAGGGCATTCACTTGGCTCCTCCTAGGCACATGCCTATATACATACTTAATCCTTTTTCCCTCCGGGGAGGTAAGATAAATTGATTTGCTAGCATAGTCAATGCTTCCTCCATACTTTGACATCCAGTCCATGCCTATTATCACATCAAATCCTTGTGACTCCAAGATAATTAGGTTGGACGGAAAAACATGTGTGCCAATGGTTAGGGGTATCTGGTTGCACCATCGGCTAGCCATATACTCTGCTCCAGGCGAGCTCACTAAAAGAGGGGTCCTAAGGGTTTGGGTTGGTAGCTTAAACTTATCCACAAATCCCTTTGATATGTATGAATGCGATGCACCAGTATCGAAAAGAACAAGAGCGGTAAATGACTTAACCAAAAACTTACCTCTTACCGCGTCCGGCTGCTCTTCAACCTCCTCCACGTTAATGTGGTCCACTTGTCCTTTGTTGAATGGATTGGGCTTCTTCCCAGCGCTCCCATTTCCGTTTCCATTCCTTCCTTCAGGGCAATCATTGGCATAGTGCCCTGCCTTCCTGCACTTAAAGCAAGTAACTTGACTTAGGTCCCTTTTGGCGGGTGTAGCTGGGTTGGAGCGGTTCTGATTTTTGTTAACTCCATTCCCATTTCCATTCTTAGCACCATTGTGGTTATGTGATCCTCCTCGAGTGTGGTTGTGACCTCCATGATTATGAACAAGTCCTCCCGAGTTCGGGGTTAAGCGAGGCTTCTGCTGAGCTCCTGAGTTATACTTCCCTTGTCCATATTTCCTCTTACGACTCTCAATCTGCTGCTGCTTCCCTTCAATCATAAGGGCCTTGTCTACCAACTCCTGGTAGTTGTTGAAAGTTGCCACCATCAACTGCATGCTCATCTCGTCATTCAGCCCTTCCATAAACTTCTCCTGCTTTGCGGCATCTGTGGCCACATCATCAGGGGCATAGCATGATAACTTGCTAAAATCATCCATGTACTGAGCCACAGTACGATTCCCCTGGCGTAAGTTGCGAAACTCGCGCTTCTTCATCTGCATGGCTCCAGTTGAGACATGGGCCATGCGAAAAGCTTGCTGAAACTGGTCCCAAGTAACATTGGCTATAGGAAAAGTAGCCGTGTAATTCTCCCACCATGCAGCTGCTGGTCCATCCAATTGATGTGCGGCAAAGCGCACCTTCTCAACATCTGTGCATCCTGCGGTGGTTAACTCCCTTCCAATACGGCGTAGCCAATCATCAGCAACTATTGGCTCGGTGCTACTGGAAAACACCGGCGGCTGTAACCTCAGGAAACGGGCTAAGTTGTCCACTAGCGGCGGGTTATTGTTGTTGGTGTTGTTGCCCTGATTCTGAACAATTGCATCAAAGCATTCTGCTGCTGGATCAACTGGGTGAGCTTCGGTGGGAAAGAAAACCGGTGTCATGTCTCGGAGGCATCTGAGGGGTTTAGATGGAAGAGATTAGAATAGAAAAAGGTCTAATGAGAAAACACTACCCATATGCACATGAGGCAAACACAATCATTTCACTCAATCAATCAAGCAAGGGCATACAAACGGTCTAGGACTATCGCAAAAGTGCTCAAATAATACTAGATACATGGGGAAAATACTACTAATATATGGTGGTCATCTAAAAATTTTGATCGGTGGAAGACTCCATGATGTCAGCTCCAGCTTCATCTTCGTAGTCATCATCACTTGGATCAGAATCGGTGTCGTTGATGATGATGTAGTTGTCCAGGCAAGTGGGGTCATTGTCTTCTTCTTCCGGTGCTGGTCCTCCCATGAATACTCCGATCTTCTTAACTAGGTCGTCATTCTTATCCAGTAGTGTCTTGATTTCCTCCTCATATCCATCGCGTGTAAACTTGAGTTCTTCCTCCAGCTCGATGATCCTGGTCTTCGCCTTCTCAACTCCATCATGTCTGCGCACATCTGGTTCTCCTGACGTCGAATGTGCTGGTTTAGCTCCTGGATGAAAGCTGCAATGGATCTATCCTTCTTGGTGCTGATTACTTCCCATTGCTCGTCTCGGCGCCCACATATTTGATAGATGGTGTCCTTAAGCTCCCTATTGTAGACTTCTCCAATGCATCCCATGGTAATGTGGGCTGCCATGCTCTTGCCTAGACTCCAGGTGGGTGCTTCGAAAGAAAATTCTATGGGCTTAGAAGTTGGCGAGAGCGTCCTTCCTGGAACTTGTACTTGAATCATCCAGCACTCCTCTTCTAGTAAGGTGGCGTTGTACGTCCCAGTGAAGCTTGGTATTCCAATGTTCAAGTACCTAGTGACTTCCTTCAAGTGGCGTACAAAAGGTGTGCCTTCATCCGGTTGTGCAAACTTGTTCTTCATCTCCGTCATCCTAAAGAGTGGAAAAAATTAAGAGGAGTCAGAAATGAGTAGGGAAGAGTGACCTATGGTTTATCTTAGTGGTCGTGTCCTACACTCAGCGTGTGCTCTGATACCATCTTGTAGCGACCCGACCTCAGATGGTCAAGTCTCTGTGTTTCAATGTCATCCTGGATCAAGAATGCCGACACACACGATTACTCGGAGGATTTATAACAGAGTAGCAATCACACACTTATTACATCAAATGTCTCAAAAGAGAACTTATTACAATAATATGGCTTAAGGCCATCTAATACGATAACAACGGAAGGCTTGGAAGATAAAGTGAGTCCATCAACTCCAACGGCATAGCTGAGCTGCACGGCAACGACCTAACGAACCTTACTCCTCGTATGAAAAGTCTGCAACATAATACATTGTAGCCCGAGAATGGGTCAGCACATGGAATATGCTGGCAATATAACACAATAGAGCAAGAACAGAATAATGCTATCACTACATGCATATTTGGCTGGTGGAAAGCTCTATGGTTATAGTTTTGCGAAAAGCCAATTTTTTCCTACAACAAAGGAATAGGTTTTAATTTAACTATCATGGTGGTTGAAACATTGAGAAGGTATAACCCCAACTCAATCCCAATTAAAGTAGTTAACATCCCAACAATATTAATTAAGAGTGATGAGATACATGTGATAACTCAAGTACTAGATACTCAAAATTGTCCATAACGAGGGACACGGCTAACCATGATTAGATTGTACACTCTGCAGAGGTTTGCGCACTTTTCCCCACAAGACTCGATCGCCTCCGTTGATTTCTCGCACTACATGGTGTTTGAGAAACGGATGACCGAGACACAGTCTTTCAGAAACATTAACTCTCTACTCCGGTTAGACCATACCAAACCTACAAAACCCACTACCTGCTGATCTACCTCTTCAAGAGCTTCACGTAACTTACTCAACTATGCTAGATCCCATAGTAGCTTGTGGCTGCAAACGGAAGTTTCTAGCATGAATAATCTCGATTCCTCCGAGCACAGGTGGCGGTCCATAGGAAGATCACACGGTACCCGGATTTCAAAAGATAAAACAGACAACACTTTGGGTTTCCCGTGCCTCAATCCACCAGATGTGTATTAAAGTTGCCACCTTAAGTAAACCATTAATTAACAATCTCACATCTGTCATGGATACACTCAAACCCAATCCACGTCTACGAGCATAGCATAGCAATATAAGCAACACGTAGAAGTAACTCCCAAGGGTTTAATAGTAACAGGGCAATAGGTTCTACCTCAACTACTACTTCCCAACCCACAAGTTAATGACATCCTAACCATGCAATGTTTGAGGATTGAGCTAATGCATAAAAACTGGGTATGAAAAGAGTATGATCAAAGTGTAACTTGCCTTGCTGACTATCCGCGAATCCTAGAAACTCGTAGTAACACGCTTCGCACTCCAGGAATTCTATCACAAGCAAACAATAACATACATAAGCAACAAGCAAAGATGCACAAGCGAAACTTCAACTAAAAGAGGTTGACCAGAAAGTTCAACTTAAGAACTCCGGTTCGCAAAAAGAATCAAACCAACGGAGCAACGAAACTCAAACGGCGAAAGAAACAAGATCCATTTACTAATCTGAACTAGGGTCAAATTTTACAGTATCAAAATCTTGTTTAAGTTGTTTAAACGGAAAGAGGGTCTCGAGACGAAGATCTAGGCGCTTGAATCGCCTGATTCCGACTAACGAGCGAAAAGATAAACCGAAACTAAGATCGGATCTGAAATCGCGATCAGAAAAAATTCACGGAATAAATCCAAGTAAAAGTAAACTGACGAAATACTAACGAACGAACGTTCGTTATCTGGATCTAAATGAAGAACGCGTTCGTTAAAACAAACGAACGAGCGAACGCTCGCTAAATAAATAAACCGGAGAAAAACCGATCTATTTAAAAAAACAAAAACCTAGGGTTTTCTAAAAAACTGAACGGTTTTGTTTAGAAAATCAGGGGGCGCGCTACCTTGGCTCGGTTCGGCGGTGCTCGGCTGGGTTCAAGCGACGGCGGGCGGCGGCGGCGGCGACGACGGATCTTGGCGGCGGAGGCGCGGCGGCGGCTCAGGGGCTCGGGCGGCGGCTCCGGCTCGGCGCGTGGCGGGTGGTGGGGTGGTGGTGTGGCGGCGGGTATTTAAGAGAGGGGTGACTTGGAGGAGGGGGCAAGGCGGCGGCGAGGTGGAGTCCGGCTCGGACTCCGGCCGAAGGGCGGGCGCTGCCATGTGAGGCGGCGGCGGCGGCGCAGGGTCGGCGGGCTTGCTTTCAGCTGGCCTCGGCCCACTCGTCTGTGATGAAACTTTTTAAATAATTCCGCTGACAGAAAATAAATCCTATAAAATAAAATAAAAATCTAAAAATGCCAAAACAATTTTTCACCGTCTAAATGAAATATTTAGAACGAGATGAACATTTTCTTGGCCCTAAAATGCAATTTTTGAAAACATGCAATTTTTCTAATGCAAATAATATCCAAATAAAATCAAATAAAATCCAAAAAATGATTTTAACAATTTTCCTCCAATATTTCAATTGTTTTGGAGAAGTCATATTATCTCCTCTCATTTTTTTATTATGAAATATTTTTCCGGAGAGAAAAATAATTAAAATTAAAAATCCTTGTTTTCGCTATTTGATAAAAATCAAATATGAAAACCGGAAAATCCCCAACTCTCTCCGAGGGTCCTTGAGTTGCTTAGGATTTCGAGGATTGCGGAACGAAGATGCAATAAAATATGATGTGCATGAATGACCTATGTATAACATTCCAAATTGAAAATTTGGGATGTTACAAGGCATCTCAATGTTTTGCCGGCAATCAACGGTGCCCTGGTGTTTGAAATTCATTCCCATTTCTTGCATGGGATGTAAGCATGCACCCAAGGACACATTTGATTTTTCGACCAATTTATATGCACTGGAGGATGTGCATGTAGTTCAAATTTGAGTTATGCAGATAAATGCATTGAAAACTCAGTTAATGCATAAAAATGTCCAAACGAACCCGAAAAATCACAAAAATTCACACAACACTCGAGTTGTTCTATGCTGACACGAGAAAAAAAGTTGAAAGCAATAAGAGGCAATGGATATCGTTTCGTCCCCAAAGGTGGGACGTTCCCTACAGAAAACGATCATGCTTATTATGAGAAGCTCTGGTTTGTGAGAAGCATATACCCAAACCTGCCCCAAATGGGAGAAAATTTGTACCACGACATGTTGATGCCGCTCCATGATAGCATGCCAAGTTTCATGAATTTCAGACGAGTTTTGGATTTACTAGAATTTTAAAACCAGGCATATCAACTTTTTGCCGGCAATCAACGGTGTCCTGGTGTTCGAAGTTCATTCCCATTTCTTGCATGGGACCTAAGCATGCACCCAAGGACACAGATGTGATTCTTCAACCAACTTATATGCACTGGAGCATGTGCATGTAGTTAAAATTTGAATTATGCCCATAAATGAATTTAAAACTCAGTTAATGCATAAAAATGCCCAAACGAACCTCGAAAAATCACAAAAATTCACACAACACACCTGTTGTTCTATGTTGACACGAGAAAAAAAATTGGAAGCAATAAGAGGCAATGGATATCGTTTCGTCCCCAAAGGTGGATGTTCCCTATCGAAAACCATCATGCTTGTTGTGAGAAGCATATACCCAAACCTGCCCCAAATGAGACAAAAAATTTACCACGACATGTTGATGCCGCTCCATGATAGCATGCGAAGTTTCATGAATTTCAGACGAGTTTTGGATTTACTAGAATTAAAAACAAGGCATCTCAATGTTTTGCCGGCAATCAACAGTGCCCTGGTGTTTGAAATTTATTCCCATTTCTAACATGGGACCTAAGAATGCACCGAAGGACACGGAATTGATTTTTCGACCAATTTATATGCACTGGAGCATGTGCATGTAGTTCAAATTTGAATTATGCACATAAATGCATTGAAAACTCATTTAATACATAAAAATGTCCAAACGAACCCGAAAAATCACAAAAATTCACACAACACTCCTGTTGTTCTATGCTGACAGGAGGAAAAAAGTTGAAAGCAATAAGAGGCAATGGATATCGTTTCGTCCCCAAAGGTGGGACGTTCCCTACCGAAACCATCATGCTTGTTATGAGAAGCTCCGGTTTTTGAGAAGCATATACCCAAACCTGCCCCAAATTGGACAAAATTTGTACCACGACATGTTGATGCCGCTCCATGATAGCATGCCAAGTTTCATCAATTTCAGACGAGTTTTGGATTTACTAGAATTTTAAAACCAGGCATCTCAACGTTTTGCCGGCAAAAAATGGTGCCCTGGTGTTTGAAATTCATTCACATTTCTTGCATGGGACCTAGGCATGCACCCAAGGACACAGATGTGATTCTTCAACCAACTTATATGCACTGGAGCATGTCCATGTAGTTAAAATTTGAATTATGCACATAAATGCATTGAAAACTCAGTTAATGCATAAAAATGTCCAAACGAAACTCGAAAAATCGCAAAAATTCACACAACACTCCTGTTGTTCTATGTTTACACGAGAAAAAAATTTGAAAGCAATAAGAGGCAATGGATATTGTTTCGTCCCCAAAGGTGGACGTTCCCTATCGAAAACCATCATGCTTGTTGTGAGAGCTTCGGTTTGTGAGAAGCATATACCCAAACCTGCCCCAAATGGGACAAAATTTGTACCACGACATGTTGATGCCGCTCCATGATAGCATGCCAAGTTTCATGAATTTCCGACGAGTTTTGGATTTACTAGAATTTAAAAACCAGGCATCTCAATGTTTTGCCGGCAAACTACGGTGCCCTGGTGTTTGAAATTCATTCCCATTTCTTGCATGGGACCTAAGCATGCACCCAAGGACACAAATATGATTCTTCAACCAACTTATATGCACTAGAGCATCTGCATGTAGTTCAAATTTCAATTATGCACATAAATGAATTGAAAACTCAGTTAATGCATAAGAAATGTCCAAATGAACCCCGAAGAATCACAAAAATCCACACAACACTCGTGTTGTTCTATGTTGAAACGAGAAAAAAATATGAAAGCAATAAGAGGCAATGGATATCGTTTTGTCCCCAAAGGTGGGACGTTCCCTACCAAAAACCATCATGCTTGTTGTGAGCAGCTCCGGTTTGTGAGAAGCATATACCCAAACCTGCCCCAAATGGGACAAAATTTATACCACGACATGTTGATGGCGCTCCATGATAGCATGCCAAGTTTCATGAATTTCATACAAGTTTTGGATTTACTAGAATTTGAGAATAAGGCATCTCAATGTTTTGCCGGCAATCAACGGTGCCCTGGTGTTTGAAATTCATTCCCATTTCTTGCATGGGACCTAAGCATGCACCCAAGGACACAGATTTGATTTTTCGACCAATTTATATGCACTGGAGCATGTGCATGTAGTTGAAATTTGAATTATACACATAAATGCATTGAAAACTCAGTTAATGCATAAAAATGTCCAAACGAACCCCGAAATATCACAAAAATTCACACAACACTCCTGTTGTTCTATGTTGACACGAGAAAAAAATTTGAAAGCAATAAGAGGCAATGGATATCGTTTCGTCCCCAAAGGTGGGACATTCCCTACTGAAAACCATCATGCTTGTTGTGAGAAGCTCCGGTCTGTGAGAAGCATATATCCAAGCCTTCCCCAAAGGGGACAAATTTTTTACCACGACATGTTGAAGCCACTCCATGATAGCATGCCAAGTTTCATGAATTTCAGAAGAGTTTTTGATTTACTAGAATTTAAAAACCAGGAATCTCAATGTTTTGCCAGCAATCAATGATGCCCTGGTGTTTGAAATTCATTCCCATTTCTTGCATGGGACCGAAGCATACACCCAAGGACACATATTTGATTTTTCAACCAATTTATATGCACTTGAGCATGTGCATGTAGTTCAAATTTGAATTATGCACATAAATGCATTGGAAACTCAGTTAATGCATAAAAATGTCCACACGAACCCCGAAAAATCCCAAAAACTGAAACACCACTCCTGTTGTTTTATGTTGACGCGAGAAAAAAAATTTGAAAGCAATAAGAGGCAATGGATATCGTTTCGTCCCCAATGGTGGGACGTTCCCTACTGAAAACCATCATGCTTGTTGTGAGAGGCTCAGATTTTTGAGAAGCATATACCCGAACCTGCCCCAAATGGGACAAAAATTTGTACCACGGCATGTTGATGCCGCTCCATGATAGCATGCCAACTTTCATGAATTTCAGACGAGTTTTGGATTTACTATAATTTAAAAACCACGCATCTCAATGTTTTGCCGGCAATCAACGGTGCCCTGGTGTTTGAAATTCATTCGCATTTCTTGCATGGGACCTAAGCATGCACCCAAAGTCACATATTTGATTTTTCGACCAATTTATATGCACTGAATCATGTGCATGTAGTTCAAATTTGAATTATGCACATAAATGCATTGAAAACTCAGTTAATGCACAAAAATATCCAAACGAACCCTGAAAATCACAAAAATTCACACAACACTCCTATTGTTCTATGTTGACACGAGAATAAAAATTTGAAAGCAATAAGAGGCAATGGATATCGTTTCGTCCCCACAGGTGGGACGTTCCGTACCGAAAACCATCATGCTTGTTGTGAGAAGCTCCGGTTTGGGAGAAGCATATACCCAAACCTGATCCAAATGGGACAAATTTTTTACCACGACATGTTGATGCCGCTCCATGATAGCATGCCAAGTTTCGTGAATTTCAGACGAGTTTTGGATTTACTAGAATTAAAAACCAGGCATCTCAATGTTTTGTCGGCAATCAACGGTGCCCTGGTGTTTGAAATTCATTCCCATTTCCTACATGGGACCTAAGCATGCACCGAAGGACACGGAATTGATTTTTCGACCAATTTATATGCACTGGAGCATGTGCATGTAGTTCAAATTTGAATTATGCACATAAATGCATTGAAAACTCAGTTAATGCATAAAAATGTCCAACGAACCCCGAAAAATCACAAAAATTCACACAACACTCCTGTTGTTCTATGTTGACACGAGAGTTGAAAGCAACAAGAGGCAATGGATATCGTTTCGTCCCCAAAGGTGGGACGTTCCCTACCAAAAACCATCATGCTTATTGTGAGAAGCTCCGGTTTGTGAGAAGCATATACCCAAACCTGCCCCAAATGGGACAAAATTTGTGCCACGGCATGTTGATGCCACTCCATGTTAGCATGCCAAGTTTCATGAATTTCAGACGAGGTTTGGATTTACTAGAATTTAAAAACCAGACATCTCAATGTTTTGCTGGCAATCAACGGTGCCCTGGTGTTTGAAATTCATTCGCATTTCTTGCATGGGATCTAACCATGCAGCCAAGGACACAGATGTGATTCTTCAACCAAGTTATATGCACTGGAGCATGTGCATGTAGTTGAAATTTGAATTATGCACATAAATGCATTGAAAACTCAGTTAATGCATAAAAATGTCCAAACGAACCTTGAAAAATCGCAAAAATTCAGACAACACTCCTTTTGTTCTATGTTGACACGAGAAAAAAATTTGGAAGCAATAAGAGGCAATGGATATCGTTTCGTTCCCAAAGGTGGACGTTCCCTATCGAAAATCATCATGCTTGTTGTGAAAAGCATATACCCAAACCGGACCCAAATGGGACAAATTTTTTACCACGGCATGTTGATGCCGCTCCATGATAGCATGCCAAGTTTCATAAATTTCAGACAAGTTTTGGATTTACTAGAATTTAAAAACCAGGCATCTCAATGTTTTGCCAGCAATCAATGGTGCCCTGGTGTTTGAAATTCATTCCCATTTCTTGCATGGGACCTAAGCATGCACCGAAGGACACAGATTTGATTTTTGACCAATTTATATGCACTCGAGCATGTGCATGTAGTTCAAATTTGAATTATGCACATAAATGCATTGAAAACTCAGTTAATGCATAAAAATGTCCAAACGAACCCCGAAAAATCACAAAAATTCACACAACACTCCTGTTGTTCTATGTTGACACCGAAAAAAGTTGAAAGCAATAAGAGGCAATGGATATCGTTTAGTCCCCAAAGGTGGGGCGTTCCCACCAAAACCATCATGCTTGTTGTGAGAAGCTCAGTTTGTGAGAAGCATATAGCCAAACCTGCCCCAAATGGTACAAAATTTGTACCACGGCATGTTGATGCTGCTCCATGATAGCATGCCAAGTTTCATGAATTTCCGACGATTTTTGGATTTACTAGAATTTAAAAACCAGGCATCTCAATGTTTTGCCGGCAATCTACGGTGCCCAGGTGTTTGAAATTCATTCCCATTTCTTGCATGGGACCTAAGCATGCACCCAAGGACACATATGTGATTCTTCAACCAACTTATATGTACTGGAGCATGTGCATGTAGTTCAAATTTGAATTATGCACATAAATGCATTGAAAACTCTGTTAATGCATAAAAAATATCCAAACGAACCCGAAAAATCACAAAAATTCACACAACACTCATGTTGTTCTATGTTGACACGAGAAAAAAAACTGAAAGCAATAGGAGGCAATGGATATCGTTTCGTCCCCAAAGGTGGGATGTTTCCTACCGAAAACCATCATGCTTGTTGTGAGAAGCTCCAGTTTGTGAGAAGCATATACCCAAACCTGCCCCAAATGGGACAAAATTTATACCACGGCATGTAGATGCTGCTCCATGATAGCATGCCAAGTTTCATGAATTTCAGACAAGTTTTGGATTTACCAGAATTTGAAAACAAGGCATCTCAATGTTTTGCCGGCAATCAACGGTGCCATGGTGTTTGAAATTCATTCCCATTTCTTGCATGGGACCCAAGGACACAGATTTGATTTTTTGACCAATTTATATGCACTGGAGCATGTGCATGTAGTTCAAATTTGAATTATGCACATAAATGCATTGAAAACTCAGTTAATGCATAAAAATGTCCAAATGAACCCCGAAATATCACAAAAATTCACACAACACTCCTGTTGTTCTATGTTGACACTAGAAAAAAAGTTGAAAGCAATAAAAGGCAATGGATATCGTTTCATCCCCAAAGGTGGGTCATTCCCTACTGAAAATCATCATGCTTGTTGTGAGAAGCTCCGGTCTGTGAGAAGCATATATCCAAACCTTCCACAAAGGGTACAATTTTTTTACCACGGCATGTTCAAGCCACTCCGTGATAGCATGCCAAGTTTCATGAATTTCAGACGAGTTTTTGATTTACTAGAATTTAAAAACCAGGCATCTCAATGTTTTGCCGGCAATCAACGATGCCCTGGTGTTTGAAATTCATTCCCATTTCTTGCATGGGACCTATAAGCATGTACCCAAGGACACAGATTTGATTTTTCAACCAATTTATATTCACTTCAGCATGTGCATGTAGTTAAAATTTGAATTATGCACATAAATGCATTGAAAACTCAGTTAATGCATAAAAATGTCCAAACGAACCCGAAAAATCCCAAAAACTGACACAACACTCCTGTTGTTTTATGTCGACACGAGAAAAAAATTTGAAAGCAATAAGAGGCAATGGATATCATTTCGTCCCCAAAGGTGGGACGTTCCCTACCGAAAACTATCAAGCTTGTTGTGAGAAGCTCCGGTCTGTGAGAAGCATATACCTGAACCTGCCCCAAATGGGACAAAATTTGTACCATGGCATGTTGATGCCGCTCCATGATAGCATGCCAACTTTCATGAATTTCAGACGAGTTTTGGATTAACTATAATTTAAAAACCACGCATCTCAATGTTTTGCCGGCAATCAACGGTGCCCTGGTGTTTGAAATTCATTCCCATTTCTTGCATGGGACCAAGCATGCACCCAAGGACATATATTTGATTTTTCAACCAATTTATATGCACTGGAGCATGTGCATGTGGTTCAAATTTGAATTATGCACATAAATGCATTGAAAACTCAGTTAATGCAAAAAAATATCCAAACAAACCATGAAAAATCACACAAATTCACACAACACTCCTGTTGTTCTATGTTGACACGAGAAAAAAATTTGAAAGCAATAAGAGGTAATGGATACCGTTTTGTCCCCAAAGGTGGGACGTTCCCTACCGAAAACCATCATGCTTGTTGTGAGTAGCTTCTGTTTGTGAGAAGCATATACCTAAACCTGCCCGAAATGGGAAAAAATTTATACCACGGTATTTTGATGCCGCTCCACGATAGCATGCCAAGTTTCATGAATTTCAGACGAGTTTTGGATTTATTAGAATTTAAAAACCAGACATCTCAATGTTTTGCCGGCAATCAACGGTGCCCTGGTGTTTGAAATTCATTCCCATTTCTTACATGGGACCTATGCATGCACCGAAGGACACGGAGTTGATTTTTCGACCAATTTATATGCACCGGAGGATGTGCATGTAGTTCAAATTTGAATTATGCACATAAATGCATTGAAAACTCAGTTAATGCATAGAAATGTCCAACAAACCCCGAAAAATAACACAACACTCCTGTTGTTCTATGTTGACACGAGAAAAAATTTGAAAGCAATAAGAGACAATGGATATCTTTTCTTCCCCAAAGGTGGGACGTTCCCTACCGAAAACCATCATGCTTGTTGTGAGAAGCTCTGGTTTGTGCGAAGCACATACCCAAACCTGCCCCAAATGGGACAAAATTTGTGCCATGGCATGTTGATGCCGCTCCATGTTAGGATGCCAAGTTTCATGAATTTCAGACGAGTTTTGGATTTACTAGAATTTAAAAACCAGGCATCTCAATGTTTTGCCGGCAATCAATGGTACCCTGGTGTTTGAAATCCATTCCCATTTCTTGCATGGGACCTAAGCATGCACCCAAGGACACATATTTGATTCTTCAACCAACTTATATGCACTCGAGCATGTGCATGTAGTTCAAATTTTAATTATGCACATAAATGCATTGCAAACTCAGTTAATGCATAAAAATGTCCAAACGAACCCCAAAAAATAACAAAAATTCACATAACACTCCTTTCGTTCTATGTTTTCACGAATTGTTTTTTGAAAGAAATAAGAGGCAACAGATATCATTTCGTCCCCAAAGGTGGGACGTTCCCTAGCGAAAACTATCATGCTTGTCGTGAGAAGCTCCTGTTTGTGCGAAGCATATACCCAAACCTGCCCCAAATGGGACAAAATTTATACCACGACATGTTGATGCCGCTCCATGATAGCATGCCAAGTTTCATGAATTTCAGACGAGTTTTGGATTTACTAGAATTTAAAAACCAGGCATCTCAATGTTTTGCCGGCAATCAACGGTGCCCTGGTGTTTGAAATTCATTCCCATTTCTTGCATGGGACCTACGCATGCACCCAATGACAAAGATTTGATTTTTTGACCAATTTATATGCACTGGAGCACGTGCATGTAGTTCAAATTTGAATTATGCACATAAATGCATTGAAAACTCAGTTAATGCGTAAAAATGTCCAAACGAACGCCGAAAAATCACAAAAAGTCACACATCACTCCTGTTGTTCTATGTTGACACGAGAAAAAAAGTTGAAAGCAACAAGAGGCAATGGATATCGTTTCGTCCCCAAAGGTGGGTTGTTCCCTACAGAAAACCATCATGCTTGTTGTGAGAAGCTTCGGTTTGTGAGAAGCATATACCCAAACCTGCCCCAAATGGGACAAAATTTGTACTACGGCATGTTGATACCGCTCCATGATAGCATGCCAAATTTCATGAATTTCAGGCGAGTTTTGGATTTAGTAGAATTTGAAAACCAGGCATCTCAATGGTTTGCCGGCAATCAACGGTGCCCTGGTGTTTGAAATTCATTCCCATTTCTTGCATGGGACCTAAGCATGCACCCAAGGACACATATTTGATTTTTGAACCAATTTATATGCACTGGAGCATGTGCATGTAGTTCAAATTTGAATTATGCACATAAATGCATTGAAAACTCAGTTAATGCAAAAAATATCCAAACGAACCCTAAAAAATCACAAAAATTCACACAACACTCCTGTTGTTCTATGTTGACACGAGAAAAAAAAATTAAAGCAATACGAGGCAATGGATATCGTTTCGTCCCCAAAGGTGGGACGTTCCGTACCAAAAACCATCATGCTTGTTGTGAGAAGCTCCAGTTTGGGAGAAGCATATAACCAAACCTGCCCCAAATGGGACAATTGTTTTACCATGGCATGTTGATGCCGCTCCATGATAGCATGCCAAGTTTCATTAATTTCAGACGGGTTTTGGATTTACTAGAATTAAAAACCAGGCATCTCAATGTTTTGCCGGCAAACAACGGTGCCCTGGTGTTTGAAATTCATTCCCATTTCTCACATGGGACCTAAGCATGCACCGAAGGACACATAATTGATTTTTCGACCAATTTATATGCACTAGAGCATGTGCATGTAGTTCAAATTTGAACTATGCACATAAATGCATTGAAAACTAAGTTAATGCATAAAAATGTCCAACAAACCCCGAAATATAACAAAAATTCAGACAACACTCCTGTTGTTCTATGTTGACACGAGAACAAAGTTGAAAGCGATAAGAGGCAATGGATATCGTTTCGTCCCCAAAGGTGGGACGCTCCCTACCGAAAACCATCATGCTTGATGTGAGAAGCTCCGGTTTGGGAGAAGCATATACCCAAACCTGCCCCAAATGGGACAATTTTTTTACCATGTCATCTTGATGCCGCTCCATGATAGCATGCCAAGTTTCATGAATTTCAAACGAGTTTTGGATTTACTAGAATGAAAAACCAGGACTCTCAATATTTTGCTGGCAATTAACGGTGCCCTGGTGTTTGTAATTCATTCCCATTTCTTACATGGGACCTAAGCATGCACCAAAGGACACGGAATTGGTTTTTCGACCAATTTATATGCACTGGAGCATGTGCATGTAGTTCAAATTTGAATTATGCACATAAATGCATTAAAGACTCAATTAATGCATAAAAATGTCCAATGAACCCCGAAAAATCAAAAAAATTCACGCAACACTCCTGTTGTTCTATGTTGACACGAGAAAAAAGTTGAAAGCAATAAGAGGCAATGGATATCGTTTCATCCCCAAAGGTGGGACGTTCCCTACCGAAAACCATAATGCTTGTTGTGAGAAGCTCCGTTTTGTGTGAAGCATACACCCAAACCTGCCCCAAATGGGACAGAATTTGTACCACGTCATGTTGATGCCGCTCAATGTTAGCATGCCAAGTTTCATGAATTTCAGACGAGTTTTGGATTTACTAGAATTTAAAAACAAGGCATCTCAATGTTTTGCCGGCAATCAACGGTGCCCTGGTGTTTGAAATTCATTTCCATTTCTTGCATGGGACCTAAGCATGTACCCAAGGACACATATTTGATTTTTTGACCAATTTATATGCACTGGAGCATGTGCATGTAGTTCAAATTTGAATTATGCACATAAATGCATTGAAAACTTTGTTAATGCATAGAAATGTCCAACAAACCCCGAAAAATCACACAACACTCCTGTTGTTCTATGATGACACGAGAAAAAAGTTGAAAGCAATAAGAGACAATGGATATCGTTTCGTCCCCAAAGGTGGGACGTTCCCTACCGAAAACCATCATGCTTGTTGTGAGAAGCTCCGGTTTGTGAGAAGCACATACCCAAACCTGCCCCAAATGGGACAAAATTTGTTCCATGGCATGTTGATGCCGCTCCATGTTAGGATGCCAAGTTTCATGAATTTCAGACGAGTTTTGGATTTACTAGAATTTAAAACCAGGCATCTCAATGTTTTGCCGGCAATCAATGGTGCCCTGGTGTTTGAAATTCATTCCCATTTCTTGCATGGGACCTAAGCATGCACCAAAGGACACATATTTGATTCTTCAACCAACTTATATGCACTGGAGCATGTGCATGTAGTTTAAATTTTAATTATGCACATAAATGCATTGCAAACCCAGTTAATGTATAAAAATGTCCAAACGAACCCCGAAAAATAACAAAAATTCACATAACACTCCTTTCGTTCTATGTTCTCACGAAAAAAAATTTGAAAGCAATAAGAGGCAACGGATATCGTTTCGTCCCCAAAGGTGGGACGTTCCCTAGTGAAAACCATCATGCTTGTTGTGAGAAGCTCCAGTTTGTGAGAAGCATATACCCAAACCTGCCCCAAATGGGACAAAATTTATACCAGGGCATGTTGATGCCGCTCCATGATAGCATGCCAAGTTTCATGAATTTCAGACGAGTTTTGGATTTACTAGAATTTAAAAACCAGCATCTCAATGTTTTGCCGGCAATCAACGGTGCCCTGGTGTTTGAAATTCATTCCCATTTCTTGCATGGGACCTAAGCATGTACCCAATGACAAAGATTTGATTTTTTCACCAATTTCTATGCATTGGAGCATGTGCATGTAGTTCAAATTTGAATTATGCACATAAATGCATTGAAAACTCAGTTAATGCATAAAAATGTCCAAACGAACGCCGAAAAATCACAAAAAGTCACACATCACTCCTGTTGTTCTATGTTGACACAAGAAAAAAAGTTGAAAGCAACAAGAGGCAATGGATATCGTTTTGTCCCCAAAGGTGGGACGTTCCCTACCGAAAACCATCATGCTTGTTGTGAGAAGCTTCGGTTTGTGAGAAGCATATACCCAAACCTGCCCCAAATGGGACAAAATTTGTACCACGGCATGTTGATACCGCTCCATGATAGCATGCCAAATTTCATGAATTTGAGGTGAGTTTTGGATTCAGTAGAATTTGAAAACCAGGCATCTCAATAGTTTGCCGGCAATCAACTGTGCCCTGGTGTTTGAAATTCATTCCCATTTCTTGCATGGGACCTAAGCATGCACCCAAGGACACAGATTTGATTTTTGAACCAATTTATATGCACTGGAGCATGTGCATGTAGTTACATTTTTGAATTATGCACATAAATGCATTGAAAACTCAGTTAATGCAAAAAAATATCCAAACGAACCCTGAAAAATCACAAAAATTCACACAACACTCCTGTTGTTCTATGTTGACACGAGAAAAAAAAATTTAAAGCAATAAAAGGCAATGGATATCGTTTCGTCCCCAAAGGTGGGACGTTCCGTACAAAAAACCATCATGCTTGTTGTGAGAAGCTCTAGTTTGGGAGAAGCATATACCCAAACCTGCCCCAAATGGGACAAATTTTTTACCATGGCATGTTGATGCTGCTCCATGATAGCATGCCAAGTTTCATTAATTTCAGACGGGTTTCGGATTTACTAGAATTAAAAACCAGGCATCTCAATGTTTTGTCGGCAAACAACGGTGCCCTGGTGTTTGAAATTCATTCCCATTTCTCACATGGGACCTAAGCATGCACCGAAGGACACATAATTGATTTTCGACCAATTTATATGCACTGGAGCATGTGCATGTAGTTCAAATTTGAATTATGCACATAAATGCATTGAAAACTAAGTTAATGCATAAAAATGTCCAACGAACCCCGAAATATCACAAAAATTCACACAACACTCCTGTTGTTCTATGTTGACACGAGAAAAAAAAATTTAAAGCAATAAAAGGCAATGGATATCGTTTCGTCCCCAAAGGTGGGACGTTCCGTACAAAAAACCATCATGCTTGTTGTGAGAAGCTCTAGTTTGGGAGAAGCATATACCCAAACCTGCCCCAAATGGGACAAATTTTTTACCATGGCATGTTGATGCCGCTCCATGATAGCATGCCAAGTTTCATTAATTTCAGACGGGTTTCGGATTTAGTAGAATTAAAAACCAGGCATCTCAATGTTTTGTCGGCAAACAACGGTGCCCTGGTGTTTGAAATTCATTCCCATTTCTCACATGGGACCTAAGCATGCGCCGAAGGACACATAATTGATTTTTCGACCAATTTATATGCACTGGAGCATGTGCATGTAGTTCAAATTTGAATTATGCACATAAATACATTGAAAACTAAGTTAATGCATAAAAATGTCCAACGAACCCCGAAATATCACAAAAATTCACACAACACTCCTGTTGTTCTATGTTGACACGAGAAAAAAGTTGAAAGCAATAAGAGGCAATGGATATCGTTTCGTCCCCAAAGGTGGGACGTTCCCTACCGAAAACCATCATGCTTGATGTGAGAAGCTCCGGTTTGGGAGAAGCATATACCCAAACCTGCCCCAAATGGGACAAATTTTTTACCATGGCATCTTGATGCCACTCCATGATAGCATGCCAAGTTTCATGAATTTCAGACGAGTTTTGGATTTACTGGAATTAACAACCAGGACTCTCAGTATTTTGCTGGCAATTAACGGTGCCCTGGTGTTTGTAATTCATTCCCATTTCTTACATGGAACCTAAGCATGCACCGAAGGACACGGAATTGGTCTTTCGACCAATTTATATGCACTGGAGCATGTGCATGTAGTTCAAATTTGAATTATGCACATAAATGCATTAAAAACTCAGTTAATGCATAAAAATGTCCAATGAACCACGAAAAATCAAAAAAATTCACGCAACACTCCTGTTGTTCTATGTTGACACGAGAAAAAAGTTGAAAGCAATAAGAGGCAATGGATATCGTTTCGTCCCCAAAGGTGGGACGTTCCCTACCGAAAACCATCATGCTTGTTGTGAGAAGCTCTGGTTTGTGAGAAGCATACACCCAAACCTGCCCCAAATGGGACAAAATTTGTACCACGGCATGTTGATGCCGCTCCATGTTAGCATGCCAAGTTTCATGAATTTCAGACTAGTTTTGGATTTACTAGAATTTAAAAACCAGGCATCTCAATGTTTTGCCTGCAATCAACGGTGCCCTGGTGTTTGAAATTCATTTTCATTTCTTGCATGGGACCTAAGCATGCACCCAAGGACACAGATTTGATTTTTTGACCAATTTATATGCACTGGAGCATGTGCATGTAGTTTAAATTTGAATTATGCACATAAATGGATTGAAAACTCAGTTAATGCATAAAAATGTCCAAACGAACCCCGAAAAATCACAAAAATTCACACAACACTCCTGTTGTTCTATGTTGACACGAGAAAAAAAAGTTGAAAGCAATAAGAGGCAATGGATATCGTTTCGTCCCCAAAGCTGGGACGTTCCCTACCGAAAACCATCGTGCTTGTTGTGAGAAGCTTCGGTTTGGGAGAAGCATATACCCAAACCTGCCCCAAATGGGACAAAATTTGTACCACGGCATGTTGATACCGCTCCATGATAGCATGCCAAGTTTCATGAATTTCATACGAGTTTTGGATTTAGTAGAATTTGAAAACGAGGCATCTCAATGTTTTGCAGGCAATCAACGGTGCCCTGGTGTTTGAAATTCATTCCCATTTCTTGCATGGGATCTAAGCATGCACCAAAGGACACATATTTTATTTTTCAACCAATTTATATGCATGGAGAATGTGCGTGTAGTTCAAATTTGAATTATGCACATAAATGCATTGAAAACTCAGTTAATGCATAAAAATATCTAAACGAACCCCGAAAAATCACAAAAATTCACGCAACACTCCTGTTGTTCTATGTTGACACGAGAAAAAGAATTGAAAGCAATAAGAGGCAATGGATATCGTTTCGTCCCCAAGATGGGACGTTTCGTACAAGAAAACCATCATGCTTGTTCTGAGAAGCTCTGGTTTGGCAGAAGCATATACCCAAACCTGCCCCAAATGGGACAAATTTTTTACCACCGCATGTTGATGCCGCTCCATGATAGCATGCCAAGTTTCATGAATTTCAGACGAGTTTTGGATTTACTAGAATTAAAAACCAGACATCTCAATGTTTTGCCGGCAATCAATGGTGCCCTGGTGTTTGAAGTTCATTCCCATTTCGTACATGGGACCTAAGCATGCACCGTAGGACAGGGAATTGATTTTTCGACCAATTTATATGCACTGGAGCATGTGCATGTAGTTCAAATTTGAATTATGCACATAAATGCATTGAAAACTCAGTTAATGCATAAAAATGTCCAACGAACCCTGAAAAATCACAAAAATTAACACAACACTCCTTTTGTTCTATGTTGACATGGGAAAAAAAGTTGAAAGCAATAAAGAGGCAATGGATATCGTTTCGTCCCCAAAGGTCGGATTTCCCTACCGAAAACCATCATGCTTGTTGTGAGAAGCTCCGGTCTGTGAGAAGCATATACCCAAACCTGCCCCAAATGGGATAAAATTTGTACCACGGCATGTTGATGCCGCTCCATGTTAGCATGCCAAGTTTCATGAATTTCAGACGAGTTTTGGATTTACTAGAATTTAAAAACCAGGCATCTCAATGTTTTGCTAGCTATCAACGGTGCCCTGGTGTTTGAAATTCATTCCCATTTCTTGCATGGGACCTAAGCATGCACCCAAGGACATAGATGTGATTCTTCAACCAACTTATATGCCCTGGAGCATGTGCATGTAGTTCAAATTTGAATTATGCACATAAATGCATTGCAAACTCAGTTAATGCATAAAAATGTCCAAACGAGCCCCGAAAATTCACAAAAATTCACATAACACTCCTTTGTTCTATGTCGTCACAAGAAAAAAATTTGAAAGCAATAAGAGGCAACGGATATTGTTTCGTCCCCAAAGATGGGACGTTCCTTAGAGAAAACCATCATGCTTGTTGTGAGAAGCTCCGGTTTGTGAGAAGCATATACACAAACCTGCCTCAAATGGGACAAAAATTATACCATGGCATGTTGATGCCGCTCCATGATAGCATGCCAAGTTTCATGAATTTTAGATGTGTTTTGGATTTACTAGAATTTAAAAACCAGGCATCTCAATGTTTTGCCGGCAATCAACGGTGCCCGGGTGTTTGAAATTCATTCCCATTTCTTGCATGGGACCTAAGTATGCACCCAAGGACACAAATTTGATTTTTCGACCAATTTATATGCACGGGAGCATGTGCATGTAGTTCAAATTTGAATTATGCACATAAATGCTTTGAAAACTCAGTTAATGCATAAAAATGTCCAAACGAACCCCGAAAAATCACAAAAATTCACACATCACTCCTGTTGTTCTATGTTGACACGAGAAAAAAAGTTGAAAGCAATAAGAGGCAATGGATATCGTTTCGTCCCCAAAGGTGGGACGTTCCCTACCGAAAACCATCATGCTTGTTGTGAGAAGCATATACCCAAACCTGCCCCAAATGGGACAAAATTTGTACCATGGCATGTTGATGCCGCTCCATGATAGCATGCCAAGTTTCATGAATTTCAGATGAGTTTTGGATTTACTAGAATTTGAAAACCATGCATCTCAATGTTTTGCCGGCAATCAACGGTGCCCTGGTGTTTGAAATTCATTCCCATTTCTTGCATGGGACCTAAGCATGCACCCAAGGACACAGATTTGATTTTTCAACCAATTTATATGCACTGGAGCATGTGCATGTAGTTCAAATTTGAATTATGCACATAAATGCATTCAAAACTCAGTTGATGCATAAAAATGTCCAAACGAACCCCGAAAAATCACAAAAATTCACACAACACTCCTGTTGTTCTATGTTGACACGAGAAAAAAATTTGATAGCAATAAGAGGCAATGGATATCGTTTCATCCCCAAAGGTGGGACGTTCCCTACCGAAAACCATCATGCTTGTTGTGAGAAGCATATATCCAAACCTGCCCCAAATGGGAATTTTCTTACCACGCCATGTTGATGCCGCTGCATGATAGCATGCCAAATTTCATGAATTTCAGACACATTTTTGATTTACTAGAATTTAAAAACTAGGCATCTCAATGTTTTGTCGACAATCAACGATGCCCTGGTGTTTGAAATTCATTCCCATTTCTTGCATGGGACTTATAAGCATGCACCCAAGGACACAGATTTGATTTTTGAACCAATTTATATGCACTGGAGCATGTGCAGGTAGTTCAAATTTGAATTGTTCACCTGAAATGGCTAGAAAACCAAATTAATGTATAAAATGTTCAAACGAACCCTGAATAATTCCAATTATTTGACGGCACACATATAGTTGCATGTTCACTCCGGATAAAATTTCTAGTAATTCAAACACCGTCCATTGCCGCTGTGACCCCGTTATGTAATTCAAATCAAGATGAAAAATCAAGTAGATCGCACACAGTTTATTATCAGCAACCGTGTGAGATGCAGCACAAAATATCCTGGAGCACAGTCGGTGTATAGTACGCCTATGGCTTACGCGAGAAGGTGCGTTGGTTACAGTCCACAGCCGGCGTCTCAAGCACACTGCTCGCTCCCCAAATATCATTTCACTATTCAATCGTTGCCGGTGAAAGATGGGCACGTGGACTCGCCTCGTGAGGGCAACTTCGGTGGCCCACTCTGGCGAGAGCCCGGTCGCAGCCGCCATGCGCGTGCTAACAAGGTGCATGAGCGTGGCCGCAATCTGCGACCGGGCGGCAAAGGCAGCCCAAACAACCGCTGTTGCTTCTCAGGTGGCGGCAACAACATCTGCCTCGGGGATAGCAACTGGCGAGAGCGGCACACCAACTGTCCGTTTCACAGCGGCGACCTTAGCCCTGATGGAGGCCAACCACGCCCAGCTCCTGCCGGTCACCACACAAATTGAACGAAGCTTCTCCGACAACGATAGGCAACCCACGGCCGAAGAGTTGGCAATCGCCGAGAGCGTTCGAGCAGCCGTCCGTTCCTCCACCGCATACCTTGCGACAACGGAGCCCATCCAAGCCCAGATTGCGTCCGCCCACGCCCAGCTCGTGGCAGCTTTTTCCAAAGAGATGGAGGACGTGGATGGCGAGATGCTTGCGGAGTATGGTGCGATGGATGCCATGGAGCCCCTTCCCCAGGAGACCGTCGGACGCGAGCTGGACATGGAGGCGGCGGCGGAGATCGCCGAGCACCAGCCATAGTAGTACCCTTTATTTTGTTTAATTAAGACCGCTGGTCTTTAATTTGTTAGAGTACTATTTAGGTCAGCTAGCTTTGTTTAATTGCTGAAATTGCTCGATTAAGAAGTGTGGGTGTGCTGTAGTCTCCTTTGTGTACCCAAATTATGCAGTGACGTGGATGACCACTGTAACCATGGAAATTTGAACCAAAACTTTTGACGTTCAAACTCATCACACACGGGTTAAGCTATCTGAATCATTTGTGATGTCCGCATATCATACACAGTTCTGAATAAGGGACCGTGTCTGATGACACTTTGCGCGCCAGTTTTTTCGCTGAAGCGATTCCAAATTTTTGGCTTCCGCGGAAATATCTACCTCCCTGCCCCCTCCCCCTTGCCAAAAGCCACATTTCCCCTCTTTCCGCCTTCCTTTCCAAGTTGAAACCTTCACTCCTTGCTGGCAGCGCCGCCTCCTCGTCGGCGACCCTCCTTCACGCTGCTCGACCTCCTCTATCCAGGCAGGTAATCCATACTCGATCCCATACTCCTCCTCCTTCCACATCCCATATGCCCCGACCGCCGGCGCGAGTGCGACACCTTCCACCCAAATCACCGACCCCTCCACCAAATTAGCGCCGGCCTAAGCCATGGTGCTCGCAGTATAGCCAGGACCTCAAGGAGCATTTGGCAGTGGAAGCAAATCGCGGCCGCACGCGTGGATGAGGTCGCGATGGCTGCTGAGGGAGTCCTGGACTAGGGGGTGTCCGAATAGCCGAACTATCATCACGGACGGACTCCAAGACTATGAAGATACAAGATTGAAGACTTCGTCCCGTGTCCGGATGGGACTTTACTTGGCGTGGAAGGCAAGCTTGGCGATACGGATATGTAGATCTCCTACCATTGTAACCGACTCTGTGTAACCCTAACCTATCAAGTGTCTATATAAACCGGAGGGTTTTAGTCCGTAGGACGAATAACAATCATACCATAGGCTAGCTTCTAGGGTTTAGCCTCCTTGATCTCGTGGTAGATCTACTCTTGTACTACCCATATCATCAATATTAATCAAGCAGGAGTAGCGTATTACCTCCATCGAGAGGGCCCGAACCTGGGTAAAAACATCGTGTCCCTTGTCTCCTGTTACCATCCGCCTAGACGCACAGCTCGGGACCCCCTACCCGAGATCCGCCGGTTTTGACACCGACATTGGTGCTTTCATTGAGAGTTCCTCTGTGTCGTCACCGATAGGCCCGATGGCTCCTTCGATCATCAACAACGACGCGGTCCAGGGTGAGACTTTTCTCCCCGGACAGATCTTCGTATTCGGCGGCTTTGCACTGCGGGCCAATTAAGCAGCCATCCGAGCAGATCGAAGCTACGCCCCAGCCATCAGGTCAGATTTGGAAGTTTGAACTATACGGCCGATATCCGCGGAGACTCGATCTTGATGGATTCGAGCCGCAGCTAAGCGTGCCGCCTTGTCTCGATGGGCACGATCTAGCTCTGCAGCGAGCGGTGCCACGAGGCTGCACCAAAGATCCGCTCCGACCCTTAATCCGGAGCCGGATTCCCCGATCGAGGACGAGTGGCTGGACACCGCCTCGGGGGCTACAATCTCTACGGCGATTGAGCCGAACTCTATCCCTGTCCTTTGCGAAGGCCTCGACTCCAGGGTGCCGGACTCCTCTCCGGACTCCGAACCCTCCGCGCCCCTGCCAATCAAATCCGATTGGGCGCCCGTTATGGAGTTCTCTGCCGCGGACATCTTTCAGCACTCGCCCTTTGGTGACATTCTGAATTCACTAAAGTCTCTCTCTTTATCCGGAGAGCCCTAGCCGGACTGCGGAAAGGAAGGTTGGGATACGGACGACGAAATTCAACGCCCACCCACCACCCACTTTGTAGCCACTGTCGATGATTTAACCGACATGCTTGACTTCGACTCTGAAGACATCGACGGTATGGACGACGATGCCGGAGACGACCAAGACCCAGCGCCTACAGGGCACTGGAAGGCCACCTCGTCATACGACATATACATGGTGGACATCCCAAAAGATGGGAACGGCGATGGAACAACGGAGGATGACCCCTCCAAGAAGCAACCGAAGCGCCTACGTCAGCGGCGCCGCTCTGAATCCCGCCACAACAAAAACGGTGATTCCAGCACGGGAGATAATAACACCCCAGACAGTGCCGAAGAGAACCCCCTCCAGCAGGACTCAACGCAAGAGGAGGGAGTAGCAAGCCCGCACGACAGTGCGGCAGAAAGAGAGGTCGAGGACGATAATTATCGCCTCCCTCCGAAGATGAGGCAAGCCTCGGCGACGAAATTTGTCGTGCTCGAGGATCCCGCCGAACAGGGCGTTTCAAACTCAGGCTTATAGCCACGACAAGCAGCCTCAAGAAAAAGCAGCAACAACTTAGAGCTGATCAAGACCTGCTAGGCGACGATGGATCAAGTCCTTGCAGCGAAGAGTATGAACTTGAACGCCTCCAAAAGCTACCCCAAACGCAGGCCGTTGCCTCGATCAGAGGAGGAAGCACCCAAGTCACCAGCGCACGACCTGGCAGACCGACCACCCCGTGGCCGCGACAGACAAGCCTCTCGGCCCTCTCCTCAAGCCACACCCCGACGCCGCTCAAAAAGTACCAAGGCACGGGAAAACACGCTGGACTTGCGAGATATATTGGAGGATAAGGCAAAACATACAAGATCGATCTACGGATCGCGTGGGCGTAACGACGGGATGATTACCGTTGCGCGGATACAACAAACCCGCGGGCGAACACGATGAACAAAGCTCATATGAGCTACGTCGTGATATAGCCCAATCTGAGGCGCCAAGACACCCACTATGCTTCACGGATGAAGTAATGGATCATCAAATCCTCGAGGGCTTTAAACCCGTAAACATCGAATCATACGATGGTACCACAGATCCTGCGGTGCGGATCGAGGACTACCTCCTCCATATCCACATGGCCCGGGGATGATCTACATGCCATCAAATACCTCCCACTCAAGCTTAAAGGACCAGCTCGGCATTGGCTCAACAGCTTGCCAAAGCAGAATCGATTGGTTGTTGGGAGGACACGAAGCCGCATTCCTTGATAACTTCCGGGGCACATATGTGCGACCACCGACGCCGATGACCTTAGCCACATAATTCAGCAGCCGTAAGAGTCGGCCGGACAATTCGGACACATTCCTCACAAAGAAAAATCAAATCGTTGATCGTCCGGATGCAGAGGCCCTTGCAGCCCTCAAACATAACATCCATGACGAGTGGCTTGCCCGACACCTAGGACAGGAAAAGCCAAATCCATGGCAGCCCTCACAACACTCATGACCCGCTTTTGTGCGGGAGAGGACAGCTGGCTAGCTAGGAGCAACAACTTGGCCAAACACCCGATAGTTCGGATACCAAGGACAAGAATGGCAGGTCGCGTCGCAACAAGAACAAGCGCCGCATTAATGGCGATATCTCAAGATCGGCCGTCAATGCCGGATTCAGAGGCTCTAAACCCGTCGGCGGAAGAAGCCATTCAAAATAAATACCGGGGCCCGTCCAACTTGGACCGAATACTCGATCGCTTGCGCGGATACATGGTACCCTGAAAACCAGCCAATCACACCAACAGGATTGTTGGGTGTTCAAGCAAGCGAGCAAGTTAAGTGCGAACTCAATGACAAGGGGCTGCATAGCGATGACGAGGAAGAGCCCCGGCCGCCGAACAATAGAGGACATAAGGGTTTTCCCACACAAGTGCGGACGGTGAACATGATATACGCAACCCACATACGCAAAAGGGAGCGGAAGCGTGCACTAAGGGACGTATATGCGATGGAGCCAGTCGCCCCAAAGTTCAACCCATGGTCTTCTTGCCCGATCACCTTTGATCGAAGGGACCACCCCACTAGCATCCGTCACGGCGGTTTCGCCGCATTGGTTCTTGACCCAATTATTGACGAATTTCACCTCACCAGAGTCCTGATGGACGGCGGTAGCAGCCTGAACCTGCTTTACCAGGATACTGTGTGCAAAATGGGCATAGACCACTCAAGGATTAAACCTACAAAGACGACCTTTAAAGGCGTCATACCGGGTGTAGAGGTGTACGGGCTCAGTTACACTCGAAGTGGTATTCAGATCCCCGGATAACTTCCGAAGCAAAGAGTTAATCTTCGACATCGTCCCATTCCGCAGCGGCTATCATGCACTGCTCGGACGAACCACATTCGCAAAGTTCAATGCGGTGCCGCACTACGCATACCTCAAGCTCAAGATGCCAGGCCCTCGAGGAGTAATCACGGTCAATGGAAACACCGAACGCTCTCTCCGAACGGAGGAGCACACGGCGGCCCTCGCGGCGGAGGTACAAAGCAGCCTCTCACAGCAATTCTTGAGTCCGGCCACTAAGCGTCCGGACACTGTCAAGCGCGCCCGGAGTAACCTACAACAAGACCGCCTAGCACGATTCAAGCACGCGTAGCAATCCGGCCCCAACCCCAGCCCTCGCAAAATTGCGAAGCTAGTATTACGCTACATAATTACGCTCTGGAGATACCATGGGCATATGGGGAGGGGCACGACCACGGCATGCCAAGAATGCGGCTTGACCGCACCAGGGGCTCCCGATTGTGTCATTTTTTTTCTTATTTTCTTTTTTTTACTCTCAGGACTCCGTCTTATTAGTTCCTGCTGTGCCACTAGGGCTGCACAAACCACTTGATTGGTTGCCGCTAAGAATAGCAGCAATGACTCTTGTGGTTTGGGAGCAACCAAAGTGGGCACAGAGGACAAGTAGGTCTTCAAATCTTGCAATGTTGCGACTCCTTCTGGGGTCCACTTCATGGGCCCTGCCTTCTTCAAAATTTTGAAGAACGACAAGGCGCGCTCGACAGACTTGGAGATGAATCTGCTAAGTGCGGCAACGCATCCTGTCAGACGCCTCACATCCTTAACTGTCCTCGGTGCCTGGATCTGCTCGATAGCCTTGATCTTATCGGGGTTGGCCTCGATCCCATGATGGGACACGAAGAACCCAAGAAGCTTGCCGGAGGGAACGCCAAACACACACTTCTCCGGGTTTAGCTTCAAGTTGATCTTGCACAGATTAGCAAATGTCTCCTCCAAATCCTGGATGAGGGTTGATCTGTCCTTGGTCTTGACCACAATATCATCCATGGTTTCTGTGCAACTGTGGTTCAAAACCAATCTGGACTGCTCTTGCAAAAGTGGACCGACACTCTTTAACCCGGAAGGCATGCGCACGAAGCAGTACGTACCACATGGGGTGATCAATGAGGTCTTCTCTTCATTTTCCTTGCACATGAAGATCCAATGATATCCAGAGCATGCATCCAGAAAAGAGAGCAAATCACAACCTGAAGTGGAGTCCACAATCTGGTCGATGCGCGACAAGGGAAATGGGTCCTTCCGGCAGGCCTTGTTGAGATATGTGAAATCTATGTAAAGCCTCCATTTTCCGTTAGCCTTGCGTACGACCACTTGGTTTGTTAACAATGTTGGATGCAGTACTCCTCTGACCAGACCAGCTGCCTCAAGCTTCTTAATCTCTTCGGCAATGAACTGTTGCCTCTCCAAGGACCGCCTTCGAACCTTCTGCTTGACGGGTCGGGCATGTGGGCAGAGAACAAGGTGGTGCTCGATTACCTCCTTGGGAACACCGGGGATATCAGATGGTTGCCAGGAAAACACATCGATATTCTCCTGCAGGAAGGCAACATGCACGCTTTCCTTTTTGTCATCAAGCGTAGCGATGATAGTAAATGTACCATCAACGCCAGCTAGCCCTGCCGGGACCTTTTTCACATGTGGTGCAGCAGCCTTGGATCTCTTGTGATAGACGCGGGGGTCCCGATCTTTCGATGGGATGATAACTATCGATTTGATGGAGTCGACTTTGACGATCCGACTATAAACGTGCACGACGTTGCGCCTTAGCAATCGCTAAACCAATCTCCCAAGGTTACTGACGATGCTGGAAGCACAATCAGCCTGACTACAAAGGTCTATTCCTGCAAGCAATCGAATAACATGCAAGAATATGATAAAGCAATCTGAATATTGCAAATATGGATGAAGTATTGATAATGGTGGGGATCCGAAAGCGGTCTTGGTCTGGTCGTTGGACACAAACGAAGTACACGCAGTTGCCTTGGCTAACTTTTAACTAAACAAATCCCAAGGAAAAAGCTACTAGATGGATCTACTTATATAGGAGCTTGGGGTGGCGGCCAAGGAGGTGGGAGGATGTCCCAAGGCAGCCTAAAACCAACCTTAGGTCGTACAAGGCTCACGGGCCCCAGTGGAGGTGATGCAACACCTTTGGACTTGTAGTTTGACTCAGATTCTGCTGCAACGTCAGATTGTTTCATCCATAATTCAATGCTCCGAACGAATTTGAAGGTGAATACAATTGTGTTGGAAAGTGAATACATCTACTTTCCAACAAAAAAAGAATCACCCAATTCGGAGTCCGTATGAATGAGTTATTGGCGTTTTGAGTCAAGTATGTCTGTGCAGTCCGAATCTGAATCCAGAATGTGAGAGACTTGGACTCTATCTTCTCTTGGCCCAAAAGTGACGTGAGATGACTTTTTGAACAGCACATAAACTTCTCTTTTTCCCTTATCTTCATATGTGGATTGTACAAATGTCCCATACACCTGCAATTAGACATGGCAGAAAAGTCTGTGAAGTATTTTTGTCCTCGATGACATAAATAAATTAGTGCATAGTTTGCATTAGAAATCACCTCACAAATATACATGTATGCAATATTTGTGGTCGTATCCACGGTAGTCATGTCCTCATTATCCTCCCCTTCTTGAAAACAAAGCCATCCTCGACGTTGCTGAATCTGAAATGTGGCTAACAAAAGAGACAAGGTGTACATGTTGTATATGTATATGTCATCCATTTTTTTACTTTCCTTGATTTTTGCACATATGACACATGTATACATGAGTAACTTTCATAGTTCATAAAATCTGAAGCCAAAATATTATCACAAGAAGTAGAAGACATGAAAACATTGCATCTCAGTTTGGACATATAAGTGAAGCTCTTATTCATATCAAAAGATTGACAATGTTCATCATTAAACCATCCTAACATTGGTGAATAAACCTTACTTGCATCAAATTTACATGCTACAACATGCTTAAATAAGCAAACATGCAATAAGTCATTGGTCACAGAATCATCACCAAGATTAGAGGTCATATCAAAATGATTAAACATTGGTTCTTTTGCATCAACTGTTAATTCAATGGGTGCACTCAAAATTGTTGGTATTTCAGTTGTTTGATCACATGACGCATTCATGATAGTAACACAATTCTCTAAAATAGGTGGTGTGCCCAAATCAATAGATAACTCAACACATGATGTATTCAAGTTAACTAGACATGCATCATTCTCATGTAAAGTTATATCATCAATACCTTTAGTGTTACCTTGTCACAAAGATGTAGCTGATATAGGTATGGACAAGACAATGTACCGTACACTTGAGATGATGTCGCACTCACAATCCGAGGTGTGGCTGCTCTAGTAGGTGCAACGGTGGAGGAATCAACCGATGGTAGTGAGCATGAATTGGAATAGTAGTTGTTGTAGTCACCCAATGCATCCTCCTGTAACTGTCTCTCAAAGGTACAAGCACGAACTTACATACCAGTAATTCAACGAGGAATATACTGAAATCTTGCCTGAATATCATGGTTCAAACCACCAAAAAATCTATTCATTGTATCATCCTCAGATTCTTCTATGTCACAATGATGCATATAAGATTTGAACTCTTGGTAGTAAGCATGAACAGTGTTGTTGCCTTGTTTAAATTGTTCAGATTTGCGAAGAAATTCACGACGATAGTAAGGAGGGAAAAATTGTTGTCTCATTACATCTTTCAAATCTTTCCAAGTTGTGGGTTGGTTATCAATGTTTTTCTTACAATGCACACTCCACCAAACTGAAGCAAAACCAGTAAATGCTCTAGTGGTAGCTCGTACTCGCTCAAGTTTAGAAAAGTCATGGTGACTAAAAACTTGTTCTACTTCAAGCTCCCAAGCTAGATAAATAGCAGGATTAAATCTACCATCAAATGACGGTAAAGCGATAACCTGACCATGTGCTTGTGTGTGTTGTCCCAACTCTCGTGATGGTGAAGACGTGTCCGTCGTCCAAGAACTTCTATCTCCGGAACATGTCATGATTAGTAGAAACAAGAAACAAAATTCGAGAATAACGTTCCTATGAACTACTAGGATGTGGTTGTAAAGTGCTCACAGTAAAGCAAATATCAATATCTTACAAGTTCGTACCATGCAGCAGGTGGTGACAGGCAACCAGCGATGTCAAATAACTTCGAAGATTGTGTAAAATGATTGCCAAGGAAACGTACGTATACACGGTGTAGAAATATGTGGAGCTGGCTTGGCTATATATGGTAGCAAAAGATTAGCAATAATCAATTCAAAGATGCAATGTTGAATAAACGCTCAACGACGGTCTTGTCTGGTCCTAGGCTAGACCGGACTAGAGACGAGCCTAGAACACTAATGAGGTCATGGCATAGCACAACTAGCATCAATGAAGGATACTAAGTAGCTCTGGATAGCAAGATATAAGTGAAGATCACAACGGTAGTAAAGATAATGATGAAAAACAACTGCCAAGGAGGATATACAACAACTTTCTCTCCAACTTTTCTCTGGAAAAGTTTGTGCCAATTTTCTGATAGTTTTTCTCAACAATGGCACTGACTCAAGCTTTGAAACGCAAAAAGAATCACTCAATTCCGAGTGGATATGAGGAGTCAAAAAATTCTAAAACTGGACTGAAAAACTGGAATAAGCTTTGTTCACAAACTTTAGAGGGCAAAAAGACCTATTTAGAAGCCGATTTTGAGGTGGCAAATATTGAACTAGCTTCTGCAACTATTTAGATGCGGCTCGTCGCTAGCTCTCATTTGAGTACTCGCGAAGCCAAAACGGACTTCGTATGAGGAAGTTATGTCTGTTTTGCAGAACAATGCACAAAACAGATTCCAATCCGGATTCAACTACGAGACTTAGTCTAGATAGATCCGAATTTTGTTTTTTTCTTCTCTCTTTTTTCTCACACTTTTTTTTTCTTTCTCTCTTTTTTTCTCTGACTTTTTTTTTACTTTTTTTCTCTGTCTTTTTTCTCTCTCCCTCTTTCCAAAACAAACTAGATAAGATGCAGATTGGATCAAGCAAAGATGTGAATGATCTCAACTATGATTATGACAATGAACGGTGGGCAGCACGCGGTGGAAATTGGTGGATGGTGTGGTGGACATCGGAAGGGATAACGATGTAGCGGTGACGTGACTAATATGAATAGAACTTGAAACTCTAAACGAACTAGACACTAAGACCAGCAACACGACACGACGATGCAACCGCAAATTCAACAAAGCAAACAATGAAAAGAAAATAGGAAAGGCTCAGACTGGCTTGGACAAAGGATGAATAGATCTAATTTTTTTATGGCTTTTTTGGGCAATAAGTAAGAAAATAAATTTAATCTAAGGATAACTGGAAATTCTGACCGAGCAACCTGGAATCTGATACCACTTGATAGAGGCGGGGGTCCCGATCTTTCGATGAGATGATAACTATAGATTTGGTGGAGTCAACTTTGACGATCCGACTACAAACGTGTACGACGTTGCGCCTTAGCAATCCCTAAACCAATCTCCCCAGGTTACTGACGATGCTGGAAGCACGATCAGCCTGACTACGAAGGTCTATTCCTGCAAGTAGTCAAAGAACATGTAAGAATATGATAAAGCAATCTGAATATTGCGAATATGGATGAAGTATTGATAATGGTGGGGATCCGAAAGCGGTCTTGGTCTGGTTTTTGGACACAAATGGAGTACACGAAGTTGCGTTGGCTAACTTTTAACTAAACAAATCCCAAGGAAAAAGCTACTAGATGGATCTACTTATATAGGAGCAAGGGGTGGCGGCCAAGGAGGTGGGAGGACGTCCTAAGGCAACCTAAAACCAACCCTAGGTCGTACAAGGCTCATGGGCCCAAGTGGAGGTGATGCAACACCTTTGTACTTGTAGTTTGACTCGGATTCTGCGGCAAAGTCAGATTGTTTCGTACATAACTCAACGCTCCGGACAAATTTGAAGGTGAATCCAATTTTGCTGGAAAGTGCACGAAATCTACTTTCCAAAAAAAAAGAATCACCCAATTCGGAGTTCGTATGAAAGAGTTATTGGCGTTTTGAGTCAAGTATGTCTGTGTAGTCCGAATCTGAATCCAGAACGCGAGAGACTTAGACTTTATCTTCTCTTGGCCCAAAAGTGACGTGAGAGGACTTTTTGAACAACACATAAACTTCTATTTTCCCCTTATCTTCATATGTGGATTGTACAAATGTCCCATACACCTGCAATTAGACATGGCAGAAAAGTCTGTGAAGTATTTTTTGTCCTCGATGACATAAATAAATTATTGCATAGTTTGCATTAGAAATCACCTCACAAAAATACATGTATGCAATATTTTTGGTCGTATCCACGATAGTCATGTCCTCATCATCTTGCTGTTGGAACTCTCTGGGAAGTCATCAACTGGCGTAGCGCACTCCGAAGAGGTACGCTTCCCAGATTCCTTGTTGGTGTCCCTGCTATCCTTCTTCTTCCCTTTGTTTTCTTTGACGGGGACTGCTGCTGCTGTGGTCTCTGTCGCGAATGCGTCTTGGTATATCCTATCCACGCAAATGATTGCGTCTTTCTTGTCTAACAGAATGGAAATGACTCCTACCGGCCCTGGCATCTTGAAAGTGTTGTACGCATAGTGGGATGCCGCCATGAATTTTGCTAGAGCTGGGCGTCCAAGGATCCCATTATAGGCAGGGGGAGGTCGACCACATCATACACAACCTTCTCAGTCTGGTAGTTCAATTCTTCCCCAAATGTCACTGGCAACGTGATCTTTCCCTTAGGATGACTCCTGCAGGGATTGAATCCTTGAAACGTGCCCGTGACCTTTAGTTCTGCCTCTGCTATCTGAAGCTTGCTGATAACCTTTGGGGAGATCAGATTCAACCCGGCCCCGTGGTTAACCAACATCTTTGTGACCTTGAGGTTGTGAATTGTTGGTGAAACCAACAACGGCAAACACCCTACCGTGGTCAGGATGGTCCTAATCGTCAAAGATGACGGGCATGCATGACCATTTGAGCGTCTTCCGAGACTCTGCCGTTGGCTCAACGACATTGACCTCATGCACCCACCGTTTAAGTTGGCGATGAGAGGAGTGCCAAGATGCGCCCCCGTCAATGCACAGGGCGTCAATGGCCTTCTGGAATTCCTGCTCGCTGGTTTCCTCTTCATCCCCTCCATCACCCTCATCATTGTAACCTTCCTTCTCTCGGCCCTTGGCGGGTTTTCCTTGGTTTCGAAGAGCCTTGCCGAGGCGATTTGCTTCGCCGCCTCCGCCCTTCCTGCCAGTGCCATTCTAACCTTTTTCCTTATCACGCTCCTCGTATTCAGCCCTCTACCTCTTGACGAGCTACTCAACCTGATGACACTCTTGGAGATCATGGCCTTTGGTCCGATGAATCTTGCAATACGGCCCATCGCCTTTCCTAGCCTTCTCGGCAGCCGCAGCCTCCCCACAGTCAGTGCACGAGGCAGCTTCCTTGCTAGGGGCTTCGACCTTAGCCTTCTTGTCGGTACTAGGCATGCCCAATCCTTCGACGGTCATCATTGCCTTATCCTTGCGCCTCTTGTTGCGCTTCTTGTTCTTCTTCTTCTGACTGGTGGTCTCGTCGTCATCCTCTGAGCCGATGTCGACGCCATCTTCCTCTCCAGGGAGTTTCCTTCCCTCCTCCACTCGAGTGCATTTGTCCACCAAGGTGTAAAGCTCCTTCACAGTCTCTGCTGCGCCCACATCCTCGTGCGCCTCCGCATTCCCCACGGTGTCGGCGTCCGCGGGTGGCGGAGCCTTCGAGGCGAACGGGTGAGCTGCGGCACCTGACTTCTTCTTGGGCGCCATAGTCGATGGAGCCATCGATGATGAAAATGGCGATGAAGATGACGCGCTGCTCACGCTTTCAGGTTCGGGCAAGTGATCCCCTTACCTGGCACGCCAAAGATGTCGTGGGAAACCACGGCCACCTATGGGACCAACAGCCCCTTTCTGGTTCAGCGGGGGGATAGCACATTGCACAAAGAGCGGAGAAGCGTGGAACAGCATGACAGAGATCACATAGGCAGTTTTTACCCAAGTTCGGGCGGCCACGAGGTGTAAAACCCTACTCCTACTTTGGTGGAAAAAGTGGTGGTGAGCGCAACACATTTGCCCGGCAGGGTTGCCTCGGGTGAGAGCGGCTACACGTGTACGGGTGTGCGAGGGTATGAATCAGCCAACCCTCTCTCCGTTTGCCTTGGGCCTCCTTTTATAGATCAAGGGGTCACCACAGCGCCAAATCAGTCATTACACACTGATTAGATAACAAACAATGCTATCATACCTAATTCTGCAGGCTAACAGAGCGCATTAAATGCGCCACTCAACGTCACATCATAGCTTGCCCGACTGTTTTGCCAGCTTCGCGCCTGCTTGCTTGACACATCTCAGGACGGCTATCGCTTGGAGGTATCTTCTGTTGGAAGTGGCTGCCATGTGGCAAATAGAAGCCACTTAGTCACTTTGGAGCTTGACACCGCACTGATCGACGGCATGCGTCGTGATGAGGTGGTGCGTGATACGTCTCCAATGTATCTCTAATTTAAGAAGTATTCATGCCATGTTTACAACAATTTTATATGGTTTTCGTATGATTTGCATGGAACTAACCCGGACTAACGTTGTTTTCAGCAGAACTACCATGGTGTTTTTTTGTGCAAAAATGAAAGTTCTCCAAATGAGCTAAAACTTTTTGATGATTTTTTGGAACAAAAGAGACCCCCAAAGCTTCATGGAAGGACCAAAAGGTGAAGGAGTAGGGCACAAGACACTGGGGCGCGCCTGGGCCCTTGTCCGTGCCCCAGTGGGTTGTGCTCACCTTGAGGCCCATCTTAGCGTGAAACCAACGCCAAAAAATCCTATAAATAGAGAAACCATCAGGGGTTAACATAGATCAGAAGTTCCGCGGCCGCATGCCTCTATAGCCACGAAAAAACAATCTAGACCCCGTTTTGGCACCCTGCCGGAGCGAGAAATCATCACCTGTGGCCATCTTCATCATACCGGCGGCCACCACGATGAGGAGGGAGTAGTCCACCCTCGGGGCTGAGGGTTTGTACTAGTAGCTATGTGTTTAATCTCTCTCTCTCTCTCTCTCTCTCTCTCTCTCTCTTGTGTTCTTGAGATGGCACCATCTTGATGTATCGCGGGCTTTGTTAATATAGTCGGATCATATGGTTTTTCCCCTCTCTATCTTGTTGTGATAAATTGAGTTTTCCCTTTGAGATTTCGTTTTACCGGTTGAATACTTTTATGGATTTGAAGCAATTGATATATGTCTTGCATATGAATACCCGTGGTGACAATGGGGTATCGTATTGATTCACTTGATATATGTTTTGGCACTCAACTCGCTGATTCCCGAGGTGACATTGGGGTAATCTACGCATAGGGGCTGATGCACGTTCCTGTCTTGGTTTCTCCGGTAGAAATCTTGGGTCACTCTTTGAGGTTCTTTGTGTTGGGTTGAGTATTATGAATCTAAAATTATTTGGTGTTATTCTAGTACAAACTCTTGGATAGATCGATCAGAAAGAATAGCTTTGTGGTGGTTTCGTACCCTACAAACTTTTTCTTCTTATGCTCTCCGCTAGATAGGAACTTTGGAGTGATTCTTCATCACACTTTGAGGGGTGGTTATATGATCCAATTATATTAGCACTGTTGAGAGATTGCACTAGTGAAAGTACGGACCCTAGGCCTCATTTTCAAGCATTGCAATACCGTTTTTGTGCCCGTTTACTATTTGCTACCTTGCTGTTTTTATTTATTCAAATTCTAAAAATATATTTCTACCATCCATATTAAACTTTTATCACCATCTCTTCGCCGAACTAGTGCACCTATACAATTTGCCATTGTGTTGGGTGTGTTGGGGACACAAGAGATTTCTTGTATTTTATTGCAGGGTCGTTTGAGAGAGACCATTTTCATCCTACACCTCCCACGGATTGATAAACCTTAGGCCATCCACTTGAGGGAAAATTGCTGTCCTACAAAACTCTGCGCTTGGAGGCCCAACACGTGTCTACAAGAATAAACTTGCGTAGTAGACATTAGTGTGGTGGTGTGGTTTGCCTTCGTAAGCCCCGGCAGGCCTGCCGGGACGATCCAAAAGCTTGCTTCCAGGGGTAACCCTCTATTTGGCAGGCTCGCCTGCCCGGCAAGGGAGGTTTTTCCCTTAGCGATATCTTGCTTCCCTGGCTAGTCTCGGTCCTCTTGATCTGCATGTTGGTCCTTCAAAGAACTGATCCCTTGTGCTCCAATCTGATCTTGGTGTTGTGATCTTGTTCTTGTGCATGTGCACAGTCTGGGCAACGGACCCAGGGTTTGTTGCACCGGCAAGCAGTGGCCCGAACAGGCCACAACTTGGTTCAAGCACGCGTTCGCTCACAGAGGAGCGCCGGCGGCCAGCTCGCAGCGTGCCAGGAAAAAGACAGGGCGTGGCCCAGACAGTTGCGACCCGGTGAGCACGGGGAGTGGCAGCTGGACTCTAGTGCGCCAGGGGGAGCAGGGCAAGGCGGAGCACGACGGCAAGCGGGGAGGTGTGGCAAGCAGCAGCCGCCGCAGTCGAGCGTGGCGGGGTGCGCGCGCGGCGGGGCGAGCGACGACAGGCGGGGTGACAGGGGGCGCGGGCACGGCCCTAGGAGTGGCGGCCTCGGTGAGCACGTGGAGTGGCGGGCGGACTCCAACGCACCGGGGGGGGGGGGAGAAGGGCGTGATGGCAAGCGGAGAGGTGTGGCGGCGATGGCAAGACAACAGATCGTGGCGGGCGTGGTAGCGCGCTGGTGCAGGCGTCGCGTGCTAGGAGCTGCGAGCATCGGCGAGTAGCAAAGCGGCGGCAGAATGCAGCACGGACGGCGCTGCTGGCGGCGACTCGACTCGGGAGGCCACAAGCAGCAACGACGCAGAAGGTAGCAGTAGCAGATAGCATGAGCAGAAGCAACAAGCGGCAGGAGCAACAAGCAGTAGTGCGCAAAACAGCAACAGCAGTGGGAGCAGCACACGGGCGTGGGCGAGCGGGCGTGGCGCGCGCATGGACGACGCGAGGCAGCAGTTGGCACTGGCTGGATGGACGAGTGGAGATGTCCGAACGCATGCATCAAGGTGAGACGAACGGTTGCATTGGCACTTGGTAGAGTGGCTGGAATTGATGTCTACGACGACGAGCAGCGGCCGCACTGAGACAGCCTCACCGGCAACGAAGCTACCAGACACGGGGAGGACCGAGAGGGGGTCGAGGCGGATCAGAAGCTCATAGAGATGCCCTAGGGGGTCGGTGAGGACGAGCGTGCCTCGTCGGCGGTGGATCGGGTGATGGCATGCGGCAGCCGAGGTCGGGAAGCAGGGCTCGATGGCGATCTAGCTTGCGATGCTCCACGTAGGCAACAAGGAGGAAGGAGCGCATCTCCTGGACATCCTCCCATTGGTCGGGGATGACACTAGCTGCGAGGACGAGGACGACGTGGCGATGATGGTCATGGGCGACGGTTAAAACGAAGGGGCGGGACGAGGGGAACGAATGGGAGGACTAGGGTTTGTCGGAGGCGTCGGGCAGCTTTTTATCCACCGCGGGGACTCGCTAGATGTTCGACGTGTGCCACATCGGCATGTGGGTGGCAATGGCGAGCGTGCTGCCTCCAGCGTGTCGTGAGGTGGGAGAAAGGCCAGCGTTGGTGGGCTGGGCTAAACTGTGGTGATTTGAAGCCCAGTCCACCAGTGATTTTCTTTCTTTCCCTTTATTCTTTTATGTTAAATTTCCAGTACCTGTTTGCATTAATTTGAGCCACCAAATGATTTTTACTTTGAACAAGACTTATCACATAATTCTAACACAATATCTTGAGATGGCACAAAAAGTTTGGGGTCAAAAGGAGTTGTCCAACCATTTATAGAAATTGAAAAGGCCAATTTAATTGTTGCTGGGCCACTAAATTAATTCCTAGGGGCATTTTGGGAATTCAAATGTGGTTGGTTTGAACACGGCAGTGATCAGAGGAATTTATAGGATAATGTGAACATTTTAGTTTTACTATTTGAAGAAATAAATATTTGACTTGCATTTTAAATTTGAATTTGACTTTGATTTTTATCAAGGAGCAATTTGGTTTAGTAAATCTTGATGACATGGCACCATTAGTGTGAGGTCACTGGAGCATGACACTGGGGGTGTTACACTAAGCCATGTGCCTCAGCCGGCCCAGCCCCACACCCCCCTCTCTCTCACACTGACGCCCTGACCCCACACGTTAGGGTCGTCTCCCTCCTCGCGTAACCCTATGAATGCGCCCGTGATCTACGTTGAGATTTTCCCCGAAGAGGAAGGGTGAAGCAATATAGTAGCGGTCAGTATTTCCCTTGATGAGAACCAAGGTTATCAAACTAATAGGAGAACCAAGCAAATCCTAGTGAAACAAGACCTGCACATGCAAGAGCAAATACTTGCACTCAACGCAGTCAAGAGAGTTGTCAATCCCTTGAACTCGTTACTTGCTAGGATTAAATCTTGTAGTGGTAGATATATGAATTGCAAAGTAAACTAAAAAGAGTAAAATTGCAGCAAGGTATTTTTGGTTTTAGTAATATGATTAAAGTAGACCCGGGGGCCATAGTATTCCCTACAGGTTTATCTCTCAAAACATAGCATACGTTGGGTAGACAAATTACTGTAGGGCTATAGAAAAGCGCATAGTTTTGAGGTTATTCATGACAATGATCATGTATATAGGCATCACGTCTGTGACAAGTAGACCGACTCCTGCCTGCATCTACTAGTATTACTCCACCAATCGACCAACTCCCGCCTGCATCTATGGTATTAAGTTCATGACAAACAGAGTAGCGTTTTAAGCAAGATGACATGATGTAGATAGACTAAAACCAAGCAATATGATTAAACCACGTTGTTTTACCCTCACTGGCAACAATACAAATACGTGCCTCGCTACCCCTACTGTCACCGGGTGAGGACACCGCAAGATTGAGCCCATTACAAAGGACCTCTCCCGCTAAAGATAAATCTACTTAGTTGGCCAAACCAAACGGATAGAACGGAGATAAATACACAACTATAATAATCATGCATAATAAACACTAAAACAAAAGACACATCAGTGACATTATGGCCATGATGGCTCGTGTCCGCGTCAGCATTTCCCTGATGAGGAAGGGATGATGCAGCACAGCTACGGTAGGTATTTTCCTCAATGATGAAACAAAGGTTATCGAACCAGTAGGAGAACCAAGCAACACTATGTAAACGGTACCTGCACACAAAGAATAAATACTTGTAACTCGACGAGTAACAGGGGTTGTCAGCCCCTCATGTGTAAAAGATAGATTGACTTGTATGATTTTGGATAAATAGATCTCACAATTAAACAAAATAAAATAAATAAAGAAAAAGTGCAGCAAGGTATTTTTGGATTTTTAGAATAATAGATCTGAAACAAAAGCAAATAAAAATAGATCTCAAAGCAAATATGGTAAAGAATAGACCCGAGGGCCGTAGATTTCACTAGTGGCTTCTCTCGAGAAAAATAGCATATGGCGGGTAAACAAATTACTGTTGGGCAATTGATAAAACTTCAAATAATTATGATGATATCCAGGCTATGATCATTATATAGGCATCACGTCCAAGATTAGTAGACCGACTCCTGCCTACATCTACTACTATTACTCCACACATCGACCGCTATCCAGCATGCATCTAGTGTATTAAGTTCATGGAGAAACGAAGTAATGCAATAAGAACGATGACATGATGTAGACAAGATCTATCCATGTAGGAATAGACATCATCTTGTTATCCTTAATAGCAACGATCAATACGTGTCTTGCTACCCCTTCTGTCACTGGGAAAGAACACAACACGACCGAACCCATCACAAAGCACCTCTTCCCATTGCAAGAAAAATCGATCTAGTTGGCCTAACTAAACCAAAGATTGAAAGAAGAAATACGATGCTATAAGTAATCATGCATATAAGAGATCAAAACTCAAATAACTTTCATGGACAAAATAGATATGATAATAAACTCAAAGTTCATCGGATCCCAACAAACACACCGCAAAAAGAGTTACATCAAATAGATCTCCAAGAGACCATTGTATTGACAATCAAAAGAGAGAGAGGAAGCCATCTAGCTACTAACTACGAACCTGTAGGTCTATAATGAACTGCTCACGTATCATCGGAGAGGCACTAATGAGGATGATGAACCCCTCTGTGATGGTGTCTAGATTGGATCTTGTGGTTCTGGAATTTGCGGGGGCTGGAATTGTGTTTCTTCGCCTCTCCTAGGGTTTTTGGATTTTTTGGCTATTTATAGAGCAAAGAGGCTGTGCGGGAGGCGGACGAGGTGGGCACAACCAACCAGGGCGCGCCTGGGCCTCCAGGCACGCCCAGGTGGGTTGTGCTCCCCTCAGAGCCACCCTCTGGTACTTCTTTTTCCGAACAGGTGTCTTCTGGTCCAGAAAAAATCTCCAAATAATGTTGCAACTCTTGGACTCTGTTTGGTATTGATTTTCTGCAAAGTAAAAAACAACAACTGACACTGGGCACTATGTCAATAGGTTACTCCCAAAAAATGATATAAAGTTGATATAAAGTGATTGCAAAACATCCAAAAATGATAATATAATAGCATGGAACAATAAAAAATTATAGACACGTTGGTGACGTATCAGCATCCCCAGGCTTAATTCCTGCTCGTCCTCGAGTAGGTAAATGATAAATACAGAATTTTTGATGTGGAATGCTGCCTAAGATGTTCATCACAAATTCTTTTCTTTTGTAGCATGGACATATGGACTTTTATATGGTTCAAAGCAATAGTCTAGTTTTGACATGAAGATTTCAACACACAAGCATATCAACAAGCAACCATTTCTTTCAAAAATATCAACACTAAAGCAAGTTATCCCTAGCCCATTATGCTCAACCGTTGATCCATTCATGAAACACACTCGCATATTAGCTACATCCAATGCTCAAGTACGATCATTGTGCCCATTATTTGGTGCTTTATAAGAGAAGATGGAGACTCAAATAAAAATATAAATTGCATAAAGTAAATAGAAAGACCCTTCATAGAGGGAAGTAGGGATTTGTAGAGGTGTCAGAGCTCAAAGCAAAAAAATAGAGATACAACATTTTGGGTGGCATGCTTTTCCTGTCAACGAAAGCGATTGAGTAGTTACCAATACTTTCCATGCTAGATATATCATAGGCGGTTCCCAAACAGAAAATAAAGTTTATTCCTTTTTCCACCATACTTTCACATTCCACGGCTAGCCGTATCCACGGGTACCGTCCATACGAACACTTTCCAAGGAATTTATTATTTGACAACATAAAGTAAATTCATTTTTCATTTCGGGACTGTGCATCCATAATACCTTTGTCGTACTCTCGTGCAAAGACAACTGAATAAACACTCATCTTGAGAATAACACATCTAGCGTGGAAAAATATCAGCCACCCCCTACCATTTCATGAACGGTACGAGCACAGAAAAGTGAAATTATTTTGAAAAATAGAGATGGCACATACAAATTTGCTTAGAACAACACGGGAATACCGCATATAGGTAGGCATGGTGGACTCTTATGGCAAAATTGGGTTTAAGGATTTTGGATGCACAAGTAGTAATCCTACTTAGTACAAGTGAAGGCTAGCAAAAAGATTGAGAAGCATCCAACCAAGAAACGAAAAATCACATAAGCGAGCATTAAGCATAACTAACACCGAATAATGCACCACAAGTAGAAGGTAATTTCATTGCATAATTATTGACTTTCGTGCTTACATAGGGAATCATAAACCTTAACACCAATATTCTTACTAAAGCACAATTACTCACCAACATGATTCACCTATCACTTTCATCATATCTCAAAACTATTACAAAGGATCAAGTTTATGTTGTCCAATGATCTTCATGAAAGTTTTTTATTATATCCCTCTTGAATATCTATCACTTTGGGACTATTTTCATATATTTCTTTTGATGGCTCAAACAAATTTAAGTGAAGAACATGAACATAAAAAAATTTCTTCTTTGAAAATAATATAAGTGAAGAATGAGAGAATTTCTTCAAATTTTACTAACTCTCAAATAAATCTAAGTGAAGCATGAGAGCATTTCTTCAAAAATATTAAAGCACACCATGCTAAAAAAGATATAAGTGAAACACTAGAGCAATTCCATAGCTCAAAAATTTAAGTGAAGCATAAAGAGCAATTCTAACAAATCATAGTATAATTTTGGCTCCCTCAAATAGGTTTGTTCAGCAAGGATAGATGACACAAACTAAAAAACAATACAAGCAAGAACTCATATAATACAAGACGCTCCAAGAAAAACTCATGATATGTGACGAATAAAAATATAGCTCCAAGTAAAATACCGATGTTCGTTAGAAGGAAAAGGGGATGCCACTCGGGGCATCCCCAAGCTTAGTTTCTTGTTCCTCTTTGGATAATAACTTGGGGTGCCATGGGGCATCCCCATGCTTAGGATCTTCTTACTCCTTATTCCTTCATCCATCCCGGTCTCACCCAAAACTTTAAAACTTCAATCACACAAAACTCAACAAAAACCTTTTGTGAGATCCATTAGTATAACAAAGCAAATCACCACTCTAAGTACCGTTGCAAACCATTCATATTTTATTTTTTGCATTATATCTACTGTATTCCAACTTTGCTATGGCTTATACCCCCCGATAAAGTCCATAGATTCATCAAAATAAGCACACAATGCAAAGAAAACAGAATGTGTCAAAAACAGAACAGTCTGTAGCAATATGAAAACTTCGTATACTTATGTAACTCCAAAAATTCTGAAAATTTAGGAAAACATGGGAAATTTGTATATCAATATTGTGTAAAAAATTAAGAATTTTATCGCGCATCTATAAATTTAAACAATTTTGCCATTGGCACACAAATTTCTATTTCTCAACAAGATCAAATCAACTATCACCCAATATGATCCCAAAGGCTTTGCTTGGCACAAACACTAATTAAAACATAAAAAACACAATCATAAAAGCAGCATAATTTTGCAAACACTCAAGAACAGAAATAAAAAGGAAAAAAATAAATTTTATTCATTGGGTTTCCTCCCAACAAGCGCTATCATTTTACGCCCCTAGCTAGGCATAATGCATAGATTCAAGTATTGTCATCTTTAGTTCTAGATCCATAGGATGCCCTCATGATTGATTCATATGGTGGCTTAATTCTTGTTCTAGGGAAGTGTTCCAATCCATTTCTTAATGGAAATTGAAATTTAATATTGCCTTCTTTCATATCAATCATGACACCTATAGTGCGTAAAACCAGTCTACCAAGTATATTTGGACAAGAGGATTGCAATCAATATCAAGAACAATAAAATCTATGGGCACATAATCCCTATTTTAAAGAATAAGAACATCATTAGTTCTTCCCAAAGGCTTTTTAATAGTAGAATCCACCAAGTGCAAATTAAGAGAACATTCTTCAATATCGGTAAGACCAAGAACATCACATAAAGATTTCGGAATCGTGGAAACACTAGGACCCCAATCACATAAAGCAAAACACTCATAAGTTTTAATCTTGAATTTGATAGTAGGTTCCCATTCATGATGTAATTTTCTAGGAATTGAGATTTCTAATTCCAATTTTTCTTCCAAAGCTTTCATCATGGCATCTATGATATGTTTAGTAAAAGCTTTATTTTGTTCATAAGCATGGGGTGTATTTATCATGGATTTCAACAAAGAAATACAATCAATCAAAGAGCAATTATCGTAATTAAAGTCTTTGTAATCCAAAAGAGTGGGCACATCACAAGTTAAAGTTTTGACCTCTCCAAATCCACTTTTATCAATTTTTTCATCAAGATTTTCACCCTTCGAATTATCAGGACGCCTTCTAACTAAAGTTGACTCATCTTAAGTCCCTCTATCATCAATTTGAATCTTACTAAACAAAGAATCAATAGAAGAAACACCAACCATTTTAAGATCTTCATCATTTTTATGAAAGCAATCACGAGAAAATGCTCTTTCTAAAAATTATCTTTTAGCTCTAAGCATAGCAGTTCTTTTCTTACTTTCATCCATATAAACATATAAAACTTTAATTGATTCATCAACCTTAGGCACAAATATGTTCAACTTAAGATTTTCTACATCATGAGAAATTCTATCAATACTTCTAGATATATCATCAATCTTATTTCACTTTTCTTCTATCGTCGAATTAAAAGCTTTTTGGGCATTGATAAATTCTTCAATATTATTCTCAAATCAGAGGTGTTCCTATTATTATTGCAAGAAGAATTACCATTGGAGTTACGATAATTATTAGAGGAATTTCCAGGAAAAGGCCTAGGATTAAAATTACCTCTATAAATGTTGTTTTAAAATTGTTTTGCGAAACAAAATTCACATCTACAGGATCACTGTTCTGCTCAATCAAAGTAGAAAAGGCACATCATTAAGATCAATAGGAGCACTTTTATTAGCAAACAATTTCATAAGAGCATCAAAATTTTCAATCAACTTACTAATTTCTTCAACCGAATTAACCTTTTTACTGGTAGGGGCTCTTTCGGTATGCAATTGTGAATAATTTGCCATAATATTATCAAGCAATTTAGTAGCTTCACCCAAAGCAATTTCCATAAAAGTACAACCCGCGGCAGAATCGAAAATATTTCTAGAAACAAAGTTCAATCTCGCATAAAAAATTCATATGACCGTTCAAAGATTAAAACCATGAGTAGGACAATTTCTTAGCATCAATTTCATTCTTTGCCCAGATTGTGCAACATGTTAATGCTCAAGTTTCTTAAAATTCATGATTTGAGTTCTAAGGGAAATAATTTTCGTGGGCGGAAAATACTTGGTAACAAAAGCATCTTTGCACTTATCCCAAGAATCGATACTATTGCGAGGCAAAGAATAAAACCAAATTTTTGCACGATCTCGCAAAGGAAATGGGAATAATTTCAACTTCATAATATCCTTGTCCACATATTTTTTCTTTTGCATCTCGCATAATTCTATGAATGTGTTTACATGGGACGCGGCATCCTCATTAGGAGTACCGGAAAATTGATCTTTCATAACAAGATTCAACAAAGCGGCATTAATATCACAAGATTCCGCACTAGTGGCGGGAGGAGAAATCGGAGTGTTAATAAATCCATTATTATTGGTACTGGAAAAATCACACAACTTGGTGTTTTCTTGAGTCATTGTGACTACGCAAACAAGATTGCACACAAAAACATATCTGACGGGAAAAACGTCGAACGAAAAAGAAGGGCGAATAAAACAGATTTTTTTTGTAAGTGGGGGAGATAAAAACAAGAGGAAAATGGCAAATAATGTAAATTGAAAGGAGATGAGATTTGTGATTAGGAACCTGATAGATGTTGTTGATGTCTCCTAGGCAACGACGCTAGAAATCCTTCTTGATGGCTCGTGTCTGCATCAGTATTTCCCCTAAGAGGAAGGGATGATGCAACACAACTACGGTAGGTATTTCCCTCAATGATGAAACCAAGGTTATCGAACCTATGTAAATGGTATCTGCACAGAAATAACAAATACTTGCAATCTGACACGTAAGAGGGGCTGTCAATCCCTCACGGGTAGAAGATAGATTGATTTGTATGATTTTGGATAAATAGATCTGACAATAAAATAAAATAAAATAAATAAAGAAAATAAAAGATCTGAAAATAAAAACAAATAAAAATAGATCTCAACGCAAATATGATAAAGAATAGACCTGGTTGGGCGTAGATGTCACTAGTGGCTTCTCTCGAGAAAAATAGCATACGGCGGGTAAACAACTTACTGTTGGGCAATTGATACAACTTCGAATAATTATGACGATATCCAGGATATGATCATTATATAGGCATCATGTCCAAGATTAATAAACCGACTCCTGCCTGCATCTACTACTATTACTCCACACATCGACCGCTATCCAGCGTGCATCTAGTGTATTAAGTTCATGGAGAAATGGAGTAATGCAATAAGAACGATGACATGATGTAGATAATATCTATTCATGTAGGAATAGACCCCATCTTGTTATGCTTCATAGCAACGATCAATACGTGTCTTGCTGCCCCTTCTGTCACTGGGAAAGAACACCGCACGACCAAACCCATCACAAAGAACCTCTTCCCATGGCAAGAAAAATCGATCTAGTTGGCCTAACTAAACCAAAGATTTGAAGAAGAAACACAAGGCTATAAGTAATCATGGATATAAGAGATCAAAACTCAAATAAATTTCATGGATAAAATAGATCTGATCATAAACTCAAAGTTCGTCGGATCCCAACAAACACAGCGCAAAAACAGTTACATCAAATAGTTCTCCAAGAGACCATTTTATTGAGAATCAAAAGAGAGAGAGGAAGCCATCTAGCTACAAACTACTGACCCGTAGGTCTACAATGAACTACTCACGCATCATCGGAGAGGCACCAATGAGGATGATGAACCCCTCCGTGATGGTATCTAGATTGGATCTGGTGGTTCTGGAACTTGCGGTGGCTGGAATTGTATTTCGTCGACTCTCCTAGGGTTTTTAGATTTTCGGGGTATTTATAGAGCAAAGAGGCGGTGCGGGAGGTGGCCGATGTGGGCACAACCCACCAGGGCACGCCTGGGCCCCCAGGCGCGCCCAGGTGGGTTGTGCTCCCCTAGAAGCCCCCCTCTGGTACTTCTTTTGCCCAATAGGCGTCTTCTGGTCTAGAAAAAATCTCCAAAAAGTTTTGCTGCGTTTGGACTCCGTTAGATATTGATTTTCTGCGAAGTAAAAAACAAAAAAAATAACAACCACTGGGATCTATATCAATAGGTTATTCCCAAAAAATGATATAAAGTTGCTATAAAATGATTGTAAAACATCCAAGAATGATAATATAACAGCATGGAACAATAAAAAATTATAGATACGTTGGGGACGTATCAGGCCTGAACAAAATTTTTTTGTCATGGTTATGACACGTCTATGATGATAATTGTGACAAAAACACGTATCATCATAGATGTGGTGGGCTCCTACTTCTATGACAAAATATCATGACAGAAAGTAGGCTTTATGTCCTAGGCGGGCCATGGAGGTACCTGCATGACATTCTTTGGCCCGTCCATGACATAAAAAATCATGGTAGAAGTGAGGGCGAGAAATTTTCGCGGAGTTCCCGGTTATGGTGGGTGGTCGGGGCCGAGTGATGCAGTGTGGTTTGCGCGTTTCTCACTTGTACACGTGCGAGGTGCGAGCCGTGTCGCTATAACTGAACCCGAGCGAGATACATTTGCTTACTGAACCCGAGCGATCACACTGCTATGTACTGAAGCGGTCAATCGATCCCTTCACTGCTAACTGAACCCAATCAATTGCTTATGCTGCTTACTGAAGCCGATCAAACCCCCGTGAGATACGTAGCTAGCCGGTTAGGTTGCTTCTGGATGAACAAAGCTCGTTGTTGCCGCCCGCATGATACATAGAACGAGTCAAGACGTGGTGAGTCCAGCCGGTTGGTTGGATGTGGATGAACAGTTCCCGCTGGGGGTTGGATGAACAGGACCCCAACAGTGTGTACGAAGTTGCCGCTGGATGAACAGGACCCCGTGGCAGTACGCGGTTGCCGCTGGATGAACAGGACCCCGAGGAGGCCGCGACACACCCTAGCCGGTTGTGGGTGGATGAACAGGACCCCATGCAGGCTAATTGAAGAGTAGCCGGTGGAGGCTGGATGAACAGTAGCCCATGGATGAACAGTGCCTGGTGGAGGCTGGAGGAAGTCGACGATGGATGAACAATCGATGGTGGATGAACAGTAGCAGGTGAAGGCTGGAGAGGTAGTGAACGATGGATGAACAGTAGCCTGTGGAGTCCCATCTTGCGGTACACCACACCTCCCTCGATGAACAGGACCCTATTTGGACTGTAGGCGGTTGGAGAGAAGTGCGTTTGCGGTATGCCACACCCCTCTCAATGAACAGGACCATGTTTCGACCGTAGGCGGTTGGACAAAAGTATGTTTCCTCCGTTTTGCGGTACACCACACCCCTCCCAATGATCAGGACCCTGTTTCAATCTAGGTTGTCAAAGAGGACTCTGTTTTCTCTGTTTTGTGGTACACCAGACCCTGAGTCGATGAACACAACCCTGTTTCGGCTATTCCGTCTAAGCTGGTTGGCTCCTGATGATCAGGACGCATTCCGACCCAATCGGTTGCCTCCCGATGAACACAACGTTGTTTCCTCCATTCCGACCTAGCTGGTTGGCTGCGGACAAACATGGTGCCATTGCTGTACATGATCGAGACCCTGCCTGTATGTACGTACGTGGCTGTATTTACTCTCTTGCAGCGTGGCCGTGTACACGATTTAGATAGGACTACCTGAACTGCTACGCCGGGGCTCTACTACGACACGCGACACTGCTTGCTCGACCAATGTTCATCATTGGAAAGAGAGCAATCCACAAGTATGTACGTACATGTTTGCGACCAGACACATAACACTGCGTACACTTTGACCTGGTGGGTCCCAACTGTCAGGGGAGTTATGGGGGCACTTTGTTTCGTCTGAAGATATGGCTGGTGGGTCCCTGCTGTCAGGGGGAGGAACCATTTTTCGCACATAATAAGGACGCACTTCTTTGCAAGCAAAGATGTAGCTGGTGGGTCCTAGCTGTCAGGGGGAGGCAACATTATTTTTTCCACATTAAAAGGAGGCAGTTGCATGCGTGCGTCCATGGACATGGTGCGTCTCCACTGTTAGCCTTTCCACGTACATTCGTCTTCCGATGATTCTCGCTTGTTGACCACGCTGCGCTGAGTGCACCAAGGTGGTGGATGACGACAAGGCCCGAAGATGGGAACAAGCCAGAGATGGGGAAGACGCGACAGCGGAGTCGCAGACGGAGAGGAGTGTGAGACTTGACTGGTTCTGGTGCGGGCTGGGGCTACACTCGGCAGAGAATAACAGGAGGTGCGGAGGAGTGGAGGGATGGTCTGGCCATCCGTGAGGTAGTGTTTCGCTCTGAGGCATGCGAAGCAGCGTTGTTGGATGCTGGAGGGTAGAGCAGGCGGTCTCACCAGCGCTGGAGGAAGAAGACGAGAGATTGAAGAAGAATGCCGGCCGTTGGATGTAAATCCAATGCCTTATTTAGGCTTCGACCTATTGGCCCAAATATCAGCGATTCCATTTGGTGGGCTGGGTGAAACAATAATGTAGCATCTATGCAGCCCATTTGTATGTTATGTTAGAATTTACAGCCCATTATAAAAAAAAATCGGAATAAACGGATTTGCTGGGCTGGGTTATCATGTTGGGCTGGACGGAGAAACGTTATAAAAATATAAACACGTGGTTGCACGTCTGTTACTGCATTGGTCAGTAAAATCTTAGCAAGCTTATGTTCACCAGGAATTAACTAGCAAGCTTATTGTTAAACAATTATTATTATTTTCATTATTATTATTTTGTAAGAACTTATCATTTACAAAATAAAATATTATTTAATCTGATGACTTAATAAGACATGGGGTATTATTATCTTTTAGGCTAGATGTGGGGAAGTTGAGTTAGTTCTAGGGAAAACTAGTGGGAGAAAATTCAGATTACCTACAAAAATAAAGTGGGAGAACAATCAAAGATATGATTGATAAAAAATAAAAATAAAGTAAGTGGTAAGGTCTATACAAAGATTGGACGAAGGACAAGTCAAACGGGAACCTTAGGTTGTTTAAAAAAATATGTAATAAAATTATACACACACACACACACACACACTATTATAGAAGGGAAACATAGCAAAGGAAAAACCGCATTGAAAAAAATGATACACCTGCTAGATCCCCATAATCATGTTGTGGGCCGCAGATGTCCTAAGAAAAGAAACTTTTCCTAGGCAGCCACGACCCAATTGATACCTACTGGACCTTAACAAAAGGAAACATGGAAGCCCAGTGAACTTGTTACATACATAAGCAAATAGCCACTGAAAAAATAAAAGGCAAACAGGTTAATGGGTTCTTAGACGAAATATTTTGGATAAAATAGATAATTACGACACATGGGATAATGCATGAAACACAAAGATGATAAAGGAGCATAAACAGACAAAGTACACCGTCTAGATCTTCGTGGAATGCTTGATCATGACGCCGCGACTGTCCATGTGCTCCTCGGTTACGGGAAGAATACACGCACTCATGTCCAAGATCCGCATGTACATGTCGTAGCATACGTATGCGTCCTTGTCCGTGTAGGTGATGTAGGCTAAACTCAGAGGTACCTCCCACCTGTCCAGGCGTATTGTATCCATGTCTTCTTTCAAGTTGGCGTAGCAGGGGTCGACGATGGCGGCAACGAGGTTAACCGCCGAGTTCTTCTCCTACCCATTGCCAATGACCTTGTATTGCTTCTGGATGTCAATGAGCTTTTTGCACCAGATGGCCGAATCGTAAAGCACAGTGGCGTTCTTCCAGATCGCCACCATAGCGAAGGTGCAGTCGGCGGTGCCGATGAAATGTGTGAGTGCTCCAGAACCTCTGATGGCCCTACAGTAATGGTAGACGAGAACCTCATCCCGCACACATACCTGGGCGACGGCAATCCACTGGTCCTTCCAAGGAGATGGATGGATGGGCACAAGGTCTAGTCCCGCGACCTTGTGCTTCTCCTCCTGTAGGTACTGCTTGAACTTGGTGAGGCAGAGCTTCACTGAGTCTGGATCGTTGGTGTACATCACATTCAACTTGGTGCTGCCATGGGTCTGAATGGTGAACTCAAAAGTGAACTCCTTGCTGAAGTCCATATCCAGCAGGCTCACCCCTCGGATCGCCATTGGAGTCTCTTCTCACATAGAGTTGATGTGGCGGTTCTTGTTTTGTGGGGATTGGGGGCAGGGGGAACATGAAGATGATGGGGAGATATGGAGAGCAGTGGGCTCCTTATTTACACTAGGTATCTGTGTGTAGTGGGGTACTGGGGGGTGGCAGCAACAGCTCATTTTTCCAATCTTGGGGAACTACAATCGCCAGTGAACATAGTGGGTATGCAGCAGCAGCTAGTTTTTCAACTCTTGGGAACTCCAGTCGCGAGTAAACATAGTGGGTACAGGCGGCAACAGTTATACTACCCCTCCCCCCTCGCCCGCTATACGCCCGAAAGAACACGCCTCCTCAACGCATTCAAACACATCCATTAAACCAGCCTGGAAGCCGAGAAACCTATTCCCGCCACACGTCCGTTCACGAGCGGGCAACTTTACTTCAATTTTATTTGCTTTACTTAAATTTTATTCTTAAAACAAGCAAATCATTGGCTCGTTCTATCAGTGCAACATGATCAACATGCAAAACAATAGAAATATTATTCTCAAGACGCACACAATCAGCTCATGTCGCACTTGCAAAATTACAATACTACCAAGTTTGAACAACTTGTTATGGTTGCTGTCCTCTGCATCATCATGCCATGTTTCCCAGCTTGCAAGATTCACAACCAACCCATAAGATTCAAATAATAAGTACAACAAAGATGCCTACACATCTAAATTGTTCACAGAACAGAGCCAATAGTTATTGTACAACTAAAACATTGTGAGAAAGTGAACAAATAAATAAAAATAGATCGCTTCTTCGTGTAAGCAATTTGATTCAAATATTCGCTGAAACATTGAAACTAGTCCTATTTATGGCCATGCAGGTCAAACATTGGCAGATAAAATGTTCTGCATCACTGGTGGCACTACCACTTCCAACTTCTGTGTCATAGATTTTGAAGTAGTGTGGAGCCTCATCCTTAGTATTTAACAAATACACATAGCACAATCTAGTGTAAGCATCAATTAAGGTCATGAAATATTTCTTTCAACCTTTAGTCAAGGCACCATTCATCTCGCACATATCTGAATGTATGAGTTGATGAGATCTAGTGGTGCTAGGTGTTTCTCCTTCGCAGGCTTGCGAGGTTGCTTAGCTTGCACATGTGCATGGCACTTATAGCATTTGGCTAAAGTGAAACTCGGGTTTAAATACCTGTTCGCTAGCCGTGTCATACAACCCAAGACCATTCCAACATTTGTAGTTGAGTGTTCCTGTTAGCACATATAAAGAAAGAACATGATTACTATAATAGTGGCACTACTTGAAGCAACTTTATTTTCAAAATGAGAAAATATTGTGATAGAATAGCTTTATCTAAAAATACAATGTCAGCACAGTATGACAAAGCACGATCATGTGGATAAAGGACAGTACTGACCTGTGTGAGATGACTTTAGGAGATCAAGTTATTCTTCAGGTCCCCTTATCTTGCCATGGAGGTGATTCATTGACATTTATTAACAACCTCAGTGTGGCATTAGAAGGAGGAGCGTCGACTCATCCCAATCTATTTTTGTGTGCAGTTCAACAAAAATTATGTCGCCCGCCATGCCCCGAGGAAGAGAAGGGGACCGTGCATCCTCAACGGTAGACCTGATGGACTCAACTAGTTCAGTGCACATGCTATGTGATTGATGCAGTGCACATGGATTTGATTTTGCCGGGTACGCCTTCTGCAAGTTATATACATTGGAAATGAAATGGTAGCTAAGACAGTAGCTCTAGTACTATTACTTCATTTTATCAGTGGCAGTAGCGGTGCCAAAACATTGCCTCAAATTATTGGTGGCATTAAATGAAGGTGCAAAAACACTATCATTCTTTCTTTATCATGGCAGTGCCAAACAATAGCACAAGATCAGTAGCTGGATGTAGAGTCAAAACAACAAAAAAGGAACATATTCGGTCATAGGAACCATAACTAAGAGAGGGGCCCTATGCCGTCACGATGGTACGCCTAATGGACTTAGCCAGTTCACGACTCGATTCTCCTGGATACGCCTTATGCAAGTGGTGAACGTGCAGCTCCACTTGGATGATTCAATTCATGCCACCTTTTTGTGCAGTTCACCTAAAATTAAGCAATGTTTGCATCATGCAGCTAGCAAGAAGTACTTGGTCTCATGAGCTGGTAGCTTCTTCTTTATTAGTTGCACTAAAATTGAGCAACATTACGGTTAGTCGTCATGCTCATGCAATGTGTAACTATACTTTGCTTATCCTTTTGTGCAGTTCCACAAAAATCAAGTGCCATTGTGGCGACGGTGGTGGCTAATCTTGCAAAGGCAAATAAACTGTTGCACGGCATTACCCATAGAGTTAGCCAAAGAGGTTAGGAACTCCAATCACCCTTTGTGCAGTTCCACTAAAATCGTGAGACATTGACCATGTGACATTTTAATAGAACTACACAAGACACTCTTTAAAATAAGTGTTTTGTGCAGCTCACTAAAAGGTCACAATAGCAACAAGGTGAAATGGATATCCCTATATGCACAAAAAAGATAGAAAGAAAACAGTTACTGGTAAATAACAAGATATGAAACATACATGAAATGAAAAGAAGCATCTTCATTATCTTCATGGAAACTGTCGGATTCCGGGCTCCACTGTGAAGGAAATATGCCCTAGAGGCAATAATAAAGTTGTTATTTATATTTCCTTATATCATGATAAATGTTTATTATTCATGCTTATTGTATTAACCGAAAACTTAGTACATGTGTGAATACATAGACAAACAGAGTGTCCCTAGTATGCCTCTACTTGACTAGCTCATTAATCAAAGATGGTTAAGTTTCCTGGCCATAGAGATGTGTTGTCATTTGATCTACGGGATCACATCATTAGAGAACGATGTGATGGACAAGACCCATCTGTTAGCTTAGCATAATGATTGTTTAGTTTTATTGCTATTTCTTTCTTCATGACTTATACATATTCCTCTGACTATGAGATTATGCAACTCCCGAATACCGGAGGAACACTCTATGCCCTATCAAATGTCACAACGTAACTAGGTGATTATAAAGATGCCCTACAGGTGTCTCCGAAGGTGTTTGTTGAGTTGTCATAGATCGAGATTAGGATTTGTCACTCCGTGTATCGGAGAGGTATCTCTGGGCCCTCTCGGTAATGCACATCACTATAAGCCTTGCAAACAATGTAAGTAATGAGTTAGTTACGAGATGATGCATTATGGAACGAGTAAAGAGACTTGTCGGTAACGAGATTGAACTAGGTATGATGATATCGACGATCGAATCTCGGGCAAGTAACATACCGATGACAAAGGGAATAACGTATGTTGTTATGCGGTTTGACCGATAAAGATCTTCGTAGAATATGTAGGAGCGAATATGAGTATCCAGGTTCCGCTATTGGTTATTGACCGGAGATGTGTCTCGGTCATGTCTACATAGTTCTCAAACCCATAGGGTCCGCAAGCTTAACGTTCGATGATGATTTGTATTATGAGTTTTGTGTTTTGGTGACCGAAGTCTGTTCGGAGTCCCGGATGAGATCACGGACATGATGAGGAGTCTCGAAATGGTTGAGATGTAACGATTCATATATTGGAAGGTTGTATTCGAACATTGGAATGGTTCCGAGTAATTCGGGCATTTTATCGGAGTACCGGGGGTTTACCGGAACCCCCCGGGAGAAGTCATGGGCGTCATGGGCCATGGGAGAGAAGAGGGGACAACCCACAAGGGGGAGACACGCGCCCGCCTCAAGGGGAGTCCGAATAGGAAGGGGAGGCGGCACGGCCCTTCCCTCCTCCCCACCTTCCCTCTTTACCCCTCCGATGGAAGGAAAGGTGGGGGGCCGAATCCTACTTGGACTAGGAGTCCAAGTATGACTCCCCCCTTGGCGCGCCCTCCTGGGCATGGCCTCCTCCTCCCCTTTATATCTGGGCGGGGGGACCCCAAAGGCACCCAAGATTTGTCTTAGCCGTGTGCGGTGCCCCCCTCCACAGTTTACTCCTCCGGTGATAATGTAGTAGTGCTTAGGTGAAGCCCTACGCGGATCACATCACCAACACCGTGCCATGCTGTTGTGCTGACGGAACTCTCCCTCGACCCTCTACTGGATCAAGAGCTTGAGGGACGTCATCGAGCTGAACGTGTGCTGAACACGGAGGTGCCATACATTCGGTACTTGGATCGGTTGGATCATGAAGATGTTCGACTACATCAACCGCGTTAACATAACGCTTCCGCTTTCGGTCTACGAGGGTATGTGGACACACTCTTCCTGTCTCGTTGCTATGCATCTCCTAGATAGATCTTGCGTGATCATAGGAATTTTTTGAATTACTATGTTCCCCAACAGTGGTATCTGAGCCAGGTTTGTGCGCAGATGATATGCACGAGTAGAACACATGAGTTGTGGGTGATAATAGTCATACTGCTTACCACCAACATCTTACTTTGATTCGGCGGTATTGTTGGATGAAGCGGCCCGGATAGACATTACATGACCGTGTTCATGAGACTGGTTCTACCGACGTGCTTCGCACACAGGTGGCTGGCGGGTGTCTGTTTCTCTAACTTTAGTTGAATTGAGTATGACTACGGTCGGTCCTTGTTGAAGGTTAAAACAACACACTTGACAAAAAAATCGTTGTAGTTTTGATGCGTAGGTAAGAACGGTTCTTGCTAGAAGCCCATAGCAGCCACGTAAAACTTGCAACAACAAAGTAGAGGACATCTAACTTGTTTTTGCAGGGCATGTTATGATGTGATATGGTCAAGACGTGATGAGATATAAATTGTTGTATGAGATGATCATGTTTTGTAGAAGTTATCGGCAACTGGCAGGAGCCTTATGGTTGTCGCTTTATTGTTTGAAATGCAATCGCCATGTAATTGCTTTACTTTATCGCTAAGCGGTAGCGATAGTCGTAGAAGCAATAGTTGGCGAGACAACAACGACGCTACGATGGAGATCAAGGTGTCAAGCCGGTGACGATGGATATCATGACGGTGCTTTGGAGATGGAGATCAAAGGCACAAGATGGTGATGGCCATATAATGTCACATATTTTGATTGCATGTGGTGTTTATATTTTATGCATCTTATTTTGCTTAGTACGGCGGTAGCATTATAAGATGACCCCTCACTAAATTTCAAGGTATAAGTGTTCTCCCTGATTATGCACCGTTGCTACAGTTCGTCGTGCCGAGACACCACGTGATGATCGGGTGTGATAAGCTCTACGTTCACATACAACGGGTGCAAGCCAGTTTTGCACATGCAGAATACTCAGGTTAAACTTGACGAGCCTAGCATATGCATATATGGCCTGGGAACACTGAGACCGAAAGGTCGAACGTGAATCATATAGTGGATATGATCAACATAGTGATGTTCACCATTGAAAACTACTCCATCTCACGTGATGATCAGACATGGTTTAGTTGATATGGATCACGTGATCATTTAGATGACTAGAGGGATGTCTATCTAAGTGGGAGTTCTTAAGTAATATGATTAATTGAACTTTAATTTATCATGAACTTAGTACCTGATAGTTTTTGCATGTCTATGTTGTTGTAGATCAATGGCCCATGCTACCGTTCCCTTGAATTTTAATGCGTTCCTAGAGAAAGCTAAGTTGAAAGATGATGGTAGTAACTACACGGACTGGGTCCGTAACTTAAGGATTATCATCATTGTTGCACAGAAGAATTATGTCCTGGAAGCACCGCTAGGTGCAAGACCCACTGCAGGAGCAACTCCGGATGTTATAAACATCTGGCAGAGCAAAGCTGCTGACTACTCGATAGTTCAGTGTGCTATGCTTTACGGTTTAGAATCGGGACTTCAAAGACGTTTTGAATGTCATGGAGCATATGAGATGTTCCAGGAGTTGAAGTTAATATTTCAAGCAAATGCCCGAGTTGAGAGATATGAAGTCTCCAACAAGTTCTATAGCTGCAAAATGGAGGAGAATAGTTCTATGAGTGAACATATACTCAAAATGTCTGGGTATCATAACCACTTGACTCAACTCGGAGTTAATCTGCCTGATGATAGTGTCATTGACAGAGTTCTTCAATCACTGCCGCCAAGCTATAAAGGCTTCGTGATGAACTATAATATGCAAGGGATGGAAAAGACAATTCCTGAGCTCTTCGTGATGCTAAAGGCTGCGGAGGTAGAAATCAAGAAGGAGCATCAAGTGTTGATGGTTAATAAGACCACTAGTTTCAAGAAAAAGGGCAAAGGGAAGAAGGGAAACTTCAAGAAGAACAGCAAACATGTTGCTGCCCAAGGGAAGAAGCCCAAGTCTAGACCTAATCCTGAAACTGAGTGCTTCTACTGCAAAGGGACTGGTCACTGGAAGCAGAACTGCCCCAAGTATTTGGCGGATAAGAAGGATGGCAAAGTGAAAGGTATATTTGATATACATGTTATTGATGTGTACCTTACTAATGCTCGTAGTAGCGCTGTGGTATTTGATAACTTTCTACATTGCTCATATTTGCAACTCGAAACAGGGGCTATGGATTAAATGAAGATTGTCTAAGGACGAGGTGACGATGCACCTGGGAAATGGTTCCAAAGTCGATGTGATCGTCGTCGGCACGCTACCTCTACATCCACCGTCTGGATTAGTATTAGACCTAAATAATTGTTATTTGGTGCCAGCGTTGAGCATGAACATCATATCTGGATCTTGTTTAATGTGAGACGGTTATTCATTTAAATCAGAGAATAAATGGTTGTTCTATTTATATGAGTAATATCTTTTATGGTCATGCACTCTTGATGAGTGGTCTATTTTTGTTGAATCTCGATCGTAGTGATACACATATTCATAATATTGAAGCCAAAAGATGCAAAGTTAATAATGATAGTGCAACTTATTTGTGGCACTGCCGTTTAGGTCATATTGGTGTAAAGAGCATGAGGAAACTCCATGCTGATGGACTTTTAGAATCACTTGATTATGAATCACTTGATGCTTGCGAACCATGACACATGGGCAAGATGACTAAGACTCCGTCCTCTGGAACAACTGAGCGAGCAACTGACTTGTTGTAAATAATACATACTGATGTATGGGCCGCAGGCAGGCAAGTCTGGGGACCCCCGTTTCCAGAACACCGACAACTTGGTACTTGCGAACCATGCCTCATGGGCAAGATGACTAAAACTCCGTTCTCCGGAACAATGGAGCGAGCAACAGATTTATTGGAAATCATACATACTGATGTATGTGGTCCAATGAACATTGAGGCTCGCGGCGGGTATCGTTATTTTCTGACCTTCACAGATGATTTGGGCAAATATGGGTATATCTACTTAATGACACATAAGTCTGAAACATTTGAAAAGTTCAAAGAATTTCAGAGTGAAGTGGAAAATCATCGTAACAAGAAAATAATATTTCTATGATATGATCATGGAGGTGAATATTTGAGTTATGAGTTTGGTCTTCATTTGAAACAATGTGGAATAGTTTCGCAACTCACGCCACATGGAACACCACAGCGTAATGGTGTGTCCGAACATCGTAACCGTACTTTATTAGATATGGTGTGATCTATGATGTCTCTTACCGATTTACCACTATCATTTTGGGGTTATGCTTTAGAGACGGCTGCATTCACGTTAAATAGGGTACCATCTAAATCCGTTGAGATGACACCATATGAACTATGGTTTAGCAAGAAACCTAAGCTATCATTTCTTAAAGTTAGGGGCTGTGATGCATATATGAAAAAGCCTCAACCTGATAAGCTCGAACCCAAATCGGAGAAATGTGTCTTCATAGGATACCCAAAGGAGATTGTTGGGTACACCTTCTATCAAAGATCCGAAGGCAAGACATTCGTTGCTAAGAATGGATCCTTTCTAGAGAAGGAGTTTCTCTCAAAAGAAGTGAGTGGGAGGAAAGTAGAACTTGATGAGGTAATTGCACCTTCTCCCGAATTGGAAAGTAGTTCATCACAGAAATCAGTTCCAGTGATTCCTACACCAATTAGTGAGGAAGCCAATGATAATGATCGTGAAACTTCAGATCAAGTTACTACCGAACCTCGTAGGTTAACCAGAGTACGGTCCGCACAAGAGTGGTACGGTAATCCTGTTCTGGAGGTCATGTTACTTGACCATGACAAACCTACGAACTATGAGGAAGCGATGATGAGCCCAGATTCCGCGAAATGGCTTGAGGCCATGAAATCTGAGATGGGATCCATGTATGAGAACAAAGTGTGGACTTTGGTTGACTTGCCTGATGATCGGCAAGCCATAGAGAATAAATGGATCTTCAAGAAGAAAACTGACGCTGATGGTAATGTTACTGTCTACAAAGCACGACTTGTTGCAAAAGGTTTTCGACAAGTTCAAGGAGTTGACTACAATGAGACCTTCTCACCCGTAGCGATGCTTAGGTCTGTCTGAATCATGTTAGCAATTGCCGCATTTTATGATTATGAAATTTTGCAAATGGATGTCAAAACTGCATTCCTTAATGGATATCTTAAATAAGAGTTGTATATGATGCAACGAGAAGGTTTTATCGATCCTAAAGGTGCTAACAAAGGGTGCAAGCTCCAATGATCCATTTATGGACTGGTGCAAGCATCTCGGAGTTGGAATATACGCTTTGATAGTGTGATCAAAGCATATGGTTTTATACAGACTTTTGGAGAAGCATGTATTTACAAGTAAGTGAGTGGGAGCTTTGTAGCATTTCTAATATTATATGTGGGTGACATATTGTTGATTGGAAATAATACATGATTTCTGGATAGCATAAAAGGATACTTGAATAAGAATTTTTCAATGAAAGACCTCGGTGAAGCTGCTTATATATTGGGCATCAAGATCTATAGAGATGAATCAAGACGCTTAATTGGACTTTCACAAAGGACATACCTTGATAAAGTTTTGAAGAAGTTCAAAATGGATCAGTCTAAGAAAGGGTTCTTGCCTGTGTTACAAGGTGCGAAGTTGAGTCAGACTCAATGCCCGACCATTGCAGAAGATAGAGAGAAAATGAAAGTCATTCCCTATGCCTCAACCATAGGTTCTATCATGTATGCATTGCTATGTACCAGACCTGATGTGCGCCTTGCTATAAGTTTAGCAGTGAGGTACCAAAGTAATCCAGGAGTGGGTCACTGGACTTTGGTCAAGAACATCCTGAAATACCTGAAAAGACTAAGGATATGTTTCTCGTTTATGGAGGTGACAAAGAGCTTGTCATAAATGGTTACGTCGATGCAAGCTTTAACACTGATCCAGATGACTCAAAATCGCAAACTAGATACGTATTTATATTGAATGGTGGAGCTGTCAGTTGGTGCAGTTCCAAGCAGAGCGTCGTGGCGGGATCTACGTGTGAAGCGGAGTACATAGCTGCTTCAGAAGCTGCAAATGAAGGAGTCTGGATGAAGGAGTTCATATCCGATCTAGGTGTAATACCTAGTGCATCGGGTCTAATGAAAATCTTTTGTAACAATACTGGAGCAATAGCCTTGGCGAAGGAATCCAGATTTCACAAGAGAACCAAACACATCAAGAGATGCTTCAATTCCATCCGCGATCAAGTCAAGGAGGGAGACATAGAGATTTGCAAAATACATATTGATCTGAATGTTGCAGACTCATTGACTAAGCCTCTTCCACGAGCAAAACATGATCAGCACCAAGACTCCATGGGTGTTAGAATCATTACTATGTAATCTAGATTATTGACTTTAGTGCAAGTGGGAGACTGAAGGAAATATGCCCTAGAGGCAATAATAAAGTTGTTATTTATATTTCCTCTTTCATGATAAATGTTTATTATACATGCTAGAATTTTATTAACCGAAACTTAGTACATGTGTGAATACATAGACAAACAGAGTGTCCCTAGTATGCCTCTACTTGACTAGCTCGTTAATCAAAGATGGTTAAATTTCCTGACCATAGACATGTGTTGTCATTTGATCAACAGGATCACATCATTAGAGCATGATGTGATGGACAAGACCCATCCGTTAGCTTAGCATAACGATCGTTTAGTTTTATTGCTATTGCTTTCTTCTTGACTTATGCATATTCCTCTGACTATGAGATTATGCAACTCCCGAATACGGGAGGAACACTTTGTGTGCTATCAAACGTCACAAAGTAACTGGGTGATTATAAATATGCTCTATAGGTGTCCCCGAAGGTGTTTGTTGAGTTGGCATAGATCGATATTAGGTTTTGTCACTCCGTGTATCGCAGAGGTATCTCTGGGCCCTCTCGGTAATGCACATCACTATAAGCCTTGCAAGCAATGTAACTAATGAGTTAGTTATGGGATGATGCATTACGGAACGAGTAAAGAGACTTGCCGGTAACGACATTGAAATAGGTATGATGATACCGACGGTCGAATCTCGGGCAAGTAACATACCGATGACAAAGGGAATAATGTATGTTGTTATGCGGTTTGACCGATAAAGATCTTCGTAGAATATGTAGGAGCCAATACGAGCATCCAGGTTCCACTATTGGTTATTGACCGGAGATGTGTCTTGGTCATGTCTACATAGTTCTCGAACCCGTAGGGTCCGCACGCTTAACGTTCGATGACGATTTGTATTATGAGTTATGTGTTTTGGTGACCGAAGTTTGTTCAGAGGCCCGGATAAGATCACGGACATGACAAGGAGTCTCGAAATGGTCGAGAGGTAACGATTAATATATTGGAAGGTTGTATTCAGACATCGGAATGGTTTCGAGTAATTCAGGTATTTTATCTGAGTACCAGGGGAGTTACCGGAACCCCCTGGGGGAAATCATGGGCCTCATGGCCATGGGAGAGAAGAGGGGACAACCCACAAGGGGGAGGCGCCCCAAGGGGAGTCCGAATAGGAAGGGGAGGGGGCGCGGCCCCCCTTTCCCTCCTCCTCTCCTCTCCTTCTATCTTTCCCCTTTCAATGGAAGGAAAGGTGGGGGGCCAAATCCTACTTGGACTAGGAGTCCAAGTAGGACTCCCCCCTTGGCGCGCCCCTCATAGGCCGCCGGCCTCCTCCTTCCCCCCTTGGGGGCGGGGGGCACCCCAAAGGCACACCAAGATTTGTCTTAACCGTGTGCGGTGCCCCACTCCATAGTTTACTCCTCCGGTCATAGAGTCATAGTGCTTAGGCGAAGCCCTGCACGGATCACATCACCAACACCGTCGCCACACTGTCGTGCTGACGGAACTCTCCCTCGACCCTCTACTAGATCAAGAGCTCGAGGGACGTCATCGAGCTGAACGTGTGCTGAACAGGGAGGTGCCGTACATTCGGTACTTGGATCAGTTGGATTGTGAAGACGTTCGACTACATCAACCGTGTTAACATAACGCTTCCGCTTTTGGTCTACGAGGGTACATGGACACACTCTTCCTGTCTCCTTGCTATGCATCCCCTAGATATATCTTGCGTGATCGTAGGAATTTTTTTTGAATTACTACGTTCCCCAACATGCAGACCCTGGATAGATTCAAACTCGGGGGTGCGTGCAAAGAACTCATCCTCCCAAGTCTGCCAACTCGTCGATCCCATCGCCTAGCTCGATGAACTGTAAGAAAACGGGACACAACAGTTTATCCAGATTCAGGCCACCTTGCGGTGTAAAACCCTACTCCTGCTTTGTGGTGGATTAGCCTCGAGGTGGGCTGAGGATGAACTAGTATAGTGGAATAACAACCTCATGAGGTGTGTTCTTGTGCTCGAGTGAGGTGGTGGGTGCGTGGATGGAATGGATCCGGATCCGGTCTGCCCTTCCTACGGTGGTGGCTAGGCTCCATTTATAGTGGCCTTGGTCCTCTTCCAAAATGAAGGCGGGAAGGGATCCTACAACGGCCAAATTCAAAGGGAGACAACTAGTACATCTTATCCTGACGAAAGGTGGTCTTCGCCTGCAAAGCTTCTGGTCGTGATGTCGTGGTGGGCTCAGTGATGACATCCGTCCTGTCGTCCTGGCGGTCTTGGTCTTGTAGCATGGAAATGGAAACCTTTGGTTGATTCCTCGGGACCACGTGCCTACGCTTGCCTCCTTAGCACCAAAGAGGAAACCTGCTGCACTGCGCCTGCTGGCGCCTGCCTGGCCTTGGTCGTCATGGCTTGCGTTACTCGAACCTCATGAGGCGAGGGCTTGCATAGAAGTCTCCGCTCCTCGGGAGCTGGCCTAAGGAGGCTGCTCCTTATGGAGGTCTTGGCATAGTCCACCTCGCGAGGCTTGGTCCCTTGCGAGGGTCTTGTGCTGATGCTGAAGATGGGCCATACCAGGCCATCGTTGGAGCCACGCCGTGGGCCGCAGGCAGGCAAGTCTGGGTACCCCGGTTCCTAGAACGCCGACAATAGCCCCCGGGCCCAAGGTGCACTCAGACTTGGCTTCGAGACGAAGGCAAGGGGCAAGGGCGAAGCGCCACGAGCCCCAACCACCTGCGGGCCCGGTCGACGCGTGGCGCTTGATGGGACGTGAGCGCCTCCACTTCCCCACGTGGCCTCGATAACCGCCAGGCTTGGCAGCTGCCTGCTGTAAGCGCAGCTTTGCCATCACTGCCCGCCCTGCTCGCCCTTGACTCCCCCTCTTTCCTGTGAACTTGCGGCCCTTCCCCCAGATCCGGTGTCGGCGCCAACCCTCCCTTGACGCCATGGCCCCGAGGTCGAAGAAGAAGGGGAAGGCCTGCGCTCCTGCCAAATTCCGGCCGGGCTTGGATCCCGCTCTCGAGCGGTCGACGGTGATCAATCGGGAGGGGTTGGACAAGGTCCGGCCGGCCCTTGCTGCTGATTCCAACGAGTGGAAGGTGCTGATGGTTTGGCCTGCTTCTCGGGCCATGATCGACATGGAATCCAATGAGATCCCCATCCATCTTCATGCTTTCCTGGCCGGCTTGGTCCCCCCTTTCTTTGATTTCTTCAATGCCATAATCTCGCATTACCAGATCCAAGCACTGCATCTGGACCCCCGGTCCATCATCCTCCTTGATGTTTTTGCCTTCCTGTGCGAGGCCATGGTGGGCATTGCCCCGTTTGTCGCCCTATTCCGCCATTTCTTCTCGCTTCAGTTGGTCGATGACCGCCAGTGCTCGGGATGCGTGGCCTTCGAGGCTGTTGCAGCAACAACTGGATCAGGCATCGACTTCACGCTGTGCCCGGATGCGAGAGGATTTCGGAAGCAGTGGGTGTATGTGGACACCGGCATGCTCAGCCCCCTGCTCCTGCTCCCGCGAGTGCTGGCGGTACCCAGTTCCGGTTGGGGGCATCCGAAGCTCGTCGACCATCGGCTCGCCCATGTCTGGTCCAGGCTGGCCAAGTTGAAGACGGTCGGGGTGGCAGCACCGATGGTGGTGACGGAGTTCGCCCAGCAGCGCATCACCCTGCTCCATCGCCATTCTCGCCTAATGTGGGCCTTCACCGGCAACAAGGACCCCATGAGGCTCCATGTGCCTTCGCTTTATTCCAAGACGCTGTGCGCGATGCTCGAGCTCCTGACAAGTGACCCAGCGCCTGCCGCACTTCCGGAGGAGGGCTGCCTCTTGTACCAATGCTCAAACAAAGAGGACTTCGTGAGGCAGATGCCCCTCTTCGATGAGTGGGGGCTACGCCCAGTGGCAACGGCGGAGCCAACACACAAGCGTTGGGTTCAAGTGACCCCAACGAATTTTTCTACATACATGCGTGTAGGTACATGTTTGGTTAACCTGAACCCAGTAAAGAACCTACCTGACCGCAAATAGCATAAGGTGGTCATGTGAACAGCGTAAACAAAGGGCCCAAAAGCCCACGGGCCGTCAATGCCTAGGCGCCCAGCTGGCCAGGCCTAAACCGTGATTGGTCACGTACTTTTTACTCATGTTTTGTATTCGTATATGCACGCACGCAGCCACATGCCACGTCGGGTCGTTGTCTGTTCGTTTTCCAATCCGCATCTCTCCTCCTCTCGTCTATTCGTGTTCCTCAGTGTCTCGGCCGCCGCACACCAGCGGCAAGCAGGCTGCTACAGATTCATAGCGTCAACCCAAAATTTCAGGTAATTAGAATACTCTCTTATGTATGTTCTATCTAGCCTAATAGCTTAGGGTAATAGTGATTTTTTTGCCCTAGTTTTTTATTTGTTTTTCTCCATGGACTTTGATTGATTAAGGCTATGAAGCAGTATTATTCAAAGAGAACTCGTACACAAATCCAGAATGATACATGCACATCAAGGTCACCCAGTAGATAGGCAAAGTGCATTAAACGTTACTACAACTAGTCCTCCGAAGCCCACTATCGACAACGAAATTAACTTAGATGAGTTGCCTTATGAACCGGCTGATTGAAAGATAATTTCAGAGTGCAGAAGAAATTCAAAGATGCAAGATGAGATTAGGCGTAGATATTTAACAAGGAAACCTTGCAGGCCCATCATCTAATTTTGATTACTCATAGAGGAAGGTTCGAGATACTCAACGTAGAATTAATCCAGATTAGTTTGATGAATATGGTCGTTGGCTTGAGTATAGTGCCAAGGTGCATAAGGCCTTTTTTGTTTGTGTTGATACCTTTTTAGAGATTACAATGAGGAACAAGCTGGGAGTGATGCATTTGCAATTAATGATTGGAAAAAAGGAGTCAAATTCGCATAAAGAGTGAATGAGCGAACCCAATGGCCAAATTTTCTGGCTCCGCCCCTGCTCGGTGGGCCTTGAAGGGCCTCGCGAGAATCCCATTTCGGTGGTTCCCGTCCTTGCCGACCCTGTGGTGCACGCCCTGGTTGTGGATGCAGGGGGCGAACACCACCGGGTATTCCTGAGGTGAGCACTGGCGAGCGGACGCCGCCAGATGCTCCCGAGGTGGCCGCTCCCGCAGTTTCAGCAAGCGCTCCTGAGGTGACCACTCCTGAGCAGGTGCGGCCCGATGTTCCTGAGGAAGCCGCTGGTGAGCAGGTGTGACCCGACGCTCCTGAGGAAGTTGCTGGTGAGCAGGTGCGACCCGATGCTCCTGACTAAGGTGCCCCAAAAGCCTGGGTGAGCGCTCCTAAGGTGGCGTCGTGCCAAGGGTCATGCTCCGACCCTCGGCTCGCTTCGTATGAACCTTGGAGTACTCCGCAAGAGGGAAGGGCTCCCGAGCTGCAGTGGCGACGCCTACTGGCCCCTGAAACAGACGAAATACATAGACATAGACAAGTAAGTGCATTATCTTTATGGCTCCTTGCGTGTCGCATCCTGTCCTGGCCCTAGCTCGTTAGGATCCCTTTGGCTATGGCGGCGAAAGCTCCTGGGGAGAGACCTCCGGAGGTTCTTCGTCCACTCACGATTCCGAGTCCCTCGCGCCAAACACCTATGCAAGGCACGGGGCCAGCCCGCGAGGTGGGTGCGCCGCCGGGAGGCCGTGAACCTGTGCTCCCAGCGTCCTTCCTTCATGGTCACCCCTGGGGCGTAGGAGGCGTGATGACGGCTCCTCCATTGGTCATCGACGATGGTTGGGCAACCCCAGCATTGGCTTCATCTTCGAGCAGTGGGGACATGCCGCCCAACGCTTTCGCCGAGGCCTGGGGGGTGACCGGGGAAACGCGAGCGACTAGCCCCTTGCTGGAGCCGGGCAAGCCGCTTCGCGCCTCTCCGGCAGCCCCCGGGACGGAGGATGGGCTTGGCCACGTGCTGAGATTACGCGTGGGCATAGCGCTGTCCGCCACGACCACTTGCAGGAAGCGATGGGCGCGCTGAGCCGGCTCGGGGGAGAGCTTGTTGATGTCGACGCCCGCCTCGAGACGGAGGGCCACCGCTTGGCGTGCGAGTGGCACCAGTCGAAGGTCGCCATCAACCTTGGGCATCTTCAGCACGAGCGCGCCAGCGCAAGCGCCGCGGTAGGTCACAAGTCGACACGTAGGTCATAATACATTATAATGACAACACTTTGGCTCCTGCTGGCTGACAAACATGACATGCAGACCATGTATAAAATACACACATGCATCACATACACATGAGCCATACTATTCACATCAAACCTGCAAAACAAAGTTATGCATAGAATTGCATTCTACTGGTTTGAGTGATCGTGTACGAAATACAAGGCGCTACGCACACGACGTTCCCGCACACGTTTTCGGAAATCACATATCATATATGAACTCCGATCATGCCAAATTTTTTGATCTGACCGATCTTATCGATCATCGCGAGTTCAATTCGGATTTACATTTCACTGTTAACCCCGATGGCGGTTACCGACTGGTAGGGATAGGTTTTTTCACGACCTCATCGACTCCGATCATCAGAAAACATAGCCACATCGATCCCCATGTGCAGTTGATCTCATCAACCGTGCACACAGCCGATCTAATCAACGACAACAGATCTCATCTGCCGCCTCCACATATCTAATATGCATACGATCTAAATCCAAATCCTATAGCAAAGGCTCTGATACCACTGTTGGGTTCTATGGTAGGGTGCGTCAGCTGCAAATTAAAATTTTCCTACGCGCAGAACAACCAGGAACATGCTACGGGAGATGGATCACAGATCGTAACCACTAGACGTGCAGTGCAGTGCAGCGGAAGAAGATTTAAGGAAGCGCGTCCGTGTGGGTCATCCCCTCCTTGTCCGATCTCCCTCGAACAGCCGGTCATTGGTCCCCATGTACAGGTGTGCCGGAGCGGCGCAAGTGCACCGCCTCTAACAGTATCCGCGCGTGCAGGAGGAACACCGTGTGGCGGACTGCTAGGTCCGATCACACAGTCGGCAGCGAGTGGATGTGGCTATTCGCAACACATGCACCTCCACTTTATATAGGTGTCCGTCGCAGGCTCAACACTTGGGCCTCGCACGGACCCTGAAGCCCAAAATCGGTTCAGCCGGGATCCGAGTCCGAGTAGGATCACATCTGACTCGTGGAGTCCGATCCGGCCTCACAGGTTCCTTCTCTTAAGCACGCGACCCCTTAGGTTCAAGTCGAGTTGGTCGCAGGTCGGATCACCTCCGACCTGCTCGGCTGGTAGCGGCCTCTAGCAAGACGTACCGACCACCAAGCAGACAATGAAGCCGGTTGGCGAACCTGTACATCACACTTCCATTCCTTTTGCCACATGATATATGTTGTCGGGCTCAAGGCGAGTCTGTCATCCTTGTGCTAGCCCGACCTCTTTCTTGTTGCAGTCATGCCGACCACAAACTGGATTATCTCATAATCCTTGTGGCATGGCCATGCTTATCCTGGTCGGAAGACACGAGGGGCCCAGAGTATATCTCTCCTGATCGGAGGGGCAAATCCCGTCTTGCTCGACCATTTCTCGCAACATGGGTCTGGACAGGCCCGAAACCTACCTTTGTATCTACCCAGTCACGGAGTAGCGTTTGGTCGGCCCAAAGCAGGTCTATCACCATCCCAAGTACATGTGCCAGCTCAGGTCTTAGGACATAGAATGCATGTTGTACTAGATACTCACAGATGACATATCGCTGCATCTCATAGTTGGGTCTGTCCGACTCAGATCTTATCTCGACTCGGATCTGACTATGTCGAATCCGACCAGATCCTTCCAAGTCCATATTATACGGTTAGCATCCAATGCTCCATGGCTAGTGAGACCAAGCCATCGACCGTGTCATATGCTAGTCTAGTCGGCTGCGCGTCCACACAGCCCTTTCGATTAGGGACCTTTTAGGACAGTCATCATGCAATGCATAGTCCCACAAACAAGTCACATACTGCTGATAAACATCATTGATAATGTCCAAGGACTATCTTTATTCATAAACACATAGGAAATATCATCATACATGATTGCATCTAGGGAATATCTCCAACAGCGCCCCTGCAAGCAGCATCAAGCAGCTCGGTGACCCATTCCAGCAGGGCGTCGTGGCTACCTTCCGCCAGCCTGCACCGCAGCAGCTCCCGTGCTACGATGAGCGGAGCTCGCGTCTTCGCCTGCTCCCGATGGGTGTGCAACGCCTTTGTCGTGGCACAGCTCGAAGACCGTGTTGTGGCGTGGTTGCAGCGCAGCACGAGAGCGAGCGGTGGTGGTCGGCGCCGCCCACGGCCGATCGCGCTGGGAGGCGTGCGGGCTGCAAGGATCATAGAGTGGAGGTCTTCTTGGGCGGTGGGCGCTGCCCTGGCGGGCCGAGTGGCCTAGTGCTCGGAGTGGGCTCGAGGGGCGTCGGCCATGAGAGCAGCGGAGTGGAAGTGAATTAACCGGAGGAAGAGAGGCTCCGATGCACCCCTATCTGGCGCGCCAAATGTCGAATTCCGGGCTCCGCAGACCCTAGATAGATTCAAACTCTGGGGTGTGTGCGAAGAACTCAACCTCCCCAGTCTGCCAACTCGTTGATCCCACAGCCTAGCTCGATGAACTAGAAGAGAATGGGACACAACAATTTACCTAGGTTCGGGCCACCTAGCGATGTAAAAACCTACTCCTACTTTGTGGCGGATTAGCCTCAAGGTGGGCTGGGGATGAACTAGTACAGTGGAAGAACAACCTCACGAGGTGTGTTCTTGTGCTCGAGTGAGCTGGTGGGTGTGTGGATGGAATGGATCCGGATCCGGTCTCCCCTTGCTACGGTGGTGGCTAGGCTCTAATAATAGTGGCCTTGGTCCTCTTCCCAAATGAAGGCAGGAAGGGATCCCACAACGGCCAAATTCGAAGGGAGACAACTAGTACATCTTACCCCGATGAAAGGTGGCATCGCCTGCAAAGCTTCTGGTCATGACGCCGTGGTGGGCTCGGTGATGACATCCATCTTGCCGCCCTGGCGGTCTTGGTCTTGTAGCATGGAAATGGAAAATTTTAGTTGATTCCTCGGGACCCGGCACCTGCGCTTGCCTCCTTAGCACCGAGGAAACCTGCTGCTGTGCGCCTGCTGGCGCCCGCCTGGCCTTGGTCATCATGGCTTGCGTCATTCGAACCTCACGAGGTGAGGGCTTGCATAGAAATCTCCGCTTCTCGGGAGCTAGCTGAGGAGGCTGCTCCTTCTGGAGGTCTTGGCGTCGTCCACCTCGCGAGGGTCTTGTGCTGCTGATACTGAAGATGGGCCATACCAGGCCGTCGATGGAGCCACGTCGCGGGCCGCAGGCAGGCAAGTCTGGGTACCCCGGTTCCCAGAACGCAGACAGAAACCACACAATGACAATATATATTTTAAAATGGTAGCATTGCTTCATATTACCGGAAGCATTACGCTCAATAGTTACTTTAGTGAAATATGGTATTACTTTAATGGTGGCAGTCCTTGTTTTACCAGATACATTAGATTAACAACAACTAAGGAGTTGGTACAAAGGCATGGGACAATGGGGACACCAGGACATTCACCAGCGTAAAGAAGCAACTTATCATAATTGGAAAATAGCAGAAGAGTACCATTTGTAAAACAGTTTAATTGCATCATATTACTGGAGGCATTAGATTAACAATAACATTGGTTAGACATGTCCTTATTGTAACAGTGGGATTGCTTCGTTTTACAAGCGCCCTTACATTAACAACTGCAAAAAGTTGGTATAAGGGCACGCGATAGTGGATGCATCAGCACCATGTACCTACAGGGAGGTATAAAGTGGTGATGCCAACATCCAATAAAGATCTGGGCTGATCCCAAATTTTGTTCTCTTTACCCACCTTTTACTATGTGAGGGCAGCAAATCTAATCCTAGACATACTCTGTTAACTTGTCCCCTAGCCGCCACTTTCTTTCCTTTTTTAGCCAATAATAGATCTGTTCCTTATCCTGTTTGTACTGTGTTTTCCCTTTATTTCCCTCTTCAACCAAGAGACCAGTTGGGTATCCCCCTGTTATTTCATTTATGAATCAAGTCCTAGATTCATGCTACGACATTCCCCCCTTTCTTCCCTGTTTGAACCAAGTCGTAGATTCAACTGCATGAAGTATCTTTACCACTAATAATACTAAAAATTTAGTTGGCTTTGGAAGATATGATGGAAGTAGAAAAAGATCCACATGCAGCCACGTGGGGAGCTAGGGCAATAGAGCAAGGCCATTTTCAAAGGAAGTTATAACCGAGGGTCGTCAGGATGTGGCTAGGAGGGCGGCGGGAGGGTGGATCTGGCCATAATATGGCAAGGAGGAAGATGGGGTCGGAGGACCTCCCGAGTTGGCACTGTGTCGGAGAGAACGGCATGGGTAGCTGATCGGGACGTGTGTAGCGACCTGACCCAAAATCAGTCAAGTCTCTGTGTCTGTACCATCCCAAGATCATGCTGGTACTCACAGTACATCGATGAAATAATCAAAGTTCAATCACACCTGAATTTATTACACGATTCTCATATAGAGTCTTTATTACAAGAGAATAAATTCGGCTCAAGGCCAACTCATGAGAAATAAACTACTAATGCTGCGGAAACGTAGAAGATAAAGCGAGTCCATCCGACTCCAAAGGGCAATCGCCAAGCGCGGAGCGTAGCCTCACTCCCGATCGGAATATACCTCGCAACATAAGACGTTGCAGCCATGTAGGTCAGCTTTTTGAATAAGTGGCAAGTCATGAAGAATAACAATAATAAAGTTACTAACACTATATGCATTTTGGTTGTGGAGCTCTAAGTTTCATCATTTTGCGAAAAGCCAATTTTCTCCTACTACAGTGGACTTGCTTGCAAAAATTACTACAAATTGTTGGTAGTTATTGAGATGGTTCCGCCAACCAAAATCTCATTCCCAAATTATTAAGTCATAAAACCCCTCAAGTTAATTCATTAGTTTTAGTTTTGAGATTTCGAATACTTCCAAGTTCCAGAGGCTCAAATTGTCCGTAATCGGGACACGGCTAATCGATTAGATCTTTAACTCGCAGAGGTTTGCGACTTTTCCCGCAAGAATCATTCCTCCTTTTAAGTCTTAGCACTTCATGGTGTTTGAAGACGGGATGAATAAACAGGTCTTCCAAAGAGTTCTTCCGCTACCGCCGGTACCCATCCAATCCTACCGTTCTTCTACATCTCGTAGTACCGTCCAGCAGCGTCACTACTAGGGTTAACCCAGCCAGAGCCCATAATGGCTTGCGGCTGCACAGTAAGCTTCGGTCATGGGGCATCCATCCGTCTCTTCGTGGCTGGGTGAAGCTTTCCGCAAGATGTCATGGCGCTTCTCCATGCATCCCGCCAACCACCTGGTTCTCCAGGTGCCCTTCAACAAATCCTCCACCCAGTAGTGAATTTCAAAGTCCATCTTGATCATTGTAGTTCATGGGGTTGTCATCATCATTGACTCTCACATCTTGCTTATGAATTTCACTCAACCCAAAACCGTCTCACGAGCATAGCAAAGTAAACTACTTAGTCCGGGGTCATGGTAACAAGGGATTGGTTCATCCTACCACATGATACTACTCAAGATTAATAACTTCAAAATTTCAACTACTGCATGCATGGTGGGGTGGTGACAATTTCTAATGCACAAAAACATAGGTATAGAAAATAACATGATCAAAACTTGCCTTGTCGATGATCCTCGTAAGCTAAAGATTCAGAGTAGCAAGCTTCAGACTCTGGAAACTCTACCGAGACAAACAATAATCACAATAAGCATATAGCATTGGATCACATAACACAATAGCATAACAAAGTAACACACCAAAACCAACAAAGCAAAACCCAAAGGGAAAACTCAAAGAAAACCAACTCAAAGTTTTCCTACTTCAAACATCAACTAAAAGTAGTTTTATATAACAAAAATTTCCTTAACATAACCTAATCATGGTTTTATGTTAACTTAATAGAAAAGATTTCATTAAGCAACTAGGAGCAAAAAGAATTAATTTAAAACCTATTATGAAACTCCTATTAGGCCTAATTCAATTTCTATTAAGAAAAATAAAATAAAACTTTTATTTATTATAGATAAAAGTTCATCCTATAAAGTGACAGAAACTATCCTAGAATAATCAATCACATGTTAAAAATAAATTTATTTACTAATTAAAATAATAGGAAAACAGTAGCTAGTTAATTAATTAGGATTAACAAGATTCTGCTTAAAACTATTTTTTTATTAATCCTAAAATACCTAAATTAATTTCTATGGTTTGGCAATGTCAAAATAAAGTTGGGACAAAAGAATCATCCAAAATAATTTTTCTAACTCAAGTTATAGCAGATTTACTATCCTGGCTAAAACTAAAATAAAGCAATTTTAATTAATTTTAACATAGCTAAATATATATTCTACAGAAACTATAGAAAATTTGCAAACCAACAAAAAAGAATCACCTAAAAATATTAAACAGAATAAAAGATATGAATTTTTCAAAACAGGAACTATTCTGTTAAAACAGAAAACGAATTTAAATGAAAAAGGGCCTAATGGGCCTAAACTACGACCGCAGCGTAATATAGCTAATTGGGCCCTAGGGTTAAACTAGTCGGGCCGGCTAAAAAAACCCTAACTTAAAAACTAAACCGACGAACCGGCGGTTTTTATAAAGAAATACCCCTTGAGGTCCTAATCTACACTTGGTGTGAGATCCGACGGCGGGAGGAGTTCCGTGACTCACCGGCGCTCGATGGCGGCGGCGGCCGGCGCGGCGAAAGTGTGCTGACGGCCCGTCGTCGGGAGGTCGAGGAGTGGCTCGGCGGTGCAGACGAGCTCGGGAGGGTTCTCGTGGAGTCGGTGGGGGTCGGGAGGTGTAGGGCGGCGGTGACGAAATGGCGGCGACGGAGGTTCGGGCTCCGGTGAGCTCGTGAGAGAGGAGGAGGGGCTCCAGTGAGGGGGTAAGGGGGGGAATGGGGTGCGGGGACCCGGTTTATATAGGCGGGGGCCTCGTCGGGGTAAGGGAGGCGATCGGGAGGGGGATCGGCATCCGGATCTCATGAGATCCGTGATCGATGGCCTGTGGCGTGGCGTGGGCGGGGGTTGAAGAAAGGGTGGGGCCTGCTTGTCGGTGAGAGAGAGAGAGGGGTGGGGTGAGCGAAGGCGACCGATCTGAAGGGCTTGGTCTTGAAGGGGGAGGTGAGGTCGGTCTGGCTGGGCCGGCTCATTGGCCAAGGGCCGGGCTCAGTGGCCCTGGTGGTGGGGGAGCTTGTGTTGGTGGGCCATGGGGCTGGGGGCGCTGGGGGTTTTCTATTTTAAATTTATTTTTAATAAAACAAAAACAGATATAAAACATAATCTATAAATATTTTATATAGCACATATATATACCAAAATGATCAGGAATATTCCTATCATTTGAACATTTTTCCAAAGGCAAAATCCAAACTTTATAAAAATCCTTTTTTTTTCAAAATTCAAATAAAATTCAGATTTGAATCCAAAACTTTTGGCAATGTTTTCCTCTGATATTTTTGGAGTGTCATGTTTACTCCTCTCATACTTTTGATCAAGTATTTATCAGGCATAGTTTTTGAAATGATTCCCACTTGCCAAAGTTTGAATTCAATTTCAAAACTCAAAATCCTCTGAAACTTCAAATGGCATTCAAATTCAAACAGGATGCATTAGATGCTTAGCTATAATTGTAAAACATTCCAAATAGGAAATTTGGGGTGTTACAACGTGCCGGCAGTTGTGGGTTTCCTCCCTCGCCGCTGGTGACCGCGTGAAGGATGCACCTTCTCCCGTACACCCCAGCCGATGGGATCCGGCCAGATCTATGACCAGCAGTGGGCAGAGAGAGGATATGGCCACCACTGTCTTGTTTAGATGTGGAGAGGGTAAGAGAGTGAAGATCAAGGTTGGAAAAAGCAATAGGTGTAAGCAAGCCGGTTGGCCTTCGCCTAGTGCTTAGGCGGTGCTTAAGCGCCCTAGGCATGGCCTAGGCAGTAATATTGTTTTACTATCAGGGCATATTTGTGGGTATTATATGCATGTTGATATTAATTTAGGGCATATAAATAAGTTAACCGTGAACTACCACCATTGGAATATGGTCCATTTGGCATATCAGTGCATTATGGCATCATTCCTCACTTGGGGAGACAATTCTTTGCTTGCGCTGCCTAGACTTCCATTTATGCCCTAGGTGAGGCGTTTGGCCATCGCCTAGCGCCTAGGCGTGCCTAAGCGCCTCCTAGGCACTACCTTTTCCAACAGAGATGAAGATAGCACCCTAGTAAAACAAGTGCTCAGGCTCCTGCCTATATATATATAGTGGAGAGAATTTTCTTTTTCTCTCAACAACAGTCGTTTCAATTTGTGGACGTGACATTAAATAAAAGAAACTCTCTATTTAACGTGACTAACTACACACCGCACTTTGTACCATACTTTATAGGTTTCATAACTGTATTTGTTTACATGTACCACCTTTTTTGTGTTTTTGCTCCATGGCGCAATTCATCGATACAAAACAAGAAAAGTACTCCCTTCGTCCCAAAATAACCGTCTGAACTTTGTACTAAGCTTGAGACACTTACTTTGGGATGGAGGGAGTACAAAAAAAACTTAAACTTGTACTCCAGGTCTGAATTGAACCCTAACTTCAAATCCCTGAAATTGGCACGCCATCCTTACTTATCCTGGTCGATCCTGGCCATTTTTAGCTGAAGGCTCATTTGGTTTTCTGGGATTGCTTACGTGGAAAGGGGAAATCCAGTGTGCTGGCTGTACTCGCCATTGCCTTGTCAGTGATGAACTCTGGCAGTGAGCTGAGCTCAATCTTGCAGGCCTGCGTGTAGATGGTCAAGACAGACAACATCCGGTTCTTATCGGTGATCAACACTCTTGTACTGTTGTTGGTGAGCACCATTGCGCAAGTTTCCGAATGCCGAGGTAGACGATGAGTGCATGGAACGGGGTGGACGGGCACTCAGGCGTTGGCCTGGAGCACCCGCAGCCCTGTGCGTCCTGCTAGAACACGGTGATCGCGCTCCCGTCATAGTGCATGCTGAGCTCCACCTCAACCAAGTATGAATTCAAGGTTTTATTTATACTTTTTCCATACAAAATTGTAGGAGTGTTTAAAACCGAGGGCGGGGCTTTTCCCGGGCGGTAGGCGCGGCAGTTTCGCCTAGCCGGTTTGGCAGAGAGGCGAGGAGGGTGAGGGAGTAGTGGATTCAACTTACTGCTGGAAAGGTAGGGCTGTGTGATTTGATGGATCATTACTGCGGAAAGGTGGGGTCTTGTGATTTGACTACTCATTATAGTCATTATTACTGCGGTGCTACGACCGGGGTGAGGCTCCCCTTCCGTTCCCCACTCTAATCTGGTGCACGTCGACCCAGATGCTGGCTCTCCCACATGTGAGCGACGTAAGAAGGAGCAAAGAATCATGCATATATATATATATATATATATATATATATATATATATATATATATATATATATATATATATATATATATATATATATATATATATATATATATATATATATGTACACATACTAATACTACGTTGGAGGAGTGGGAGACACAGCAGCCCCGTGAACCAGCATGCGATATGGCCAATGAACCCGCCGACATGGTTTGATGGCCCGCTCCTGCATCATTGTCCGCGGACTCGTCCATACCGGTTGGCGCTCGGCGTTGGAGATGCTTCGAGTCGTTCATGCACTTCGATCTAGATGCTCTATTTCCCACATGTCGGCGAAAGGAAGCACATAGAAATAGCTGAGGAGTACATATAGGAGAAAAAATGCGTGAAAATTATGTACTATGAAGCATAGTGTGGTTCGAACAGGAGACCTAAAGTGATGATAGGTATAGGTCACACACACACCCAACTAGTGGTAGTAGAGTAGTAGACGTACGAGTACTCATAACTCCTATTCTATCAACACGAGTCCCATCTGACAACGGTGTCCGTGCTACAGCCAGCTCTTCTCCATCTTTATTTCTCTCTTCTAATTCTAACTCAGCCGACGCGTGGTGGGTGGGATGGGGATTTGCTGATAGTCGGTTCGGTCAACTGCGGCCCCACCTGACAGCGAAAATGCTAAGATAATAAGCATTCCCTAGCTTGAGCGGCATGCCAGACCGACCGTGGAGTACTCCTGACCATGTGGGGGTGCGACACAAACGCGGCAGTCTTTACCTTTTTAACTTGCAAATAGAAAATGCCAAGCCAATGCGCGCTTAGCGGCGAGCCAGAATGATAGTGTGGGGTGCGACGCGAATGGGACAGGCGTGCTATACTTGTTCCAATTCTCATTTTGAACTCGTGACATGTACGTAACACTTAGTTTTGAATTGATAAGTTTGGTTGTCGCGCCAATATGTATACTATAGTTTGGTAGGTTGGGTGTCGTACGTAATTCTTAAGTCAAAATTTGGGACTAAGACATTAATACTACATATAATTAACGCCAAAGAAGAGAAAGGGATCACACATGTCATTTACGACGCAAATAATAATGCCATACACTAACCATTAAGGCCACAAGGCGATGCAGTGTTGGTTACAGGAGGCAAGAAGAAATATGCATTCATTGATGACCTCCTCCTCCTCGACTCAGGGTGCCAGACCACGGAACGATGGTTGAGGAGTAGCAACTTTTGTGGTGAGGTCGACGTGCTTCTGAAAAATGGCGTCCAAAGATTCCAGCCGGTCGAAGAAGGCCAACGTCTTTGGGTCATCCCTGGCCCTGTTAGACGGTTTCCTCATAGATGTGGATGTGTAGGTTGATGGTTTCTTCCATGGAGAGGCTCTACGCGACGAGCGCGGCCTCGAGGTGGAAATTCTTCCTCACGATGTCTGACAGCTGCAGGGCCACCAGTGCTTGAAAGAGGTCATCACCATGGAGGCCGATGAGGGTGGAAAGCAACGAGGAGCCTTGGTGCACGGGTTAGAGTAGTATAACAAGGTCGTCCGTGCACTTCTTGACAGCGGTGAACTTGCGGATGGAGCGGACTATCATCTGGTCAATGCGAGAGGCGAAACCAGTGTCGACGAGGGCTATGATGCCGGCGGTCACCAGTATCGTCCAGAAACATTGCCTGGTGCGGGGCCATAGGCCAGCGTCTTGGATGAACTAGCACAGCCGACTGCCGCTCGCGTTCATTGGCTCCATGGGTGCTTGTGGTTTCTGGTCACTTGGTCTTGGTCTTGGATTGGAGTGAGCAGTGGTTCGTATGATTTGGTAGATGGATTGGAGTGGTAGGGCCGCTTCATATAAGAGTGCAAACTGCGTTGCACTCACATCATGCCGGCTCCATTCTGCTTCTCCAATTAATTCCCCCTGCATGCTAATTGAGGATGCATCATTGACCGTTCAACGTTTCAAGAACCGCTACCCTCTCCCTCGTTGGCATTCAAGCCATATCAATGTAAATGCCTGTCAAAAAGAGACTAGTCATTGCTACATTGTGCACTGCGACCAAGGCGGAGGGGAAAATGAGAGAACTTAATATTTACTACCATTGTATGCAATGAACTGACCGCAGCATGCCGTGCTAGGTAGTCTCAAGGCATTAAAAACACACACGACCCATGTCTCTTATTGGTTGATTCCTTTATTCATGTCAAGAAACAAGAAACAAGGTCGAGTTAATCCACCGCGCCTAAGTGTTTTGGGATTGTTTGTTTTTGTAAGCGATCGCCACAATAATTGTAAGATCTGCATCCAACGGTGGCACCTATTGGACGCAAACAATAATAGAAAAGAAATGCCACAAAACTGCCACACCACACCCCTTCCCCACACATAAGACTACCATGCGAGCGTTCCCAACTCCCATGTTCGGGTTCCACTTGGCTCTTCGCCTCTTCAAGAAGTCAAACAAGGATGTTACTACTACTACAATACTGAATTAACTGTTGCATGTCCACCGTGTGGGCGAGGGAGAGCTTATTGTAAGCAAAAGCTTCCCCTCGTCCTGCGAGCCACCGTGCGCATGGGCAATGTCGGGGGTTGGGTGCGACATATGCCAATGGATGGCTTATCATGGTGGGAGCGAGTAGAACGTCGCCGGTGCCTGGAAGCGGGATGAGGCATAGACACGATCGCCAGCGCACTTTACCCAGGTTCGGGGCTCTCCTAGGAGATAACACCCCTAGTCCTGCTCTGTGGGGTCTCCGCATGATCACTAAGGCACTAGTGGGTACAATGGTGCTCCTTGAGCTGTATGCTAGAGGTAGAAGATGGCAAGGCTTGATCTTCTCTCCCTTAGGTGTGAGTCTAATTCTAACAGGTTCGAACCCTTTGCATGGGTGCCCTGGGGGGTTTATATAGGCCTACCCCTGTGGGTGCAGTCAGTAATCCGCCGGGTGTAGGACCCGGCTGTCGATCTCTCCGTCGGCTTCTCAACCGATCTGCTTGGGCCCGCCGCTGGTGGGCCCAGGCGATCGGTCTGCATAAGACCGACAGCCGCCCGCCCGCCACGGGTCTTGGCCGGCTGTAGATTATCAGAGCCGTGATGCTAATGATGCTTGCTTGGTCAGGGGAGCGTGGCTATAGTCCCGCCGCCTAGTGGGAGATCACTGTAGCCACTTCGCGTCTTATCTAGTTAATGGCGCGTGGGGCCCGGGGTAGGAGTGGGCTGGCTGCTGGGAGCCAGCCTCCCCTGGGTCCAACTGGTAAGGCTCCCGCTGTCTTCTGGGCTCTCGCTGACTGGTAGGGTCAGCCGTCTTCGGGCCGTACCGACAAGCGATCGTGGGAACAGGGCCTTGCCTGACAGGAATGATGTCAGGGGCGGAGTGGCAACAATGTCGCGTCGGGCGGAGATCTCCGCCTGTACGGAGCACTGTGGCCACGCCCGGCCCTGGATACGGGGGTGATGGGCTATACTGCAGCCGCACCCTGTCTTGTCATCTTAATGGGGACGCAGAATTTGAGGGTGCCATGGGTCGACTGCTAGGAGTCAGCCTCTCTAGAGGCCGCCTGCTAGGAGCCGGCCTGTCTTGGAGCCACCTTCCTAAGCATGGCCGCCTTCCGGCTGTCAGCCGTTGAGCCAGCCGGCCACCAGAAGGTGGCGCTCTATCTTGACGTCTTGAGGGGCGCAGCCGGCCCCGATGTCTTGAAAGGTTCTGGGGCTCGGGTTAGGCTACCCGTGGCCCATTACTCTGACAGTAGTCCCCGAAGCTGGTGAGGCGCCACGGCTGAGGAGCCGAGAAGCCTCAACAGTTTCCTCCTCCGGGTGCTATGGGTGGAAGCTTCATCCGACTCCTGGCAAGCCACCTGAGGGAGTCGGCCACGTCTAGTCGGATTTATCTGGAATTTCGAATGGAACGACGGGAACTAGGTGACGTGCTAGCTAAGCTTCTAGGCCCGCCGCCTGGCATGGGAGTGCCACGTGGCGCCAGCCGGCCGGGCCAGCCTGCCAGCCTGCCAGCCCACGCACGTGATGGGACGCGACTGTAGGCTGGGCCCGCCACCACCGGGCCTCGGCACGCGAGTGGATCCGCTGCGGCCGAGTTGGGCGATTGAGTTTCCCTGCGGAGTTACTGCGCGCAGTAACTCATGCGGTAAAGGTGGGAGCGTGGGGTCGTGGGCACAGTTAATCCCATGATCCCATGCCCGCCCCCTCGGCTTCATAGCCCGCAGGCTATAAGTAGGGGGAGGAGAGGGAGTGGCAGACCATGCGCGCCCCTCCACCCCGCTCTTGCCTCCTTCTTCTTCCTCTCGCCGCAGCACCCCTGGGCCATGCCGGAGCGCTGCCGCAGCTTGTCTCCGTCGAGCTCGTCCGCCCTGAGCCCTCTTTGCCCCACCCATTCTCGGCTCCTCGTCGCGCCCTTTCTTCGTCGATCCCTCCATGGCGCGCGAGCGCGGAGGAGACTGGGACGGGTCCAACATCAACGAGGACCACATCACCTTCCTCCGCGAGACGCGGTGTCTTCCTGGCGCGGGCTACGTGAAGGTGCGTGTGCCGCTGGAGGGGGAGATCTCGCCGGCGCCAGGGGAGGGCGAGCGGGTCGTCTTCCGCTTGCACTTCATCCGCGGCTTCGGCCTGCCGGCGAGCGGCTTCCTTCGTTTGTTTCTCTAATTCTATCATCTCCAGCCTCATCACCTCACGCCTAACACCGTGATGCTCCTAGCCGCCTTCGTCACATTGTGCAAAGGCTATCTCGGCATCCTCCCCACCATCGAGCTATGGGGAGCATTCTTCTACACGAAGCTGGGCACCTCTGTCCGGCCGGTCAAGATGTGGCAACAATCTTACTTGTACGTGGAGAACGTGGACCCGGCCGTCGACTTCATTAGCCTGCCGGCTTATGTTGCCGGTCCGCCGGCTGAGCCTCGGGCCAGCTGGGGCTACAAGCCGAAACCGGTATCGGCAGACGGCGCCGCAGCCATCCAATGACTCCGGGAGCTGACCAACACCGAGGGCCTCGGGGCGACCGACTTGTTGGTTACCTTCGTCGCGCGCCGGGTTCTCCCGCTCCAAGGTCGGCCGCACCTGATCAGCCGGATGAGCGGGCATCACGATCCGTGCCGGCTGAGCACCAAGGAGATGCCGGCTGCCGAGGTCGCGAACTTGGTGAACGAGATCTTCGTCTTCAAGCTGGAGAGGTCCTGGAGCTTCGGCAAGCGGCCATATTCCCGCGCCGACCCGCTGCCCGAGGTAAGTTTCCAATTCTTTCTTTCTGGACACTCGTCCTAGTCTTGATCTTGGTCTTTATCAGCCGGCCTCTCGCCACTTGAAACAAATCTATATGTCGGACGCGACGGCCGTCATCATAGGGGCGGGTGGCGACTACCAGCCGGACCGGGCGGTGAGCGATGTGGACGACCCCGACTTGGGCGCGGCCGCCTTGGAGGACACCGCGATGGGCGGCGTCTACGAAGCAGGCGGCTCCGAAGAAGGCGGCATCAAGACCTGGCCCGATGATGATGAGGAGGAAGAAGAGCCGCGCCTTGCGCGAGGAGCCTGCAGGGCGGATGCGGGCCCCTCTGTCGAGCCGACTGCCCGAGGTAGCACGCGTAAGCGTAAGCAAGGCGCCGTCTTGTTCGGCAGCGCGCCAAAGAAGGCCAAGAATCCGACCGCCGCGACCAGGCGGAAGGAGGCCGCAACGACGGCGGCCAAGTACCAGAAGCCCCCAAAGGCGCCTCCTATGGTGTCGGTGTAAGTATCTTTCCCTTGTGCTCTTCTTTCTCATTGATTCTTTCTGAACTTCCTTTGCTTTATTTTCTTGACTTTAGGGCTCCGATCTCTCTCGAGAAGTCGGCCGCCGCCTCCATCGTTGGGTCAGCAGAGACCTCTTCCACCACCCGGCGAATTGATCCGGCCGCCGACCTCCGGGAGGCGACGGAGCAAAACGCGCGGGAGGCATGCGAGGAGCAGGAGGCTGCCCGCCTGGAGAAGGCAGAGGCAGACAAGGCGGAGGCCGCTGCTTTGAAGAAGCTGGCCGAGGCTGAGGCTGCCGCCGCGGCGAAGAAACAGGCCGAAGAGGCCGCGCGCCGTCATCCCCCTGAACTCCGTGCCGCCACCACAAGAATTCGTGGCGCCGACTGGGGGAGCTGGCGACGAGCACCCGATCATGGAGAGGGACGGCGGCGATGTCGTCATCCGGACGTGATCGTGCCCCAGCCGCCGCCTTCTGAGGAGGCGCGAGACAAGAAGCCGACTGATCCACCGGCGCCATCAGCTGGAGATGAGATGGCGACAGACCCAACTCCTGAGGTCCGCACCCCGACGCGCCGCCGGCTTGCAAAGGCAGCTTCGGCGCCACGCCCGCAGGAGACTGCCGCCGCGAGCTCTTCAATCCCGGACGCCGAGGCGACCAGCACCACGCCCACTGGGTGGGTGCGGGGAGGCGGGACGGGCCCTTTGAACACGGGGATCCTAGACGTCCAAGCCAAGCTTCATGCTGAGGCCGACGCTCTTAGGCGTTGCAACAATGCGTTCCTGGAGTCGCGAGCAGCCGTCCGGGTATACTTCTTGCTTCTTTGATTTTTATACTTCTCCATGAGGCGCGCCAACAGCACTCCACCGGGTGTAGTCCCGAGTTTCAGTGCGGGTGCTAAGCGCGTGCTCGGAACTTTAATTGGCAAGCTCCGAGTACTAACATTATCTGATATCTTCGTTGCAGTATTATCACAACCTCCGTCGACCGCCTTCAACTCCAAGGTCCAGGAGCTAACTCAACGGACCGCTGACTTGTCGAAAGCCGAGTAAGTCTTTGTTTCTTTCTTCTGCGGGCGCTAGCGCTACTACGGGCTGTAGTCCCGAGATTCGGCCGATCACGAGCGATCGGGCCTGATCTTCCCGGAAACTATATCTCTCTTTGTTGATTGTTGATGTCCTTTTCTTTTTTATAATTTTGCAGAGGCCAACACCGCCTTGCAGTAGCAGCTGGGTGAAGCCAACACCATGCTTTGTGCCAAGGAGACGCACTGCAGCAAGCTGACCGAAGAGCGTAACCGGCTGGTCACGCAACTAGCGGAGCAGGCGGAGCTTCTCAAGAAGACCCAGGAGGAGGAGGAGGACAAGGAGGCCAGTCTCATAGCTGAGTTTGAGACCAAATGCTCCGCCTGGACCGACAAGGAGACAATGCTGGCTGCCGGCTTCGGCGAGATTGAAGACATGGTTGACGGTGAGCTTCCCTCTTTACTCTTCTTCGAGCCACCGACTTCTGATCAGGGGTCGGCTTCTTGTTCCTAACTTTGGCTCTTTTCTTCTGTCTAAGAGGACTTCTTCCCCGGTCACTCCATCGCTGCCAATCGGGCCATCGAGGCCGATTGCAAAGGGCGGAGGGCGGAAGGTGCGGAGATTGCTGCCGATGCCCCCCGAACCCTCAGCGAGCAGCTTCTCAGCATCCATGCCCGTCTCCAGCCGGCTCATCGGATGCTGCGCCATCTTCAGCGTGTCGGCGCCCAGGCGATCGCCGCCCTGTGGCCGGACATGCCGGCACCGCGCACTCCCAGACGGACTGCCGACTGGCGGGAGGTGGCGGCCGGCCGTCTTGAGGCCTGGAAGGGCTCCTCGGCCCGGGCTGGAGCACGCCGGGCCATGGAGTACGTCAAGGCGTGGTACCCTGGGCTGAATCTAGCCCAGTTGACCACGTTTCGACATGAGGCCCAGGAGGAGCTAGTGGCGGTGGAGGATGATCTTGTCAAGCGGGCGGTGGCAATCGCCGAGTACACCAACACCAGCATCTTCATCTCAGAGTGGGCTGAGAACGGAGCCGGGGCGTCACCAGAGTGGTTTGGGCTGAACCCGGTGGACGGCGAGGACTCGACCGAGGTGATCGACTCCAGCGGCGAGGAAGAAGACGAGGAGGAGGAAGAAGGTCAAGAGGAGGTGCCAGAGATCGGAGCGGACGACCAGCCTCAGCTCGACCGCGCCTCCAGCAACGAGCCACGCCCGAGCGAGCCGGCTGCTACTGAAGGCGACCAAGTGGAGACTGACCAGCCGGCCGCTCCACCAACCGGCACCACCGACTCCACCGCTCCACTGAACCCGTCTGCTGCTCCCTAGGCTGCCAATTTATCTTTGTTTTTCCTGCTTACCAGTCTCGACAAACTTTGTTAGCTTCGCACAATTCCACCCGCGGGGTGTATTTCAAACTTCTGTTGAATGCTGGCCAAGGGCCTTTTGATGTGTAAATATATTTGCCGAGTTCTATCTTTCCTTGCTTTCTGCTCTTTTGGCTTTTTTCCTTTGCCGCCTTCCCTTGGTTGCCATCTTGCCAGCCGAACAGCCGCTCTGCGGACTGTGGCTGGGTCAAGTATTTAGCCACTTTCGAGGAGGCAAGTACTTAGCCGGTTAGAGTTTTCTAGCAAGTTAAGTAGAAGTCGGCCGCCCGGCTGCACAGCAGCCGGTCGGTGACGCGGGAAACCGGCTTGAACTATGTGCACGCTTTGGGTCCTTAGCCATTTTTCATGCGGACACTCTTTCTGCCTTTACTCCTATCCGCCGGACAGCCGCTCTGCGAGCTGCCGCTTCTGATAGGAGAGGGCTTAAGTGCCAACACATTACTTGTCCGGCTGCAGGAAGCATTACATAGGACAAGGCGGCAAGTCCCCGGGTCGACTGTTCGAACCCGGTGCCAGACGGACTAAATGAAATATCACAATGACAGGCGTAATGCTTATCATATAGATAAAAGAGGGCAGTCCTTGAGCTCTTCTCGGGGGACCCGGAATCTTCGTACTTAATACAAAAGTTGGCGTGGTACATACTGTATCAACTGTAAAACCTTCGAAGGAGGTTTGCATTCCATGGTCACTCCGTCTCCTTGCCGGAGTCGTCTCTTTTGCGTGCTCGAGGCTTCTGAGCATCGATGAGGTAGTAGGAGTCGTTGCCCAACACCTTGCTGATGATGAAGGGGCCTTCCCAAGGTGCCGAGAGCTTGTGCTGGCCGGCTGTTCGCTGGATCAGTCGGAGCACAAGGTCTCCCTCTTGGAAGGATCTTGGCTTGACCTTCCGGTTGTAGTATCGGCGAAGGCTCTGCTGGTAGATGGTGGACCGGCTGAGTGCCAACAGCCGGCCCTGTTCCAGCAGATCGACGCCGTCTTGTCGTGCTTCTTCTGCCTCCTCTTCGGTGTACATGGTGACTCGAGGGGAGTCGAATTCTATGTCCGTTGGGATGACGGCTTCGGCACCGTAGACGAGGAAGAAAGGCGTGAAGCCGGTTGACTTGTTCGGAGTTGTGCGCAGGCTCCAGAGGACGGCCGGCAGCTCATCGAGCCAACAGCCGGCCGAACGCTCCAGAGGCTCGACTAGTCGGGGCTTGATGCCGGACAAAATGAGGCTGTTTGCCCGCTCCACTTGGCTGTATGACTGCGGATGGGCAACTCTAAGTCCACTCGGATGCCCTGCGTCGCGCAGAAATGGGCCAAGGCTCCTTTTGCAAAGTTTGTGCCATTGTCGGTGATGATGCTGTGTGGTATGCCATACCAGATGGTGATGTCGGAGATGAAAGTCACAGCAGTCGGACCATTCAGTTTCTTAATTGGCTTTGCTTCTATCCACTTGGTGAACTTGTCCACCGCGGCAAGCAGATGTGTCATGCGGCCACGCGCCGTCTTGAATGGTCCCACCATGTCTAGGCCCCAGACGGCAAAGGGCCAGGCAATGGGGATAGTATTGAGTGCAGAAGCCGGCTGATGTGGTTTGGAGCGGATCTTCTGGCACCCTTTGCATTTCTGGACCAATTCTTTGGCGTCTTCTAGAGCAGTCAGCCAGAAAAACTGTGGAGGAAAGCTTTGGCCACGAGTACTCTTGAAGCCGCGTGGTGACCACACTCATCTTGATGGATATCTTTGAGGATTGCTTGGCCTTGCTCCGGCTCTACGTAGCGCTGGTAAACACTAGTGACACCGTGCCTCACAAGTTCTCTGTTGACTATGGTGTATGCAGCTGCCCGGCGTTGCACTTGTCGGCCCGAGATCTCATCAGTTGGCAACTCTTTGTTTACCATAAAGTTGAGGATGGGCTGGGCCCATGAAGGTGCTGCAATTTCTTCGATTGCTAGGACTGCTACTTGCACGAGGGAGGTTGGGCCCGGAGGCGGCGGGTTGGAGTCGGCTGCCGCTTGCGGAGTCGATGAAGTCCCCGGGCCGACTGCTATAGTCCCAGGGCCGGGTTCTAAAGTCCCCGGCCAGTGCAATCGCCGCAGTCCCGGTCGCTCGCCGAATTCCCGTCGCCGGCTCTTTGGGGTCCTCGAGTCGGATCCGACTGCTTCAGGAGGGGCCGGCACGAAGATGGAATCCGACTCTGGCGATGGATTGACGGACGGCTTAAGGAGGCGTTGTAGGGCGACGCCCGCCTGTATTGCTTGCCGGGTGGAGCCGATCCGTGTCATTTCTTGGCACATGTTGAAACTCGCACCCTTCAAAGTATCCACCGAAGTTGTTGTACGAGAAGCGGTATAGCTTCGCCATGTTTGCTTCCTTGGCGCCCCAATCACCGACGCATCGCTGACCACCAAGTCGGAATCTCCATAACACAGATCCGCGAATGCCAAGTTCCTTGGCAAGCCGGAGCCTGTGAATGAGTGCTTCGTATTCAACAACGTTGTTGGAGGCGGCAAAGTGAATTTGCAGCACATATCTGAGCTTGTCGCCTTTGGGAGAGGTGAGGAGGATGTCGGCTCCCAAACCGGTGGGCATCTTGGAACCATCGAAGTGCATTCGCCAATGGGTGGAGTCTGGCGCTGGTGGAAAGTACTGGGTCTCGGCCCAGTCGACGAGGAAGTCAGCCAGTGCTTGTGACTTGATGGCGGTGCGAGGCTGGTAGTAGATGGTGTAGGGGGCCAAATCTATGGCCCATTTGCCCACTCGGGCTAAGGCATCTCGGCTTCCAATTATCTCGGCAAGGGGAGCGGTGCAGACCACAGTGATTGGGTGCTCTTGAAAATATGGCTTCAATTTCTTGGCGGCAAAGTGCACGCCATAGCACATCTTCTGGTAGTGGGGGTAGTTTTGCTTGGAGGCGGACAACACTTCACTCAAGTAATACACCGGCCTCTGGACTGGTAGTGTTTTGCATTCTTACTTGCGTTCCACCACTATCACTACAAAAAAATACACTTCCGTGATGATACGTGTTTGTCACAGTAGGTCGCGTTTTCTGTCATGCATGTACATCCATGACGATTTTATGACAGAATCAAGATAGTCATACATGTGCTGTCGTGGAAGTGTTCATGACATTACCAAAATTATCATCACGGAAGTGTCCACTTCCATGACGATAAATCGCGTCACAGAAGTGCTTTCGTCAAGGGTGACCAACACGTGGCATCCACCATAGCGGAATGCCGTTAAGCTATCGGGTCGGGTTTTGGATCTGATAACCCGTTAACAGCCCCGACCAATGGGGATTTTCCACGTGTAAAATCATCATTGGTGGAGGAAACACGGTCGGCTCATCGCCGGGACGATGTCATCCACTCATTGGATGTAAGGCGCCTATGATACGTCGACATGTGGCACGCCCAACAGAGGCCCATTCTGTGAAAAGGCCGCCCGCTTGACTTGGTCAAAAGGTGGCGGGCGCCCATGGAAAGCCTCGTTAACGGCCTGTTAAGCATATAGCCCATTTACAACCCGCTAACCCAAGGCCCGTTACGCCCTAATCGAATTAGGCCCAAGAGCGTCATCCGGGCCATCCAATATGATTCCACCTGTTTTCACTTCGCCCATGTATGGCCCATGACGCCTTCGGCCCATATGAGGCCCTATGTAACTCTTGGCCTATTAACGGCCCGTGGTGAAATCGGCCCGTAATGAACAAAGTATCACTTTACACCCATTAACGGCCCGTGGTGAAACTGCCCCAGTAAAGAACGGTGTATCACTTTATACCCATTAACGGCCCGTTATTCCATTGGGCGCTTCCATCCCATGTTATCTTTTGGCCTTCTCGAGCCCATTTATTCTTGGGCTATTTTCAAGATTCGCTTACTTACGGCCCGTTCTCGCTCATTTTACGCTTGGGCCAAATTCAGCCCGTGGTTACAGTCGCCCATTTGTGGTCCGTTAATCGTTGGGCTGTTTTCATAGCGTCATCAACACGGCCTATTAATGATGGCCCGTTATGGTCGGCCCATGAACGGACGATTCCAACTCTAGCCCGCTTACGCCCGAATGCGGTCTGTTTGGCCCATGTTTGTGTCGATCATAGGGCCCGTATAAGGCCCATTGATGATACGGCCCGTAGAAGGCCCATTGTTTCTACGGCCCGTAGAAGGCCCACTGTTTCTACGGCTCGTAGAAGGCTCACTATTTATACGGCCCATAGAAGGCCCACTGTTTCTACGGCCCGTAGGAGGCCTAGTGTCACTACAGTAAATATTAGCCCATGGTTATTGTGGCCTAGTTTTAAAAAATAGGTCATTGCAGCCACTAGCAAACCGCAGAAAAAGAACTGCACTGACTACAAGCAAACAAATAAACAAGACAACAAGGAAATAAATAAGCAAGCAACTTACACTAGGCTATCACGGCTATTACACATATTACATCCATCGGGCATCAAAGTTCACCACCGGTGCAAATATAGGGAACACAAAGAGATATAAACGCCGCAGAGAAAACAAGTCCAGAATGAAACCACTTGGAAGAGCTCAAGAAACAATATCCAGGTACCCATAATGTCGGCAAGATGCTTAGCAAGCTTATTAACTTTCTCTTGTTTGGCGCTTAAGTCCTCCAAAGACTTGTCATTGCACCGAAAGTATGCATCTGAATTCTGCAGGACTTCCTCGGTCCTTGACTTCTCGTCGATAACATCGATCGATGTCTTTCAACTTGAAGTTGAGACTCAAGAAGCCAAACTGATTCAGCAACGAGTTCAAGAGCTGGTGCGGCGGGTGGTAAAGAATCAACACTACATCAAGACATGACTTTGGGGTTGTCTCGGTGTCTTCAATATAGTTTTATCAGCTTTCTTGGAGACCAACAGGATGTCTCACTATCTTGAACCTTATCTGCATTACTTCCTTTACCATTGCATAACAGGGTACTCTTCTCCAATATTTTATCCGCGTTCTAAAAGAGAAACAAACAAACACATCTCAGGTTTACAATGTAGTATATGAAACTCATTTTGGTAAACCAGTTCAGTAGTAAGGTGGATAGGATAACAGCATGAAACAAACATATATCTGTGTAGTATGGTCACTGTATGGTCTATATCATTCTATTTTATGTTGCCAAATCAAGATAGATACAGTTCGAATCATATCTATTTAGACAAAGCAGCATAGAAAGTATATAAGTGTGGGAAACTACACAGCAATAACAACACTTGTAATGTGCATGGCATGAGAACATAACTGTTTATTCAATTGAAACTGAAATCAACATAGAGCAAGTTACAACAGCAAACAGCCAAACACGTTGAAGAAACAAGTTTAAAACATACCTATTGCGCCATTGGAGTTTCAATTGCATCCTTCAAATTTGAAATTAGTTGGTATCAGTAAATACAGTGATGCAAGAGCAAAGTAGTATGAACCATAGCTACGGAACCTAACCTGAGAACAATTCTTCTTACGCTTTAAGCGTTGACTTGGGTTCGGAGTGGTGGTCCTCGTGATTTGGGCACGCAGTTGCCTTACTAACTGCTCGTGTTTGGGTGCTCTGTGGTGGAGACGGTGCTGTGTCAACAAGAATTGGGTGTCTATCTGCTGGGGTTGGGGTTAGAAGGGGTGTAGCTGGTTCTCTATCCAACTGGGTAGGGGTACAATCTGCATGAGTGTGGGTTATGTGTGGTGGGGCTGGTTCTTGGGCAAGTACAACCGTGGTTCTATCTGCATCGACAGGTAGCACGATCTTTTCTGAAGACCGTGTTTTTACTCCCACAGATACTGCCATCACTCCCTCCAATTGAAATGGCTGATAAACAAGAAAAGTAATTGAATGTACAGACATTGTAAGATAGAAAGGTGCAATGGATAGTAGGGAAGAAAACAGGGCATGAAATAATTCACATTTATGTTGTCTAAGCAAACAGAATAGCAGGACATAATTTCACATATATGATGGCTAATTAAACAGGATAGCATGACACAATTTCACATGTATGACATGATATAACTATACGATGTGTCTATTAAAGTGGTTGGCATGCCATAAATCACAAACATGCCATCGATGGAAACATGATGGCATGATATAATCCACGGATAGAATGACATAATTTAAAATATGATGACTATGTAAACAGGATGAGATGATATAACTATATTATGTCTTTAGAAAATGGGTTGGCATGCCATAATTCAGATACATGCTGTCTATGTAAACATCATGGCATGACATAATTCAAATATATGATTTATATACTAAGGAAGTGAGCAGAGGGCAATCGCATATATGATGTGTCAACTAAGGAGATGGCATTCAATATTGTGTATATGATGTAAAAACTAAGCATTGCAATACAACATATGCATTATATGAGTAATATAACCCTGCCAAGTTTGAGCATACACCTCAGGGGGATAATAGGACTGGTCATCTCCTCTGAATCCTCCTCTCAAGAGCTATCTCAGAATCAGCAAGATATCTGCTTCAGCAGGTAGCATTGTCTGCTCAAGACCTTGTTTTCACTCCATTTCTCCATCACCAATTCAAATGGCTGATGCACAGGAAGAGCAGTTGAATATACAAACATTGTCGATAAAAGCAATGAGAAATACAAAAAGGACGGCATGATATAATTCACATATATGACGCTTGCCTAAACAACATGGCATTGCATAATTCACATACATAATGCCTTGCAACAAGATAACATTGCATAATTCACATATATAATGTCTTGCAACAAGATGGCATTGCATAATTCACATATATGGTAATTAGACACTAAACAGGTGGCATTCACACAAAGCATGTCTAAACTAAGCAAATGACATAGCAATGCAAGATACCATACGCACGATATGAGCAACATAACCCCGCCAAGTTAGGGCATGCACCTCGGGGGATATGATGGTCATCTGTCTCTGAATCCTCCTCTGAGGAGCTATCGGTAACCAACAAGACATGCGCTTCGTCAGATAGCATTGTCTGCTCTGAAGACCTTGTTTCCACTCCAGATTTTTCCATGACCGTGCCGAATGGCTGATGCACAGGAAGAGTAATTGAATGTACTAAAATTGTTGACAAATTTAACACGTAATAAAAAATGATGGCATGATATAATTCACATATAAGATGACTGGCTAACCAGGGTGGCATTGCAAAATTCACATATATGATGCCTGGCTAGACAAGATGGCATTGCATGATTCACATATACGATAAAGAAACTAAACAGATGGCATTGACACAAAGCATGTCTAAACTAAGCAGATGACATCTTTAATGTATACAGTAAGCAATGCAAGGCACCATATGCATGATATTACCAACATCATCATGCCAAGTTAGAGCGAAGACCTCATGGGGTAAATAGGAGTGGTCTTCTCCTTCTGAATCCCCCTCAGAACAGTTATCTTCCTCTTGATTACGATCCGAAATGGGTGGAGGGGGGCTGCCTTTGCGCCCACCATGGAACGACGTCTGCATGAAATTTTATTGCCACACAAGGCTCGTCTCTTTTGCTCTACATGATCAGTTCCATTGTGTACAATAACTGGCATGCATAGGAATAAAACATAGTGAGATTATGTAAGGAGTGCATGCACAAATCCAGTGATGGTAGCAAACGTGGATAGACCCAAAACCAATGATAGCAGGCGATAATAGCTTTAGTTAAAAATACAGATAATGGCTCCTTTAATGTTTGTTTGCACCCAACATGAAACTCATAGTAGACACCGGAGATTAACCAGATAGTAGATGATAGTACCGATTGCTGCCCCAATATGTACCCCACAACCATTTAAAACTCAAGTTTCAAAGATTAGTTTGGACCTGACTCGAGTCTAATAGGTGAACACGATGATAATGTAGCATGTCATCATATTAAGCGACACATAACGTAAGCGAAACGGAAGAGTGCCCTCTCTTGCGGACCCGTAGTCCTCAAGGTCATCTGCTCGATTGATGATGGTAATGCAGTTGTCGTGGCTGCGGCGCGGGAAGAAGATCCGAGGCGGCGAAAGACGATCTGGAGAGCGGATCCTGCTGTGGTGAACCCTTCCGTCGTTGGAGCAGCTGAGCTGGGTGGAACACAAATATAAAGCAGGACAAACCACACAAGGTTTTCTTTGACACATATCTCATAATGAAGTAATTGAGTAAGGGCTTGTTTGAATTTGAGGATTCTAACAATGCAGGATAGGAAATAGACAGAATAGGATAGGAATGCACGTGCAAAACAGAGAATTTAAAAACACAGGATTTCGCCAACTGGGTGTTTGATTCACAACAATTGGAAGATCACAGGATGCAAAAAGCATGGTGAGATTAAGTCAAACCACAAGAAAATGTACGGTTATAATGCTATTATGCTACTATCTCTTAGTCTTGTGCTTGATGAATAGGAATATGAAAAGGAGGAGAAGTGGAAATTAGAATTCCTACGGTTTTCTTTCAAGGAGACACTAAAGGAACAAATCCTACAGTTTCCTTTGCTCCATTCCTTTGCACCAAATTCATGAAAAGTAGTACCATAGGAAACTTTCCAATTCCTATGTTTTTCATTCACTTTTCCTTTCAAGCAATCGGCGATTCTAGTAGGCAGGCTTGAGCAAGGAAAATCCTACACTAAAAAATGTTTTGTGCTACTTCTATTACTTTGGACCCAGCCACGCCATACTAGCTCAACTCCTGGGCCCATCGACAAATGCACAGCTCAAACGCGCAGAGATAAATAATGATGGCGTTCAAGAGAGTCCATCACGGATAGCTAAGTTGCCTGGTACCTCACTGCTTGTCATATAGTAGGATAAAATAATCGTATTTCCCGTTACTACGAGTGCTCAATGGACAATATATATAACATGTAGAGTAAAAAAGAGATGCAACAAGTGTACAACCTCTTTGGCGAAGCCATGTCGATCTCAGCGTGATTGGGTTGGCCGGTGAGGATGCTCCGGCTGACTTGGCTGTCGGAGGAGGGGAAGAAGATCTTAGGCGTCTGGAGATGGAGCCCGAGGTACTGCTCCGCTGTGATGGAGGGTTTCATCGTTGGAGCAGCTCCGGTGAGTTGTACGACGCCGAGGCTGAAGCAGACAAGAGAGACAACGAACAACGTTAACTCGAGTGGAATTCTAATAGCATCTCCAATACATGACGTGTAATACATAACCACAAAGTGCTAGATGTAAAATACATCAGCCGCTCATCACTGAACTTAACTGTCGAAACTGAATTTAACTGTCAAAACTTAACTTAAGTGTCGAAACTAAACTTAACTATCGAAACTGAATTTTGCTCTCGAAACTGAATTTTGCTGTCGAAACTGAACGCACTAGCAAGGTGAGGCTACACGTTGATCGACTGACTTTTTCATCTCTGGTCACCGATTTTGCAGCCGTTGGATACGAAATCAAGGGCTGCGGTTCATCTTCAACCTCCACCCCGAGCCGCCACCACCACCGCCAAACAGCAGCCCCGCCGCCCGCGGCGGTCGCCACCACGCCCGCCTCCAAAACACTCCCCACCGCCGGTCCGCCGCCGCCCCGACCATCCCTCTAGGCCCCCCATGCCGAGCTTTTTCTTCGGCGATCCCCACGCCACCGCCCCGCCACCGCCGGCGACCACCCCCCCCATCCAGAACCCTAAGATAGATAGTGGGTACCTCTCCGTGAGCCCCCCCCCCAAGCGGCTGGTTCTTCCTTCACCCCGGCGAGCCCCCCCCCCTGAAAATCGACTGACCCAAAAGTCGATTCAGTCGACTGAAGTGTAGCTAAATCGGAGCAGCATCGCAAGCAAGAGCAAGAGCGAGAGCAGCAGCGCGAGCAAGAGCAATAGCAAGAGCAGACTAGGCAGGGGACCAAGAGCAAGAGCAGAGCAGCAGCGCGAGCGAGAGCTAAAGCAGCAGCAGCTCCTACTGATGTGGACGTCGCCGCCGAGGGAGCGACGCCGTGGAGGAAGTGGCGGCGACGCCGCCGTGGATGGAGCCGCGCCGTGTCGGCTCGGGACCGAGCGCCGGCAGCACCGTGAGATCGAATCAAGAAGAAAATGCGGCGATTAGTGTACAACCTCTTTGGTGGCGCCGATTAGGCCGCAGCTTCATCCGAGGAAACGGTGATGATGATGCTCTTCCGTGGTGCAGGTGAAGACGGCGGTGTGGGAATGGAGGTGGCGCGAAAGACGAGGGGAACATCGGGGCAGCTCCTTGGAGGTGGAGGACGGGGTGGCTGAACCGGCGGACGATGAGATCGACGACGGATCCTCATCCGGTACGGTGGATGAGGGACGTCGAGGTGTTGCTGTGGACGACGTCGTCGGGGAAGAGGCTCCGGCTGGGTGGCGGACGGAGCAGGGTGTGGGGTTTCGTCGCGGGTTTTCGCGGCCTTGGTGTACGAATGGGTGGGCGGATGGGATGGCAGTGGGGAACCATGGCTTAGAGACGCGCTTGTCCGAAATGTGGGGTAAGTTACGAAAGTACCCCCACCGATTTGAGGCGGTTCTTTCAGTTCAGGGGTACCACGGGCATTTCACGTGTCGGGATTTCACAGGAGGTGGGAGTTTTACGCGCGGCGCGGGTTGAGATGGAGGGAGTTGTCGGAGCACAACGAGACAAACATATATCTTAAATATTTCTGGCTAACAAGGCGCGGGTTGAAGAGGCGGGAGTTTCGCAGCACGATAGACAGAGACGCTAGTTTGAATTTTCGGCATAACAAGGCGCGGCTTGAAATTTCGGAAGAACAAGCTTAACGTGTACCAAAAAAAAGACAATTTGCACCTCAACACGCACAAAACACACACAAACACCATTTAGACTAGAGTAAGGTACACGTGCATTGCACGCATGAGATTTGGCAACCAAATTATGAATAAATACCACATTATAGCATGCAAGCTTTGAGTCATATATGCATGATGTAGATGTTCGCTTAATTTTATAGTTCATTTCATTCAAAATCATCTAGTTTTTATAAGAAAGCTAATCTATTTTAAGATTCATGGAATTGTGCGTCGTAAGACATAAAGTAAAAACAAATAATGGCAAATCATGTAGAAAAACATTTGGGCAATTCTGATACGGAAGATTCTAGAACAAATAAGAAGTGCTTGTGTTTTGATGTTTGTGCATTATGCTTAAGTTCAACCATGGAGTCTTCTAGATTATACATGTGGCGAAATCTGGTGGAATCTAGATGATATCCAACGGCCAGTAGTGCTCAAATTTGCCATCTTTGGACCATCGGATTCGCCTCATCCAACGACCATCTTTCAAAGTTAAAGTTACCCGCACACAATATAAAAAATATAATATAATATATATATATATATAGGGTATAGATATAGATATGTGATGCAAAAGCCACCCATCATCTCCAATTAGAATAGTGTGTCCATGCACGGATGCGACGTGGCCAAATGATGTCTGCCATCGGTATCTCAAATTCAAATCAGTCTGACCTTGTTCAATGTGTATACATTACAACATGCTCGTTTCCAAACCACACCGCGCAGATCTCCGTTATATTCATGCATGCATGGGTTTCAAACATCAGGATCTCTTATTCAAATATTTGAATTCAACTTTACATTGATTATGACCTCACCTATTCTTTTACACCCACACAGTAGTCTTCTCTTTATAATTGTACCACTAACTTTCTCTCGTGCATGCATGCACACACGCTACCGGTCGGCATTATCCATCGCACGCATGCAATCTTTTTCTTCAGGTCAGTCTCCCATGAAGGCACACACCCACACACATCCCCCTCTCCATCATATCGGGCATTCTTTATCTCTCACGCGTGCATGCGCAACGATCGATGTTCCTCTATGTATGTGTGTATATAGCTAGGTCTTTCATAGTTTTCCACACAAACCGATCAACCGATATACCCTCTTTCCCACGTCCACATCGATCAATCTATACCTCTCTATATAGGATTAACATATATAGCTAATACACCCACATTAATTATATATCCAACGCCCCTCTCATCATCCATGCCTTCCGCTTCATCTCTCGACGCAAGGCACAATGATGTAAGACAGGGGAAGTAAGGGCCCTGCCCCCTCCCCCCCTAACATCACTATATATCGAGGCTAATATGAATGTGATCATTAGACAATTGCTGCTAAAAATGGTTTAAGTTCATGAATTGACCCTCCTCGTAAAGGATTAGCAATGCTTGGCCCCCTAGCTCATTTATTTTTCATGGCTCCGCCATCACTCGCAACAACGCACGTGTTCGCCCCCTCTCTCTAAATATCGATCTCGCACTTGTGCATTCCTTCATAGTCTCCTCCACTCGCCCCTCGCACCATCTTCTAGCCCCCACCGGATTTTGCCACATGTACAATCTAGCAGACTCCATGGTTGAACTTAAGCATAATGCACAAACCTCAAAACAACAGTGGTTCTCTTTTGTTCTAGAATCTTCCGTATCATAACTGCCCAAACTTTTTTTCTAGTTGAATTGCCATTATTTGTTTTTACTTTATGCTTTACAACGCACAATTCCATGAATCATAAAATAGATTAAGGGCTTCTTTGATTCAAAGGATTCTCAAAGGAATTTTGGAGGATTCTAATCATTAGGAATTTTTCCTATCTTGGTTGTTTGATTCGTAGGATTGTAAACCATAGGAATTTTTCCATATGATTCATTTGCACTAGATTTCATAGGAAACATCCCATCCACTCAAACCTCTTTGAAAGAATTCTGTGTTTTTCTATGCACAATCAAACACTCGTACAATCCTGTAGGATTCAAGACGACATTCCACTATAATCCCATGTTTTTCCTATTCCCGCGTTCTTAGCTTTTTTATAAAAACTAATTGATTTTGAATGAGATGAACTATAAGAATTAAACGAAGGGCTACATCAGGCATATATGACTTAGAGCTTACATGCTATAGTGTGGTATTTATTCATAATTTGGTTGCAAAATCTGATGTGTGCAATGCACGTGTACCTTACTAGTACTTCGAGTATGTGCAAAACACGTAAATTAGAATACCAATGGCACGCTACACAGTGTCTCTCTTACAGTTCATGAAGCCACGTGGCACATGTGGAGGCGTTGTCGCGACCTCCTTGCGTGGATCGATCACAATGACGTGCTGTTGGTTCCAGAAGAATGTACTCGTCCTCCCTGAGCCATACTGGCGTACATGCACGAAGCGAAGATGTGCACGCACGCCACACACGCACTCATTCCCTCGCAAGCACACGTGGGTACACGGGCGGACGCAATTTTTTACCAAGATCCACCCCATGTGATAATTTGACGTGTGTAAAGTCGTTCACTTCATTGATGGTCAATTAATACAGCGCATGCAAATTGAGTGGACGTGAGGGCGGAAGAAAGACATTATTACTCCACTGCGCAAGCATGCAGTAGTTAAATCGTGGGTTGCTAGTAGTACTTCCATTGGTCTCTTTCGTATTTTGTGCCAATTTTTGACAGTAACATAATATTTGTGCATTTGAGCAGTGTAGTACTTGAAATTTACGTTCCGCTAAACTCATCGATAGCCATTTCAGGCCTCGAAACAAAAACCATCAATTAATCTTTACCTTGTTCCCATCACATTCGATAGCCTACTCACACCTACTAGTATGTACCAAACCTGAACGTGTTCCCACTATGCAGGTATTAGTACTAGTGCTAGTACTTAGGTTATAAAAAGGGGAACTACCTAACCGAAAATTACTCTACCTTTCCTCCTCATAAGTGCTTCTTCTTCGTCCGTCGCTGCCATGGCCGGTGAGCAGAGCTCTAGGTCGAGAACTACTCGTAACAAGGGAGCGGCAACCAAGGCTGCGGAAAAAGAGAGGGCTCACCGCCATGCAGAGACCTCGAAAGATCTCTCACGGCAAAGCGATGGCTCCTGTGAGCGCCCTAGCCGCGGAGGCGAACATGCCGAGCCGGTGGAGCTGGAGTCGTTATCCTCGACGGCATGCCCGATCAGCTCAATAAGCACCTCAATAAGCGAAGGAGTTCATCCAAGGCTTGATGGAGTTGTTGAAGGAGAGCCTCGACGACATGCCCGCTGAGCTCAATCAGCAGGGGAGTTGACCGCGGCTTGGTGATGCTGCCAAGAAGAGCATTGCCTCGAGAAGAAGGCGACCGCGAAATCCTGCGACTTCAGGAGGACAAGGCGAAGCTCGCCACGAGATCGACCTGTTGAAGGAGAAGAACGCCGGCTGGAAGAAGCTGCATGAGAATAGTAGTTCCTCGATGAAGATGCTGCAGGCCCTCGTCATGGAACAGAAGGAGGAGTTGGCGAAGCTCCGCATCGAGCACCCGGCTGTTGTCAAGGTACGTAATGCGGCCGTGGAAGAGATGATGAAGGCTCGCGTTGAGGAATCCCGCATCATGGAAAGAATGAAGAAGATGGCGGAGGAGACGCGCAAGGAGATGGAGGTCGTGGAGGCGATGAAGAAGCGATTCACGACTCATGGCTAATTAGATCATTTGGGGTGATAATCTTCCTTCTTCTTTTGCTCCTGTGTTTCATCTTTTGCTTCGGGTGTTTCGCCGCACGTGTCACGTTCTCTGCGAGGCATGAATAGAACAATGGTTTTTTAGGGAATGAATAGAACAATGCTAACAATGAGATGACTAGCAAATTAGATCATTTTTATCGCCATATGGCACTGGGCTGCCGTGTTTCGTGCTCCTCCGTCGTAGTACTACTCCAGTGGAAAACTTGAGTATACCGCACGGTTCTTTGCTCCTCCTCGATCAGGTCGTCGGCGCATTTATACGAGCAGTCAAATCACAAGGCCCCGCCTTCCAGCAGTAATGAGCCATCAAATCACAAAGGCCCTCGCCTCTCGTGAAACCGACCAAGCTAGACTGCCCCGCCTCTAGCCTTTTAAAAATGTATACTTTTGTACATCAAGAGTATCGATGGATTGCGCCATGGAGCAAAACTTGAAATTAAAAAAGGTGGTACATATAGAGAGCACTCACGCCAAATTATGCATATAGTACTATTAAAAGGCTAGTCACAATAATGGTGTCCAAAGACAACCCACCCTCAAATAAAACTAAGAGGGTGCTTGGATACGCTTTTAGTCCCATGACTAAAAGTAGTGGGACTAAAACATGCTAACCTCACTCATGCTTGGATCCAAATACTAAAAATGCTAAAATCAAATTAATGAGCATTTATTATCCTCCAAACCCTCCAATCCAGAACTCGCCCGTGTTAAAGGAGAGGAGTTAAATGAGTAGAGAGAGGACTAATCCACATTTTAGTAGGGGTACCCCTGACTAAAAAAATATAGTCTCAAGACTAGTTTTAGACCCTCTTTAGTTAGGGGTGCTTGGAACTTTAGCCTCTTAAAGAGACTATTTTTAGTCAGACTAAAATAAGTCCCTTGGATCCAAGCACCCTCTAAGCATCCTGGAATTCTTTGACAAAACTAAGCAGCCTCAAATTCTTTGACAACTAAACTGCTGGCTATATGATGTTGGCCATATATATTGTACGTATATAATGTGAAGAAACGAGTGGTAGTACTATACCAACTAAAAGATGAAATGTAAGAAATACTAGTATGTACGTACTGAAGTAACGAGAAGAAACATAACATAGTTCTGCTGGGGGCTCAGCACAACACACCCCTCAAATTAGATTAAGCACACCTGAAATTAAACTTTGCAACTATTCCAGTAGACATTGCATTAGAACCACCATGAGCAACGTCATCATCTGAGTCTTCGAACATGCGTATGAAGCGAGAAAGTCATCCATTCACCGTCACGGAAGAACAGGTGTAGATGACGTCGAACTCATCGCCGGTGATGGTTCTAACCTTGTACTCACCGCCGATCGTGGAGATTTGGGACCCATGGATTTGGGAGGAGGGTTAAGATTAGTGGAACTGCCGTAATGTGAATGGACGGGACGACTAGGAGCGAACCGCCGTAGTATTGAAGGACGTGCGGGGATGAGTAGGAGCGAACTGCCAGCGTGCGAACGGCAGGGTAGTGGCTTTCCATTCTCCCATGATACGGGCTTCCGAGAGCCCTTGGATCTGAGATCGAACGGTTGCATGGCGTGATTCTAGACCTATGGGTGAATATCCTATCCGGAGGGTTATTCGCAAATTTTCAGCAACTTAGCATGCGACCGCTTGATCTCGATCCAAGGGCTGCCAGATGCCCGTATCATGGTTAAGCGCCTACCACGACCGTCAGATGTCATTTCATGCGATCGCGCCTTGGAGATTTAACACGGTGCATTAGGCTATCGATGTTGGCATGTCATACATAGTCATCACTTAGTCACTCATACTACAACAAGGTTGGCTATAAGGTTGGCTATAAGTGTATTGTTTTACTCCTCTCTATCTCTTTCTTCAAGATTTCTCCTCCGTCCCATAATATAAGAATGTTTTTGACACTAGTGTAGTGCCAAAAACGTTCTTATATTATGGGACACAGGGAGTACTAGTATTTATTGCATTTGCCAAGGAGTGACCTCTTCCAATGAAATGGTGTTGCTAAGTTTGCTTCAATTAATTAGCTATAGACTCAAAATTGTCTTTTCACCTAGGTACACGCGCTTAGCACCATTTCTTCCTCGGGTCACCAAACTAGTCTCTCTCTTCTTGATTAACTTGCCACATGGCAAGCTTAAGCACCTATAGGAGCAAGTAAAAGTAAGTACAATAGTGCGCTTTACATGGCATTTTTGCATATGTGGAGGAAAGAGAGGCAAGGAAAAAGTGGAGAAGTGGGCTCTCATGCAAGAGCCAGCCTCTACTACATGGTGGAGCATTGGGAGAGGCATCTGTATGTACGGATGAAAATGGAGTGGAAAGTTTCCGCTTTTCCGGAGGAAAAATGGAAACGGAGAGGAAATATGAAAACGGAAATGGAAATTTGCAAAATGGAAATGGAATTTTTTATGCAGAAACGGAAACAAAAACAGAATGGTGTTTTCCGGTGGAACACACGTGGAAACGGAACTTTCCATTTCTGTTAATATGGAATTTCTGTTTCTACTATAGCCTCATGGCTACTTTGTAGCCAACTACCAAACAACACACAATGACACAATGATTAGAATGAGCAGAATGTATCATTTGAGTACCAACTTTTACTACCACACACATACTCAGCTAGACTATATACGAAATTGCCATGTACTACTACAATACTACCCTATGTTGCCCACACAACCATATTAATTTGTAGCCATGTTAAGAATTCCATCAATTTGTTTTTTTTTCTGTATTTCTCTATGATTCAAGGGGGTTTAAGTTCCGGTCAACACACAGTTTTGTTTTCGTATCCACTATGTATTCGCTTCATGTTTGTTTCCGGTAGTATCTGTTTCCGTATTCATTTCCGGGTTTACAGATTCGCTTTTTCTTACAAAAAAAAATTATGAAAACAAATATGGTAGCAACCAGTTCCGTCCGTTTCCGCGCCGTTTTCATCCCTACCTGTATGGAGGTAGTCAGGAATCGGGATACTCACGCCGGTCGTAGCACCACAGTTAAAATGATAATGGCAAGTCAAATCACGAGGCCCCACCTGTCCAGCAGTAAATCGCTGTCAAATCACACAGCCCTACGTTTGCAGCAGCCTACTCCCTCGTCTTCTCGCGTCTCTATCGAACCGACTAGGCGGAACTGCCCCGCCGCCTACCGCGTAGGAAAAGCCCCGCCCTCGACTTTTAAATAGTATACAGTATACTAATTTTGTATCCATGGATTGCGCCCGCGCCATGGAGCAAAGCGTCTAGAAAACGGCGGTACACATGTACGGAGTATACAGCACGCCCGTCGCGTTCACGTCGCACCCCATACGGCCGGTCGGTCTGGCACGCTACTCTCCGAATGGAACGCGCGTCATATTGCGTTTGCACACACATGTGGGACGGCAATTGAGAACCGACCATAGGCACACTCCCCGGCCCCGCAAGTCGGGTGACTTAATAGAAGAGGGAGACGAGCGATAGTACTAGAGAAGTGTTGAACTACGTTGGTGCCTGGACGATCCCTGCAAGACACGGAAGATCAGTTCGTCCATGCATGTGACCAGACTCCAGCAGACACACCTGGATTGGCTATCGTCTACATATCGTGCAGGCTGTGTTGTACATGGCTGTACATGTGGTGAGAAATCTATAAAAAGGTTTCTTGTCATCTCGCAAAATTAGGTGTCATGTGCTTCGGATCACTGCAAGGGTTAAACAACGACAACTGAGTTGGGCTAGTCTTTGGGGGCACATGCACGAACAGTGACTACTCGACTGCCATCTAGGTCAAGCCGGCTATGTTAATTAGGACATCTATCGACGGACCCCTTTTCTACGAGTTTATCTTTAATTTGATCTTTATTCCTCGTCTAGTTGTCCGTCGGGATTCATGTTGTCTCCTTTGGACAGTGAGGTTTTGATTTCTTGTCATGTGGCATTTTTTCGTGTTATATGTTATAATCCGGCGCTTCAGATCGAAATGACGACAACTGCGCCTCCGGGCCACGTGCATGAAGACTTCTCGACAGTCATTGACGAGGTCAAGCCGGCACCGGTAGACAAAAGAAAACTAGTACAACTCCACTATATAGGCAGGAGCCTCCGTGCTTGCTTGCTAGTGTTGCTCTCTTCACACTGTCTCAGCCTCTCCAGATCTAAACATGACAGCGTGGCCACTCTCTCTCTCTCTCTCTCTCTCTCTCTCTCTCTCTCTCTCTCTCTCTCTCTGCTCACCGCTGGTCACAGATCCAGCCGGATCCTCTCCGCCGAGGAAGGTGAGAAGGTGCAACGTTCACGCGGTCGTCCTCGGCGACAGCTCTTACCCACTGCTGGGCGCGTCCCGATCAGCCTGCCTTGCCGTTCTCTCCCAAGCACTGCTGGCGAGGGAGGGCCTCCGACCCCTTCTTGCTCGCTCCCGTAGTGTGGGCAGATCCGGGCTCCCGCCGCCCACTTAGCGACATCCCGGCGACCATCAAGTATAACTTGCTTCGAAACCGGCCTTGCTCTACTTCCCAAGCTCCTGACGTCGCTGCATTTGTATCTTTTACTATTTCTCGTGGCCCCTCGTAGATAGGATCGATCGGCTGTTCAAAACCACCTAATTTTTTACGTTTAAGAGGTAAAACTAGTTCATGCACTCGAATCTAGTACTACTTGGTTCAAACAAGGAAGAAAGGGGTGGGGTGGGGAGGATTTGTTACCTGAATCTAGGACTTGGTCGAAAGAGGAAATAATGGGGCGAAAAGTAGCAGAGACCTGCTATCCAACTGGTCTCTAGGTCTAATAGGGAAATAAAGGAAGCGCAGTACAAACTCAATATAAACCCGATCTATTGGTTGAAAAAGGAAAGAAAGTGGGGACTGGGGACAAGTCACGAGTAAGTCCAGCACTAGATTTGCTAGCCTCACACAAAGATAAGGTGGCTATACCGAACAAAAATGGGACCAACCTGATATCCTATTCGATGTTTGTTGCCCGAGCCACTCTTATGTAATGCCACTTTGGTAAAATGTAGCGATCGCCTTTGTTAAAAGTAAGGACACGTTAAACCAATGTTGTTTTCAATGTAATGCCTCCAAGAATATGAATCAATGGCACTTATTTACATGTCCTGCTAAAATTTCCCATTAAGATAAGTTGGTTCTTTTCGTTAGAAATGCAACTGTCCTGGTCCACCTACTCTCCCGTGCCCAAAGTAATGTCGTATTTAACGGTTGTCATAGTTAATCCTAATGCCCACACTAATATCTAGCAATGCCACTGCTTTAGAAATTGCTACTGTCCTTGTAGGATTGCCATTCAGATAAGGAACATGCTTCTTTTCATTTGATGCATGTTTCATCACTTGTTAGTCACCCTCCTTTCCACCTTTTTTGTGCAAACAGAGATATACATTTCATGCTCGATCTTAGTTGAACTGCACAAATGATATCCAAATTATAGTTGAGCATTCCAGGAGCTTCACAACCAACCTTGATGTTGCTCAATTTTATTGCAACTAATGAAGAAGAAGCTCTGTGGGTTTCGTTTTCTGATGGAAATGGAACCGGGGCTGGAGCCCTTTTCTTAAAAAAATTTGAAGAAGAAGCTGCTAGCTCACGGGACATTGCTTCATTTTAGGTGAAATGCACCAAAAGGTCCCATGAATTGAATCATCCATGTTGGTGACTGAAAGAGCCAGCTTTAGCATCCCAGTCTAAGCACCCCCGGCCTCCATCCTTGCGATGCACGGTACACCTCGCTTGCCACCGTCGACCCTAGTGTCACCGATAAAATGAAGTAATAATACAATTAAAATAGAGCGAGTGTCATCTCTATCATTTCATTTCCAATGTAGATAAAGAAAGTGCTTCTCTTTGTTAATGTATGTTTCATCAACTAGTCCCATTGTTAATGTTTAAGCGTTTACGCAAACTGGGTGCTTAATTTTAGTTGATATGTACAAAATAGAGATTTGAATGTCTCAAGGCGCCTCCTTGTACTACCGCTGTACATCGATGTTCATCACCGCGTAAGGTGTATTCGGGAGACTTGGGACGATGTCCATATGAGGCGTGCCGTATGAGGCGTCAGAGGCCCATCTCGCCCTCGCAAAGATGGCATACTATGATACTATCACAATATTTTCTTCTATTTATTTTGTGTGTTTCATTAACTAGTGCCACTATAATGTAATCATGCTTTTTCATTATCTATGCAAACAGGGTTATTCAGCTGCATTTTGGTGGAACTGCACAAATGTACGTATGGAACCGGCATATATGCAGAGTGCGAGGTGTGCCAAGTAAAAAATTACCGACACCAACCATGCTGCATGCATGCATTGGCATCCACCACCACCAGTGGGATGTGTGGCGCTCTCTGTGGACGGATCTTTCTCGGCAGCAAATCATCTAACCAAATACTAGTAGCTTATATTGGCAGTTTTCTAGGGAGTACTCTTTTCTGAAAGAAGCACCAATCTATTTTTCTTTATTTGTACATTGTATCACAACTTTGACCCAAAGGTCCAGAGCTATTTTAGGGTGATTGGCGTATACTCGGAGACTGATTGTAAGCATGATTTTCATTAGCTGTCACACTGATTGTAAGCATGAGCAGGTGGAAGATTAGGTTAGTGCGAAGCTTAACTTAAACCCTACCGCCCGTTGAAATGAGGCAAGCATCGAGGGAACCATGGAGAATGGCGGGGAAGCGATGTCGCGCGGCCTCCTCTTGCGGTGGCAGAACGAATACTCCTGTGGCTCCGGCTGGCTCTGCACCCTCACGAGCGGCACATCATACTCGATCGATTCGTTATCCTCTGGGTACTCGACCTTCGACCTGTACGCCCACCACCTCCGCCTGACTGTCGCCTCGGGCGAATCTGTCTGCTCCATCGCCCAGAGGAGATACTCGATGAACTCAGAGGACTACGGTGTGACTGCCGCCGAGGAGTACATGTACATCGCCGCCCTCATCGCCACCGTCCTCGAAATCTCTCACTCATTGTCAAACCAACTAAGGATCTCCTTCAACCTGGCTAACTTTGCCTGGTCGCCACCGGCGATCTGCCTGATTCGCTGCTGCATCCTCTCCATAGATGTCCTTTTGAGTGGTCCGGTGCTAGCTTTGGAAGATGGGAGGAGAGACGGTGGTCTTGCAATAGAGAAGAGGGAGAGGCGAGACGGTGGTTTTGGAATGGAGATGATGGAGAGGAGAGGAGGTGGTTTTGCAATGGAGAAGATCAGAAGAGGGAGAGGCGAGACGGTGGTTTTGGAATGGAGATGATGGAGAGGAGAGGAGGTGGTTTTGCAATGGAGAAGAGGGAGAGGAGCGTGCGGCAGCGATTTAGGATTGGACGAGAGGGCTGCATGCAACAGTGGATCAGATCAAAATCAAAATCAATTTACCCTTCAATTAAGAAAGCGACCCCACATTAACTAGTCTCCCTTTTATTCTAGGTCATAATTGACCATGATTTTTGCACATAAAATATATGTTATATGTTGCAAAAATAATATAATTTGAAAGTACATTCAGATACGAACCAAACGATACAATTTTTGGTGACATGCATTCACATTTTGCTTGTCAAATACAGTACGTGGTCAAACTTTGACCTAAAATACGCAAAACAACAAAAAAATACTTCCAAGACCAGCGCCGCTCTTCCGCTCTTCTCCTCTTAAACTACCACTGCTCCTCTCCTATTCCAATCTAAATGCAGCGCCGCTCCTCTCCTCTTCCATTTCAAAACCACCGCCCTCCTCTCATGTTCCAGTCCAAAACCAGCGTCGCTCCTCTACCGTTCTAATCCAAAACCACCGCTGCTCCTCTCCTCTTCCATTCAAAAACCAGCGCCGGCGAGTGAAGGTGCTGTGGAGAAGTAGATCGATGGAGGAGTACAACCGATACATGAGGATCGCAGACGGCGACCCTGTGAAGCTAGCTAGGATGTTGGAGATACAGTCTTGGTTTGACAACAAGTACCAACTAGCGGCGACGACGACATCCAAGGCCACATATCTACAACAGAGAGAAAAGGCGATGATACTCCTGGAGGGAGTCGCGCCGGAGTACATAGAGCTGCTCCTCTGGGCCATGGAGCAAACAGATTCACCGAATCCGATCGTGAGGGAGCTGTGGAGGGAGTATCGATCCCAGATGGAGCATCCACCAGAGATTGAAGGATCGAGCATCTACAGGGTGTCGTTTGTGAGGGTGTCCTGCCAGAGCGAGCCGGTGGAGTCTTCGTCGACCGAACCCAACTGCAAGAGGAGAAAAGCAGTTGGCCCTACGACGCTTCCACGCCATCGTCTACCTCGCCGTTCACATCGTCTCACAGGGCGGCTGTCTGCCGCCGAGGAATAGGAGGGGGCTGCCCCCCAGCCCAATAGTCGGGCAGGTTGTGAATTGTCAGGAGGAGCTTAGGGTTGTCGATGATTGCAGGTTGTGAATTGTGTTTTGTGTTGTGTATTTTGAGAGTACTTTCAGATATGAATGTCTTTTGAATTTCAGATTTGCAATATTGAGCATATGAAGTATTTTATGAATTCTAGAGATCTATTTTTAGCACTTAAAAAATGTAGTTTCATAGGAGTATAAAAGTGCAGAACATGTGATTCTCTAAGAAGAAACTGCAAGTTTCAGTTTCAGATAAGAAACTGCAAGTTCAGTTTCAGATAAGAAACTGCAACTTTCAGAGGCAGAGCATTTATATTAATACGGCCTTATCAAACAGGGTTAACATCATGTTGGAAGTTTTATTCATGGTCGAAAATGAAACTACCAGCCAGTTAACATCATGCTGATCAACATTCATGCATAGCACATCTTCATATGATGCACAGTCAAAATGCGCACACAATGTCGAGTGTGCGAAACATAGGGAAAACAAGGGACGGAGTTTTGGCAAGTGTTGGACGTGGTTTTGGGCTGCCCCGTCTAGGCTTTTATTTTTAACATGCGCAGCCCACGACGTCGGATGGGAGGTCCATAGGCCTGTTTGTATTTTCTTAGGGCCGTCATGTATCGACCGGCCTATGGACCTCCCATCAAGGGTTTTGTTTTTGGCAGCCCAATTTATGTATTTTTTTGAAGAAAACACGGAGGTCTGTTCTATTTTTCTATATAAGAATTGGAACGTCAGGTCCACATTATGTTTCCCTTCTGACTATATTATATATATTTAAATTATTTTATATGTTATTATATATTATTTTTATTGTCATCATATATTTAAGAGATACTTACATATGTAAGAAAACAATATCCCACATATTATTAACTTATAAAAATAATTTCTTAACAAATAAAATCATGGATTGTTTTGGCACGAAAATCCTAGTGATTGTGTACAAAAGCTTGGTAAGATTTAAGGACGAATGTAATAATATCACTTATTATTTAAATATATTTATAACAAAATGCTCAGCCCCTTTTTATTTTTTGATAACATTGCTGGCCCAACCCAACATTATAATTAGAATCAGCCCAGCAAAATCGTGTATTTCGAAAAAAGTGCAAATGGCCTGTAATTTTTTAGGAAATAAAATAAATGGGCCGCATGGACGCTACATTATTTGTTCACCCAGCCCAGCTAATGGCTGTAATTCAAAAAAATATATCAAATTGACTGTAAATTCTACCGCACAAAAAAAGACTGTAAATTCTGAAAAAATGGGTTGAATACGTGCCACATTTTTGGAGGCTGAAATGTGGGCCAATAGGTCGAAGCCAACACAAGTCGTTGTCAATTTAGTCAACAAATGATTCTGACATGTTAGCCGTTGGATTTACATCCAACGACCGGCATCCATCTTCAATCTCTCGTCTTCTTCCTCCAGCGCCGCCGGGACCACCTCCCGCCTCCATGGAGAAGCAGTCTTTCATCGTCCAGGAAACCCGCAAACTAAAAGAAGCTTGTGTCATTCATGAGGTGCGGTACCCGGAATGGCTGGCGAACCCGGTCGTTGTCCCCAAGTAAGGCGGGAAGGAACGCATGTGCGTCGAATTCACCAACCTTAACAAGGCTTGCCCTCAAGATCCGTTCCTGCTCCCGCGCATTGATCAGAACATTGACTCCACCGCCGAGTGTGACCTGCTGTGTTTTCTGGAAGCCTTCTCAGGTTACCACCAGATCAAGATGGTGGTGCAGGACGTCGAGAAGACAACCTTCTTGACCGTATGCAGGGTGTATTGCTACACCTGCATGCCTTTTAGGTTGCGCAACGCCGGAGCGACCTTCCAGCAGCTGATGCACATCGCTCTGGGCCAGCATCTCGGGAGGAACGCCGAGGCCTACATCGATGACATAGTGGTGAAGTCCTGGGAGGCTTGGACCCTCATCAAGGACCTGGAGGAAACATTTGCCAGCCTGTGCAAGGTGGACCTGCGGCTCAACCTAGAGAAATGTGTGTTTGACGTCCCTTCCGGTAAGTTGCTGGGTTTTCTCGTGTGGGGACCGAGGCAAACCGAGAGAAGGTCAAGGCAACAGAACAGATGAGCCCACCACATACTCTCAAGGAAATGCAAAAACTGGCAGGCTGCATAGCCTCGCTGGGGCGCTTCGTCTCCAAGCTGGGGGAGCGCGCTCTCCCATTCTTCAAGCTGATGAAAAAGAAGGGCCTACTCAAGTGGACTCCGGAGGCTGATGCAGCATTCCAAGACCTCAAGAAGTACCTCACCAGCCTGCCGGTGATGGTAGCACCACGTCCTCTGGAGCCCCTGGTGCTATACCTGGCCGCCACGCCCCACTCAGCCGGCGCGACACTAGTGGATGTCCGAGAAGAGTTCCAGGACGGGGGACCGCCGAGCGACGCCACGCGCCCCGCCAAGACGATGCGGCTCCAGGATGGTACCACTGAAGCCTCGGCGGTGCCAACAGACGACCAGGCTCCACAGGACGGTGCTCCTGAGGCCGCGGCCACCCCAGCAAATGACCAAGCTCCTGAGGTCCCCCAGCCTCAGGAGGTGCCGGACACCACCAACACTTCCGCCCTCGTCAAGCAGCCGGTGTAATTTCTCAGCATGGTATTACGTGACACGCAGGCACGCTACCCCATGTCGCAGAAGCTTTTGCTCGCACTCCTCGTCACCTCCCGCAAGCTGCGCCACTACTTCCAAGGCCACCCCATCAAGGTCATCTCGGCTTACCCTCTAGATAGGGTGCTCCGAAGCCCCAACGCCGCGGGGAGATTCGCCGAATGGAACATCGAATTGCAGGCATTCCAGTTGGAGTTCAGCACCACTAGGGTCATCAAGGGGCGGCACTTGCTAATTTCGTGGCAGAATGGACCGACGCTCCAGGGCCCAAAGCAGGCGAGGACCGATCCCTCTTGCTAGGAAGCGAGGCACCCGACGGCTGGGTCATGTACTTCGACAACGCCTTCGCACGTCAGGGCGCAGGGGCTGGAGCCGTGCTCATCTCGCCCACTCAGCACAAGCTCTACTACGATGTGCAGCTTTGCTTCCAACACGGCGAAAAGGTCTCCAACAACATCGCGGAGTACAAAGGCTTGATTGCTGGTCTCAAGGTTGCGGCCTCCTTGGGCGTGAAGCGCCTCGCCATCAAGGGCGACTCCCAGCTCCTCGTCAACTTCTCCAACAAAGTATACAAGCTGAAGGATGAACACATGGAAGCATACCCGGCAAAGGTATGCAAAATCGAGAAGCAATTCTTGGGTATGGAACCGCAGCACGTGCCACACGACACGAACAAGGAAGCGGACGACATCGTCAAGAGGGCATCCTGAGTGCTGACGCCTACCCCAGGAGCCTGGAATCTTTGAGGAGCGGCTCTTCAAGCCCTCAGTGGCCCCTCCTGTTGCGGGCCCAACACCACCCTAGGAGGAGCTCCCCCCAGCGCCCCTCTCATGAGCCCCCGCTTGCGGCCCGACCTTGGGAGCGCGTCTGCTCCTCGCGCTCGAGCCTCGGGAGGGGTGCTGGACCGAAGAGGTCAAGGCGTACCTGCTTCAGGGAACCCTACCGGAGAAGGAGGAAGACGTGGAGCGCGTGGCTCGGCATGCCACTGCCTACTGCATTCAGGACGGTGAGCTCTACCAAAAATGACCAAATGATGTTTCCTTGCGATGCATCTCCAGGGAGGAGGGGTGTGATCGGTTAACCAACATACACGGTGGAGACTGCGGGCATCACTCATCATCACGCACCTTGGTGGGCAAGGCGTTCCACAGCGGATTCTACTGGCCCACGATGCTCAGCGACACTGCCGAGCTGGTGAGAACCTGTGAAGCCTGCCAGTTCCATGCCAAGCAAATCCACCTACCTGCTCAGGGTCTCCAGACCATCCCGCTCTCATGGCCGTTTGCGGTCTAGGGGTTGGACATCTTTGGCTCATTCCCCCGAGCGCTCGGGGGCTACCGCTACCTTTACATCGCCATCGACAAGTTCACCAAGTGGGCGGAGGTGGAGCCTACCCGCACTATCCCAGCTGGCTCGGCAGTCAAGTTCATCAAGGGCCTCGTGAGTCGGTTCGGGGTCCCCAATCGCATCATCACTAACAACGGCTCATAGTTCACTAGTAACCTCTTCAAAACATATTGTGCTAACCTTGGAACGCAGATATGCTACGCTTCAGTGGCGCACCCGAGGAGCAACGGCCAAGCCGAGCGCGCCAACACGGAGGTTCTAAGGGGCCTCAAGACTAGAACTTTCAAGAAGAAGCTCGAGGCCTACGGCAGGGGCTGGCTGGACGAGCTCTAGTCTGTGCTGTGGTCCACTCACACCACCGCGACCAAGTCAACTGGTGAGACTCCATTCTTCCTCGTCTACAGAGCCGAAGAGGTTCTCCCACACGAGGTCAAGCATTGCTCCGCGCAGGTCTTGGAGTTTGATGAGGCACGCCAGGACACCTCGTAGGGGATGGACATTGTGCTGGGGGAGGAACGCCGCCGCCAAGCCTCACTCCGGGCGGCAAGGTACTAGCAGGCACTATGGCGGTACCACTACCGCAGCGTCCGCTCCAGGATGCTCGAGGTGGGTGATCTCGTCCTAAGGTGGGTGCTATCCAGGGAAGGGCTACATAAGCTCTCGCCCATGCGGGAGGGCCCGTTTAGGGTTGCCCGTGTCTCGTGCTGGCGCCCGCGCTGAGACACAGGGCGGGATCCCCATCCGTAACGCTGGGCGCCCAAAGACACCTCGTGAAGTTCTACCCATGAAGCAAGGCCCAGTGCCCGTGAAGGTCTCTGCTCGTGACACTCTCACGTAATAACGAGTGGGGCTGTACACGCCCCGGAGTCTCTAGAGTGCCGCCCTCGAGCTTTGGGGGCTCCCTCCCATGTCCTAGTGGTAGCTCTTAGCTCCGTGCTGGTGAGAAGACTATTCTAGTTGCCGACGCGGCTGTTCATTTGCTTGCTTTCTGCAGTTGGTTTGCACACCTTTTAATGGAATTTGGATTTCTCGCGTTTTCGATTGCCAAGTTGGATTTCCCCTTCGTCTTCTCTCTTGCCCTTCGATCTTGGCCCAGGAGGAGCGGAAGTTGCCCGTCGCTCTTCCTCGCGCGTCTCGCGCGTGGGTGGCTGGGCAGGTGTGTACGTGCGTCGGGCCCGCCTCGCGCTGCAAACACACTTTGCCATAGCCCTGTCCCCCCAAAGCCTTGGCTTTTCCTATCCTCGCGAGACACTCTCGAACGAGCTTGCAGACATGCGCCTACCCTTTAGTCCGTGTCCCCCAGGCAGCACGACGTGGTGCACTAGGCCGCAGCTAGCTCATGCCTGAGGGCTCGCGCAAGAAAGAGCAAGGCGCCCCGCCAAGCTTTCTAACAACTCTGCAGCTTTACGATGCCTCCCGAGGTTAACGGCTCCTAAGTCAGCAGCAAGGGGGCTTCACCAGATGCCAAGAGGCGCGCCCTCATGAGACAGGAGACTACCACGAGCGTATCAAGTTAAGTCATCCTACCTCACTTACTCGAAACTTGGGTATTGCAGCATAACACCAAAATAATAAGCATAGAATAGTGGCACAAGTGCCATTATTCGTTACATGCCCCAACAGGGCCTTCTACTTTTTTCAAAATGTAGGAGAAAGGAAAGGCTAACCAAAAGTGGCCCGCGCAACCACAGGAGCTCCCGAGGCCGGGCTCCGGTGGCCACCGGGGCTCAGCCCGAGCCATCCTCCTGCTTCACCAGCGCATGGCGACGAGACGGTCCGCCAACTTCCTTGAAGCAAGCCCGACAACGTGGCGGCTGGTCGTAGCCGCTACTGCTTGTGCTCTCTCTAGAGGAGGAGCCGCCGCCGCTGAACGAGTCGTGGCCGTCGCCAAGGGCAAGCTCACCCTCAGCGTCGTCACGGCTGTCGTCAAGGCCAAGATCATCATCGCCGTCGCTGTCTTCAGGGCAGCACCTTGCGCGACGGCCGTCTTCCCCAAACACCCTCATGTAGAGGGTCGCGACGCCGTTGTACTTAAAGTGGAGGGTGTACCTCCCGCTGAGGCTGCGCTCGCGGGCAAACGCCTGCCCGCCGCAGGCCAAGGACACGTTCCCAGCGGCGGAAAGTTCGACTCCGACCCATGAAGCCTTGCTGCAGCAGCCGTCAGCCTGCAGCCAGAGGCCGTCAAGGTCCATGACCAGCAGCTCGCCCGAAAAGAAGCGAGGGAGCGGGAGCCTGGTGCCGGTCAGCATCTCCGACCACACAACAAACTCCGGACGACCAAGGCGTGCCTCCCTCCATCACAGGGGCTGCCTCGCCCTTGGCTGCTCCCGCCGCGAGAAGAAGCGCCGCCACGGCCGCTCAAGGCGCGCCCGCGCCCCTGAGGAGCCACCGTAGGAGTCGCCGCGTGCTTGCGGGGGCGACCTTTCCCTCTCTTAGGTGTCGGCGAGCCGGGCCCCTCCTTGGGGGCCTTCCCCTTCTCAGCAGCGGAGAACTTCCTCATCGGCGCCATGGGTGCTGTGACAAGATGGCGAGGCAAAAAGGAAGAAGAAGGAGCGGGTGGCGAGATGACGGAGATGAGCAAGGGGGATCTTCCCCTCCCCTCATTTATAGCCAGAGGAAGGCCAACCGGCGGCCTCCACGATCGCACGCAATGATGATATTCCTCTGCTTGCAGCAGAGTCTCGTCAAGTCGGACGGTTGCCGAGGCAGCGTGGAGAAGCGGAGACGCTCGCGTCCCATCAATTGCCACACGTCAATCAAGGCCGCAGGTGGTTAGGGCCCGCGTCGCTCCGCACTTACCCTTTGGCTTCGCCTCAAAGCCAAGCTCGAGCGCGCCTTGGGCCAGGGGGCTACTGTCGGCGTTCTGGCAACAGGGGTACCCAGACTTGCCTTCCCTTGGTCCATGACGTGGCTCCGTCAACAGCCCGGTACGGGCCAACTTCAGCAACAACAACCCAAGACCCTCGCGAGGGGCCAAGCCTCATGGGGCGGACGACACCAAGACCTCCCTGGGGTCGGCCTCCCCAGGCTGGCTCCCCAGGAGCGGAGATATCTATGCAAGCTGCACCTCGCGAGGTTCATATGACGTGAGCCGTGACAACCAAGGCCAGGCGGGCGCCAGCGGGCGCAGTGTACCAGTTTCCTCTTTGGTGCTAAGGAGGTAAGCGCAGGCGCGGAATCCCAAGGAATCAAGCAAAGGTTTCCATTTTGGTGCAACAAGACCAAGACCACCAGGACAGAGGTCATCGCGGAGCCTACCGCGGCGTCACCACCAGATGCTTTTGCGGGCGAAGACTACTTTTGTCAGGATAGCTCGTACTAGTTGTCTCCCTTTGAATTTGGCCGTTGTGGGTGAGGGAGTCCTGGATTAAGGGCTCCTTGGGTGTCCGGGCTGTGTGATATGGGCCGGACTGATGGGCCATCAAGATATAAGATAGAAGGCCTTCCCCCGTGTCCAGATAGGACTCTCCTTTGTGTGGATGATAAGATTGGCATCCAGATGTATAGTTTCCTTCTTCTGTAAACCAAATTTGTACAACCCTAGGCCCCTCCGGTGTCTATATAAACCGGAGGGTTTAGTCCGTAGAGGCTATTAGAATTCATATAGGATAGACATCTAGGGTTTAGCCATTATGATCTCGAGGTTGATACTCTCTTGTAACCCCTGTACTCATCAAAGTCAATCAAGCAGGAAGTAGAGTTTTACCTCCATTAAGAGGGCCCGAACCTGGGTAAACATCGTGTCCCCTTTGTCTCTTGTTACCTTCGATCCTCTGATGCACAGTTCGGGACCCCCTACCCGAGATCGGCCAGTTTTGACACCGACATTGGTGCTTTCATTGAGAGTTCCACTGTGTCATCGGTAGAAGGTTCGATGGCTCGTTCGATCATCAACAATGATGTTGTTTCTGAGAAAACTTTCCTCCCCGGTCAGCTTTTTGTGTTTGGCAGCTTCGCTCTGCGCGCCAATTCAATTGGCCACCTTGAACAGATCGACAGCTACGCCCATGGTCATCATATCAGATTCGCGAGCCTGAATTACCTCGCCGATTTCCAAGGAGATTTGATCTTCGAAGGGTTCATGGCCTTGATCGTTGTTCCTTGTCTCCAAGAAGCAAACCCATCGGATCGATCATTAGGCACCACTCAAGGACCAACTATCACACCTGCCCTGGCCCTAGATCCAGAGCATACCACCTCATCCGAAGATGGGATTTTAAAACCCACCACACTCTCTCCTACCACGGAGTTCTTTGCCGAAGACCAAGAGGCAATCATGTCTTCGGCAAGCCTGGAATCAAGCAGGACTCTCCTTGTCATCGGAGAGCCGAACTCGCCTCTGGATACCAACCCAGAACTCTCAAGGTCTACGTCTAGAGAACACAACCTGGTAGAATCTGCCATGCCCAACCCCGCAGGTCCTCGGTTCCCCGTCCGGCCTTCGCTTTTAAGTGAGGCCTTAGACTTAATGCGATCCCTCGCCATTACGGAAGTATCACTTCCGAACCACGCCCAGCCCGAACTAGGGGCTGAGCACAGGGAATTTTGCGTCCCACCCACCACCCACTTGGTAGCCACCATCGAAGACTTAACCGACATGCTCGACTACGCCTCCGAAGACATCGACGGCATGGACGACGATGCCGGAGACAAACCAGGCCCAGACCCGCCCTTTACCGGGCGTCGGACGACCACCTCTACATATGATGTGTATATGGTAGATACACCTAAAAAGGATGACGACAGCAGGAAGGATCCAAGTGAGGATAAGCCCGTCGAGGCACCACCAAAACATCGACGTCAGCGGCGCCGCTCAAAATCGTGTCGCGAAAAGGAAAGCAATACCGCCACCGGAGACAATAACACTCTGGACGATGCCGAAGATCCCAAAGACCCGGTCGAGCCTGCGTCTGAGCAGGATGAATGGGAGGAGGGACAAGTTAACCCTGAAGAGCCGGTCGGGAATGAGGATTCGGAGGATAGTAACTATCTACCGATCTCCGAGAAGGATGTCAGCCTCGGCAACGAAGATTTCATCGTGCAAGAGGAACCCCTTGAGCAAGAATTCTTCAAGCGGCAGCTAATCGCAACTGCGAGGAGCCTAAAAAAAGAAACATCAACAGCTTGACACTACAAAAAAATACACTTCCGTGATTATACGTGTTTGTCATAGTAGGTCACGTTTTCTGTCATGCATGTACATCCATGACAATTTTATGACGGAATCAAGATAGTCATACCTGTGCTGTCGTAGAAGTGTTCCATGGCATTACCAAAATTATCATCACAGAAGTGTCCACTTCCATGACGATAAATCGCGCATCATAGAAGTGATTTCGTCAAGGGTGACCGACATGTGGCATCCACCGTAATGGGATGGCATTAAGCTATCGGGTCCGGTTTTGGATCCGATAACCCGCTAACAGCCACGACCAATGTCGATTTTCCATGTGTAAAATTCTCATTGGCTGACGGAACCACGTGTCAGCTCCGCGTTGGCACTTGTGTCACTCATCCAATGGGCGAGATGTGCCTATGATACGTTGACACATGGACCGGCCCAAAAGTGGCCCATAAAGATTAAATGGAACGGCCCAACTAAAGGCCCACAAGATTTAGCGGGCCATAATGGGCTGGCCCAGCTAAAGGCCCACAAGATTTTGTAGACCATAATGGGTCGGCCCAGCTAAAGGCCCAACATTCTCCGTTAAGGCCCGTACGACTAGCGTCAAATCGGCCCGTCAACGGCCCGTCCTAAACTTGTCATCATCGCGGCCCATGGTCACTTCTGGCCCGTTAACAGTCTGCTAAGAATTTGGGCCAAATTACGGCCTGGTGTGTTTCTGGCCTGTTAAAGGTCCTGCTTCATTTGGGCCCATTTATAGGCCATGGAAACTTTCGGCCCATAAACGACCGTGAAGGATATGGGTCATATTCGGCCATGTCTGACATTCGGCCTATTAGAGGCCCACTATAGATTTGGGCCACTTTCAGCCTGTTGTGACTTTCGGCCTGTTAACGTCGGACGAAATCCATGGGCCATATGTGGCCCAACGCCACATCGGGCCTACTAACGGCCCATATAAAAATGACACTAATCAAGCCTGACCGAACTTCCGTCCTGTTAAAGGCCCGTGTAGTAGGTCGGCGCATTTACGACCCGTCTGAATTTCGGCCTGTGGACGATCCACATTGTAAATGGGCCACCATTTCGGCCTGCTAAGACCAGTGGGTTATTTGGCACAATCAGGGCCCAATCTTACTTTCAGCCTATTGAAGGCCCATGTTTTTTATGGGCTCGAGATATTTACACATGTAAACGGCCTATTATTATTGAGGGCCCAAATTATGTTTAGGCCTGTTAAAGGCCCACTATGGGCACATGCCTACCAGAAAAATATGAAAGCTTATGCTGATTTAGGCCCAGATATTTTTTGTGGGCAACATGCAAATTTCGGCCCAGAATCGTTTTTAGCCCAATTGGAATGGGCCCGACGAATGTTGGCATGTTGGGCTCTTACGAAGCTTTCGGCCGAATACATTACTAAGATAAACCTACACTATACAAAAATAGCGTCGTAATTACTGCAGCCTTTGGCAGCATCATAAATGTTGTATCACAACAAAATAAATTCCAACCATACAACAAAAGGCCCGTTGGCATAAAGTTTATAGTCCTTACAGATAAAAGCACCATCGGATATATAGAAGCACAGATCATTTGACCTGAGTGCTAATGTTTCAGGAAGTAGAATCTGATGGAGCAGCACGATCTTCCCCTTTTTCCGCCATTGCTCTTGAACAACGAAGCAAATGTCTGATAGTATGGTTTCAAAACCATTCATATCTTCACGAAATTTGTCAACCACTATTTTTGTTTCCGACACAACGTCCATTAGGGATTGGACTTGTGTCTGGAGCATAGATATATCACTCTGTCTAGCCGGAAGATTCTGTTCAGTAGGCGATTTGGACGAGGTTACCTTGACAACCAAGCCAGAATTACGGAGGAAGGTGCTTTTTGCACTGTTAGTGGAGAGATACTGATGCACTACAGCAAGAGGTGACATTGTGCCTGTGGTAGCCTCGTCACCTTCAGGTGGTTGTCGTTGTTCAATCATTTGTTCCATAGCTTGCTGAAAGTTTGAACTTGTAGATTAGAGTACCAGATAAGTTACTAATGAGACAAAAACAAACAAAGTAGGTTTCATGTTTATACATAACTTATTTTGGTGAACTACTGTAATACATTAGCATGTATTGTAGTGCCAACTACATAATAAAATCACTTTCAGAACATATGTCCATGTAGCATGCCTATTGTATTGTCTATTTCCTCACATTCATTGACATCTAAGGATAAAGAGACATGGTTTAAAGTAGGATGAAATAGTATGACATCATTTATATCATGGGAAAACAGATATAAAACAAACATGCTATTGTATCATTCTGTGCGCACGTGAACATCACAACTATATTACAAATCAAGACCAAAAGAATATCCTTCATCTCTTTTAAACCATGTAAGGTGAAATGATATGTTAAGACAACTGTGTATAAAAGTGAACAGAGTAACTAACATTAGCTGCAAACCAAGCAGTTAAATGAAAACATCACGGTACTCCCACTATTAATCGTGAGAATAAATTTGCTTATATGGAGAGTGGTAAACTTTCTATGCTTGTAGATCATGAAAAGAATGATTTAGGTGCTGGTTATATTGTTGAATTCATTCATGATGCTACTGAAAATTATTATGAGAGAGGATCATATGCTTCTACATATTGCAATAATGTCAAATTTCCTCTCTATGTGTTGAAAATCTTGAAGCTATGCTTGATTTGCCTTCCTATGCTAGATGTTTCTGGCTCCAATAAGTTGTTTGTTCACAAAATCCCTATGCATAGGAAGTAGGTTATACTTAAATGTGTTAGTCATATGCTTCACGATGCTCCTGTTATGTTTCAATTCTTATCTTTTATTCGAGCATCATTGAAATCATCATGCCTAGCTTGAAAGGCATTAAAGAAAAGTGCTTGTTGGGAGACAACCCAATATGTATCCTTACTGTTTTTGTGTCTTAACATGATTAAGCTACTGTAGTAATCATGTTTTGTTGGTTTAAATTCAATAAAGTGCCAAGTAAAGCCTTTATGATTAGTTTGGGTGATAGTTGTTTGATCATGCTGAAAAAGATAGAAACTTTGCGCTCACAAAATCATTTCTTATTTCTATCAAGAGAGTGATATTGAGTTGATTCTTTTTGCTGCTGATTGATATACAAATTTCCTTAATTATCATAAATTTTTTGAGAATTTTTGGACGTGCATAAGTATGGTTATTATTCAGATCATTACAGACAGTACTGTTTTTGACAGATTCTGTTTTCAATGCATAGTTTACTTGTTTTAGTGTTTCCATAGATTATATTAAGTGATATAAATTGTGGAAATGATAATATAAAGTAGGCATTGTGTGAAAATATTTATGGATCTTATCTTTGACAGTACCTAAGTGATTGATTTGCTCTTTATCATACTAACCCATCTCACGAAGTTCCGTTAAGTTTTGTGTTGTGAAATTTTCAAGTTTTGGGTAGAGTTTCGATGGACTATGTAATAAGGAGTGGCAAGAGCTTAAGCTTGGGGAGGGCCCAAGGCACCCCAAGGTAATATTCAAGGAAGATCTAAGAGCCTAAGCTTGGGGATGCCCCGGAAGGCATCCCCTCTTTCGTCTTCAATCCATTGGTAACTTTACTTGGGGCTATATTTTAATTTACCACATGATATGTGTTTTGCTTGGAGCGTCATTTTCTTATGTTGAAATTTTCTTGCTTCTATTTATATTAATGTTTTGCATCATTTAGTTCAAAAAAAATGTCAAGGATAGCCTTTATCATGCTTAATTTGCAAGCATAGGATTTGTTGTTCCAAAACAGAAAGTTTGCTGTTAGTGCAAAAATTCCCTAGAATATTCAGTATGTCAGAATGACTTGAAATTTGGACACAGTATGCTCTTATAAATTCTCTACAGCGTGGAATGTTTTAAGATTTTTTGGAGTTAGTTAAGTATGGATCTTGCTGCATTCTTTACAGATTGTTCTGTTTAGGCAGATTGCTGCTATGTTTGCATTGTTTGCATATGTTTGTTTGTTTAATGATTCCATTTGAGGATGGGAATTTTAAATATGCAGAGGCATTTAGTATGCAATGTGAAATAATAATTTTAGAGATTTGTTACAGTAAAGGATCATAAAGTTTCGCATTGATTTATACTAACCTATCTTACGAGTTCTTGTTGAGTTTTGTGTGCATGAAGTTTTAAGATTTAGGAAATCATGATATGAGAGGAAGTGAGGAGACACAAAAGCTCAAGCTTGGGGATGCCCAAGGCACCCCCAATTCATAATTCAAGAAGTCTCAAGCATCTAAGCTTGGTTATGCCCCGGTTGGTATCCCACCTTTCTTCTTCAACAATTATCGGTTAGTACCAGTTGAACCTAAGTTTTGCTTCTTCACATGATTCGTGCTATCCTTGGAGTGTCATTTTATTTTGATTGAATAAGGTACTTAGATCTGAAATTATTAGATGTGAGAGTCTTCACATAGCCAAATAATTATTCAACTACTCATTGAGCTTCACTTATATCTTTTGGAGTAGTTAGTCTTTTGCTCTAGTGCTTCACTTATATTATTTTTAGAGTCTTAAATAGCATGGTAATTTGCTTAGGTCATGAATTTAGTCCTAATGTAATGGACATCCAAGAGGGATATAATAAAAACTTTCATATAGAGTGCATTGAATACTATGAGAAGTATGATTCGTTGCACTAGTTTTGAGATATGAGGGTGGTGATATTACATTCATGCTAGTAGAGTGATTGTGAATCGTAGAGATGCTTGTGTTGAAGTTTTGTGATTCCCGTAGCATGCACGTATGGTGAACCGCTTTGTGATGAAGTCGGAGCATTAATGATTTATTGATTGTCATCCTTTGTGCGGCGGTCGGGATCGCGCGATGGTTAACTCCTACCAACACTTCCCCTAGGAGTATGCGTCTAACACCTAGCTTCTATAACTAATATAACTTTTGCAATAAGTATGTGAGTTCTTTATGACTAATGTTGAGTCCATGGATTATACGCACTCTCACCTTTCCACCATTGCTAGCCACTCTAGTACCGTGCAACTTTGGCCGGTGCATTACACCCACCATATATCCTTCCTCAAAACAGCCACCATACCTACCCATCATGGCATTTCCATAGCCATTCTGAGATATATTGCCATGCCACTTCCACCGTTCCGTTTGTTATGACACGCATCATCATTGTCATATTTCTTTGCATGATCATGTACTTGACATCGTATTTGTGGCAAAGCCACCGTTCATTCCTACATGTCACTCATGAGTCATTGCACATCCCGGTACACTGCCGGAGGCATTCATATAGAGTCATATCTTTGTTCTAGTATCGAGTTGTAAGTAAATAAAAGTGTGATGATCATAATTATTAGAACATTGTCCCATGTGAGGAAATAAATAAAAGAGGCCAAAGAGCCCACCAAAAAAATATGAATGAAAAAAATAGGCCAAAGAGCCCAAACAAAAAATGGCCAATTCCAGTTCTGCCCCTAACTCGAACCCACTACTCAGTTTTGCCCTAATTTTTAGGTATGCTCAGTTTTGCCCCTCCGCCGTTAGTATCTCTTATAGAAATTCCCTTTTAACGCCGTTACCGTGCAGTCAAAGGACTTTGACCACCAGAAAAAATAGCAAAAAATCAAAAAATCTGAAATTTTGTGGGATCGAAGATAGTCATGTTACTTAAAGTAGCGTGCAAATTTGTGTGCCGTTCGGACACCTGGGAGCTTCGTGGCAAAAAATCATAAATTTTATGCATGTGAACAGTAAATTGAAAAATAGAAAAAATACTTAAAGACATCGTGAAAACTTTATTTTTCTCCGGGAATGTCTAAACACAACAAAATGTGCACACATCTTGTGCACCTAAGTATCTTCATCCCACAAAATCTCATATTTTTTGATTTTTCTATTTTTTCAATTTACTGCTCACATGCATAAAATTTATGATTTCTTTGCCACGAAGCTCCTGTGGTGTCCGAACGGCACACAATTTGCACGCTACTTTATGGACATGACTATCTTCGATCCCACAAAATTTCAGATTTTTTGATTTTTTGCTATTTTTTTCTGGTGGTCAAAGTCCTTTGACCGCACGGTAACGGCAAGAAAAGGGCATTTCTATAAGTGACACTAACGGCGGAGGGGCAAACTGAGCATACCTAAAATTAGGGCAAACTGAGTAGTGGGTTCGAGTTAAGGGCATAGATGTAAATGTCCCAACAAAAAAATGAGAGAAAAAGAGAGAAGGGACAATGTTACTATCTTTTTCCACACTTGTGCTTCAAAGTAGCACCATGATCCTCATGATAGAGAGTCTCGTATGTTGTCACTTTCATATACTAGTGGGAATTTTTCATTATAGAACTTGGCTTGTATATTCCAATGATGGGCTTCCTCAAATTGCCCTAGGTCTTCGTGAGCAAGCGAGTTAGATGCACACCCACTTAGTTTCTTTTGAGCTTTCATACACTTATAGCTCTAGTGCATCCGTTGCATGGCAATCCCTACTCATTCGCATTGATATCTATTGATGGGCATCTCCATAGCCCGTTGATACGCCGAGTTGATGTGGCTATCTTCTCCCTTTTTGCCTCATAACCTCCACCACATTCTATTCCACTATAGTGCTATATCCATGGCTCACGCTCATGTATTGCGTGAGAGTTCAAAAAGTTTGAAAAAGTGAAAGTGTGAAAACAATTACTTGGCCAATACCGGGGTTGTGCATGATTTAAATTCATTGTGTGAGGAAGATAGAGCATAGCCAGACTATATGATTTTGTAGGGATAGTTTACTTTGGCCTTGTTATTTCGAAAGTTCATGATTGTTTGCTAGTATGCTTGAAGTATTATTTCTATGTTAATATTAAACTTTCTCTTTGAATCATATGGATCTGAACATTCATGTCACAACATATGTTAGGTAGCACTCCACATCAAAAATTCTGTTTTTATCATTTACCTACTCGAGGACGAGTAGGAATTAAGCTTGGGGATGCTTGATACGTCTCCAACGTATCTATAATTTTTGATCGTTTCATGCTACTATATTATCAACTTTGCATGTTTTATATGCATGAATATGCTATTTCATATTATTTTTGGGACTAACCTATTAACCCAGAGCCCATGCCAGTTCCTGTTTTTTCCTTGTTTTTAACCTTTTTCACATAGGAATATCAAAAGGAGTCCAAACGGAATAAAATCTTCGCCATGATTTTTTATGGAAAATATCAAAAATACCGGAGAGAAAAGATACCAGACGGGACTCCCGAGGAAGCCACAAGCCAGGGAGGCGCGCCCACCCCCCCCCCCCTCGGCGCACCTTGTGGGCTTATGGCCCCCTCATGGGTCCCGCTGACTTGATCTCAACACCATCTGGTCTTATAAATACCAAAAACTCCAGAAAGAAACCTAGATCGGGAGTTCCGTCGCCGCAAGCCTCTGTAGCCACCAAAAACCAATCGAGAGCCCGTTTCGGTGCCCTGCCGGAGGGGGAACCCATCTCCGGTGGCCTTCTTCATCATCCCGGCGATCTCCATTGCGAGGAGGGAGTAGTTCTCCCTCGGGGCTGAGGGTATGTACTAGTAGCTATGTGTTTGATCTCTCTCTCTCTCTCTCTCTCTCTCTCTCTCTCTCGTGTTCTTGAGATGTAATGATCTTGATGTATCGCGGGCTTTGCTACTATAGTTGGATCTTATGATGTTCTTCCCCCTCTCCCTTCTTGTAATGAATTGAGTTTTCCCTATGAAGTTATCTTATCGGATTGAGTCTTTAAGAACACTTGATGTATGTCTTGCACGTGTCTATCTGTGGTGACAATGGGATATTCATGTGAGTACTTGATGTATGTTTTGGTGATCAACTTGCTGGTTTCGTGACATTGGGAACCTATGCATATGGGTTGGCACACGTTTTGACTCTCCGATAGAAACTTCGGGGCACTCTTTGAAGTTCTATGTGTTGGTTGAATAGATGATTCTGAGATTGTGTGATGCATATCGTATAATCATGTCCACGGATACTTGAGGTGACAATGGAGTATCTAGGTGACATTAGGGTCTTGGTTGATGTGTGTCTTAAGGTGTTATTCTAGTACGAACTCTATGATAGATTGAACGGAAAGAATAGCTTCGTGTTATTTTACTACGGACTCTTGAATAGATCGATCAGAAAGAATTACTTTGTGGTGGTTTCGTACCCGACAATAATCTCTTTGTTTGTTCTCCACTATTAGTGACTTTGTAGTGACTCTTTGTTGCATATTGAGGGCTAGTTATATGATCCAATTATGTTATCATTGTTGAGAGAACTTGCACTAGTGAAAGTATGAACCCTAGGCCTTGTTTCCAAGCATTGCAATACCGTTTGTGCTCACTTTTATTATTATTTACCTTGCTGTTTTACAAATTCAGATTACAAAAACCTATATCTACTATCCATATTGCACTTGTATCACCATCTCTTCGTTGAACTAGTGCACCTATACAACTTACCATTGTATTGGGTGTGTTGGGGACACAAGAGACTCTTTGTTATTTGGTTGCAGGGTTGCTTGAGAGAGACTATCTTCATCTTACGCCTCCCACGGATTGATAAACCATAGGTCATCCACTTGAGGGAAAATTGCTACTGTCCTACAAACCTCTGCACTTGGAGGCCCAACAACGTCTACAAGGATAAGGTTGCGTAATAGACATCAAGCTCTTTTCTGGCGCCGTTGCCGGGGAGGTTAGCGCTTGAAGGTATGTCTTTAGATCTTGCAATCAAATCTTTTAGTTTCTTGTTTTATCGCTGGTTTATTATATAAAATAAAACTACAAAAAAATGGAATTAAGGTTACCTCATATGTTTCATCTTTTTAATATCTTTCGTGAAAATGATGGAAAAGAAAATTGCGCTCAAGTGCTAGAAGAAGACTTACATAGAATGCTTGGCATAAAATATGTGAATGATGAGCATGTATGCAATGTTGTTAGTATGAATTCTTTGAATACCCATGATGCTAATGATATGCAAAGCCAAAAGCTTGGGGATGCTATGTTTGATGAAGATGATCTTTTTAGTTCCCCCACTTTGAATGATCGAATTTATTATGATGAAAGCATGCCCCATATTTATGATGATTATTGTGATGATACTTATGCTATAAAGAAGAGTGATGAATAAACTTATCACAATTATGAGTATCCTTTTGCTAAACATTGCTCTTTTAATGTGGAAACAATTTGTAATGCTCAAGTCTTTTACGGTACTCCCACTATTAATCGTGAGAATAAATTTGCTTATACGGAGAGTGGTAAAATTTCTATGCTTGTAGATCATGAAAAGAATGATTTAGGTGCTGGTTATATTGTTGAATTCATTCATGATGCTACTGAAAATTATTATGAGAGAGGATCATATGCTTCTACATATTGCAATAATGTCAAGTTTCCTCTCTATGTGTTGAAAATCTTGAAGCTATGCTTGATTTGCCTTCCTATGCTAGATGATTCTTGCTCCAATAAGTTGTTTGTTCACAAAATCCCTATGCATAGGAAGCGGGTTAGACTTAAATGTGTTATTCATATGCTTCATGATGCTCCCGTTATGTTTCAATTCTTATCTTTTATTCGAGCATCATTGAAATCATCATGCCTAGCTTGAAAGGCATTAAAGAAAAGTGCTTGTTGGGAGACAACCCAATATGTATCCTTACTGTTTTTGTGTGTTAACATGATTAAGCTACTGTAGTAATCATGTTTTGTTGGTTTAAATTCAATAAAGTGCCAAGTAAAGCCTTTATGATTAGTTTGGGTGATAGTTGTTTGATCATGCTGAAAAAGACACAAACTTTGCGCTCACAAAATGATTTCTTATTTCTATCAAGAGAGTGATATTGAGTTGATTCTTTTTTCTACTGATTGATATACAAATTTCCTTAATTTTCATAATTGTTTGAGAATTTTGGAACGTGCATAAGTATGGTTATTATTCAGATCATTACAGACAGTTCTGTTTTTGACAGATTCTGTTTTCAATGCATAGTTTGCTTGTTTTAGTGTTTCCATAGATTATATTAAGTGATATAAATTGTGGAAATGATAATATAAAGTAGGCATTGTGTGAAAATAATTATGGATCTTATCTTTGACAGTACTTAAGTGATTGATTTGCTCTTTATCATATGAACCCATCTCACGAAGTTCCGTTAAGTTTTGTGTTGTGAAGTTTTCAAGTTTTGGGTAGAGTTTCGATGGACTATGTAATAAGGAGTGGCAAGATCTTAATCTTGGGGATGCCCAAGGAACCCCAAGTTAATATTCAAGGAAGATCCAAGAGCCTAAGCTTGGGGATGCCCCGGAAGGCATCCCCTCTTTCGTCTTCAATCCATCGGTAACTTTACTTGGGCTATATTTTAATTTACCACATGATATGTGTTTTGCTTGGAGCGTCATTTTATTATGTTGAAATTTGCTTGCTTCTATTTATATTAATGTTTTGCATCATTTAGTTCAATAAAAATGTCAAGGATAGCCTTTATCATGCTTAATTTGCAAGTATAGGAGTTGCTGTTCCAAAACAGAAAGTTTGTTGTTAGTGCAAATATTCCCTAGAATATACAGTATGTCAGAATGACTTGAAATTTGGACACAGTATGCACTTATAAATTCCCTACAGCGTGGAATGTTTTAAGATTTTTTGGAGTTAGTTAAGTATGGATCTTGCTGCATTCTTTACTGATCATTACATTTAGGCGATTGCTGCTATGTTTGCATTGTTTGCATATGTTTGTTTGTTTAATGATTCCATTTGAGGATGGGAATTTTAAATATGCAGAGGCATTTAGTATGCAATGTGAAATAATAATTTTAGTGATTTGTTACAGTAAAGGATCATAAAGTTTTGCATTGATTTATACTAACCTATCTTACGAGTTCTTGTTGAGTTTTGTGTGTATGAAGTTTTAAGATTTCGGAAATAATGATATGAGAGGAAGTGAGGAGACACAAAAGCTCAAGCTTGGGGATGCCCAAGGCACCCCCAATTCATAATTCAAGAAGTCTCAAGCATCTAAGCTTGGGGATGCCCCGGTTGGTATCCCACCTTTCTTCTTCAACAATTATCGGTTAGTACCGGTTGAACCTAAGTTTTTGCTTCTCCGCATGATTCGTGCTATCCTTGGAGTGTCATTTTATTTTGATTGAATAAGGTACTTAGATCTGAAATTATTAGATGGGAGAGTCTTCACATAGCCAAATAATTATTCAACTACTCATTGAGCTTCACTTATATCTTTTGGAGTAGTTAGTCTTTTGCTCTAGTGCTTCACTTATATTATTTTTAGAGTCTTAAATAGCATGGTAATTTGCTTAGGTGATGAATTTAGTCCTAATGTAATGGGCATCCAAGAGGGATATAATAAAAACTTCCATATAGAGTGCATTGAATACTATGAAAAGTATGATTCCTCGCATTAGTTTTGAGATATAAGGGTGGTGATATTACATTCATGCTAGTAGAGTGATTGTGAATCGTAGAGATGCTTGTGTTGAAGTTTTTTGATTCCCGTAGCATGGACGTATGCTGAACCGCTTTGTGATGAAGTCGGAGCATTAATGATTTATTGGTTGTCATCCTTTTTGCGGCGGTCGGGATCGCGTGATGGTTAACTCCTACCAACCCTTCCCCTAGGAGTATGCGTCTAACACCTAGCTTCGATAACTAATAAAACTTTTGCAATAAGTATGTGAGTTCTTTATGACTAATGTTGAGTCCATGGATTATACGCACTCTCACCTTTCCACCATTGCTAGCCACTCTAGTACCGTGCAACTTTGGCCGGTGCATAAACCCAACATATATCCTTCCTCAAAACAGCCACCATACCTACCCATCATGGCATTTCCATAGCCATTCCGTCATTGTCATATTGCTTTGCATGATCATGTAGTTGACATCGTATTTGTGGCAAAGCCACTGTTCATTCCTACATGTCACTCATGAGTCATTGCACATCCCGGTACACTGCTGGAGGCATTCATATAGAGTCATATCTTTGTTCTAGTATCGAGTTGTAAGTAAATAAAAGTGTGATGATCATCATTATTAGAACATTATCCCATATGAGGTAAAAAATAAAAGAGGCCAAAGAGCCCACCAAAAAAATATGAATGAAAAAAATAAATGAAAAAAAAGAGGCCAAAGAGCCCAAACAAAAAAATGAGAGAAAAAGAGAGAAGGGACAATGTTACTATCTTTTTCCACACTTGTGCTTCAAAGTAGCGCCATGATCTTCATGATAGAGAGTCTCATATGTTGTCACTTTCATATACTAGTGGGAATTTTTCATTATAGAACTTGGCTTGTATATTCCAATGATGGGCTTCCTCAAATTGCCCTAGGTCTTCGTGAGCAAGCGAGTTAGATGCACACCCACTTAGTTTCTTTTGAGCTTTCATACACTTATAGCTCTAGTGCATCCGTTGCATGGCAATCCCTACTCATTCGCATTGATATCTATTGATGGGCATCTCCATAGCCCGTTGATACGCCAAGTCGATGTGACTATCTTCTCCCTTTTTGCCTCACAACCTCCACCATATTCTATTCCACCTATAGTGCTATATCCATGGCTCACGCTCATGTATTGCGTGAGAGTTGAAATTTTTTGGAAAAGTGAAAGTGTGAAAACAATTACTTGGCCAATACCGGGGTTGTGCATGATTTAAATTCATTGTGTGAGGAAGATAGAGCATAGCCAGACTATATGATTTTGTAGGGATAGTTTACTTTGGCCTTGTTATTTCGAAAGTTCATGATTGTTTGCTAGTATGCTTGAAGTATTAGTTCTATGTCAATATTAAACTTTTGCTTTGAATCATATGGATCTGAACATTCATGTCACGACATATGTTAGGTAGCACTCCACATCAAAAATTCTGTTTTTATCATTTACCTACTCGAGGACGAGTAGGAATTAAGCTTGGGGATGCTTGATACGTCTCCAATGTATCTATAATTTTTGATCATTTCATGCTACTATATTATCAACTTTGGATGTTTTATATGCATGAATATGCTATTTCATATTATTTTTGGGACTAACCTATTAACCCAGAGCCCAGTGCCAGTTCCTGTTTTTTCCTTGTTTTTAACCTTTTTCACATAGGAATATCAAACGGAGTCCAAACGGAATAAAACCTTCGCCGTGATTTTTATGGAAAATATCAAAAATACCGGAGAGAAAAGATACCAGAGGGGACTCCCGAGGAAGACACAAGCCAGGGAGGCGCGCCCACCCCCCTCGGCGTGCCTGGTGGGCTTGTGGCCCCCTCGTGGGTCCCGCTGACTTGATCTCAATGCCATCTGGTCTTATAAATACCAAAAACTCTAGAAAGAAACCTAGATCGGGAGTTCCGCCGCCGCAAGCCTCTGTAGCCACCAAAAACCAATCGGGAGCCCGTTCCGGCGCCCTGCCGGAGGGGGAACCCATCTCCGGTGGCCTTCTTCATCATCCCGGCGATTTCCATGGCGAGGAGGGAGTAGTTCTCCCTCGGGGCTGAGGGTATGTACCAGTAGCTATGTGTTTGATCTCTCTCTCTCTCTCTCTCTCGTGTTCTTGAGATGTAATGATCTTGATGTATCGCGGGCTTTGCTACTATAGTTGGATCTTATGATGTTCTTCCCCCTCTCCCTTCTTGTAATGAGAGTTTTCCCTATGAAGTTATCTTATCGGATTGAGTCTTTAAGAACACTTGATGTATGTCTTGCACGTGTCTATCTGTGGTGACAATGGGATATTCATGTGAGTGCTTGATGTATATTTTGGTGATCAACTTGCGGGTTTCGTGACATTGGGAGCCTATGCATATGGGTTGGCACACGTTTTGACTCTCTGGTAGAAACTTCAGGGCACGCTTTGAAGTTCTATGTGTTGGTTGAATAGATGATTCTGAGATTGTGTGATGCATATCGTAAAATCATGCCCACGGATACTTGAGGTAACAAAGGAGTATCTAGGTGACATTAGGGTCCTGGTTGATGTGTGTCTTAAGGTGTTATTCTAGTACGAACTCTATGATAGATTGAACGGAAAGAATAGCTTCGTGTTATTTTACTACGGACTCTTGAATAGATTGATCAGAAAGAATAACTTTGTGGTGGTTTCATACCCGACAATAATCTCTTCGTTTGTTCTCCGCTATTAGTGACTTTGTAGTGACTCTTTGTTGCATGTTGAGAGCTAGTTATATGATCCAATTATGTTATCATTGTTGAGAGAACTTGCACTAGTGAAAGTATGAACCCTAGGCCTTGTTTCTAAGCATTCCAATACCGTTCGTGCTCACTTTTATTATTATTTACCTTGCTGTTTTTATAAATTCAGATTACAAAAACCTATATCTACTATACATATTGCACTTGTATCACCATCTCTTCGCTGAACTAGTGCACCTATACAACTTACCATTGTATTGGGTGTGTTGGGGACACAAGAGACTCTTTGTTATTTGGTTGCAGGGTTGCTTGAGAGAGACCATCTTCATCCTACGCCTCCCACGGATTGATAAACCTTAGGTCATCCTCTTGAGGGAAATTGCTACTGTCCTACAAACCTCTGCACTTGGAGGCCCAACAACGTCTACAAGGAGAAGGTTGCGTAGTAGACATCAGGGGACCACATGTTTCTTCCCGCGTCATGCAACATCAGTCTACAAATCAAACATGTCATCAGCTTACTAAGAATTTCCACAAGCACTTGCCAAGCAGCAATCAATAAATCATCAAATTGACGGAACAATTTTAGGATCTTCAAAGACATGCATCAAGCAGCACAAAGTCCAACAGGCAAGCAAATTCCTCTCAGCAAGGAATAGATGTTGGCCTCAAAGATTTTACTGTTGTCTTCAGATTGAATTTGGGAGCACGCCCATGGAGAGGAGGTAGATGATAGCAGCCGCCTCCTCGCGTGGTAGGAGTGGGGCAGCGATGACGGACCACGCCATGACGGTGTCGTCCAAGGGAGGCGGGAGATCCCGCTGTGCAAGGGTGTCCGTGGACCTGCGGCTTCTGTAGCATCGAGGCGTGTGTAACGCCCGGATAATTAAGCTAGAGTAATCCCACGCTAATGATGCCATGTCACCGTGTTACTGTTGTTAACCTCGTGTTAGTCAAAAACACCGTTCGAAAATTCAAATTCAAATTTAAAATAAACGTCGACAATAAAAGTTTTCAAAAGTTAAAACAAAAATGTTCGGGAGGTTCCAAATATTACATATGTATTTATTTGGTAAAGTTCACAATTTATAAAGTGCCTAAATACACTTAAGTGATTTAAACAGTGAAACAAATAATTAAATCAGAAACTAAAATAAAACTAAACTAAACTAAACTAAACTAAGATAAAAAAAGGGGAAAAGCCCCTGGCCCAACTGCGTCAAATGACACAGCCAGGCCAGCCCACCCCACCGGCCCATCCCACCCCTACTTAGGCTTCCCCCAGCCACACCCAAACCCTAACCCTGCCAACTCCCCACCCCACGATCCCCTCTCCCTCCCCCGATCCGATCTGGATCGGGATCGGGAGCACCCGACACACTCCGCCGCCTGGACCACGCCGCCGCCACCCGCCGTATCCCTGCCGCCGCTCGGACTGCCTCGCCGCCTCCCCGTCTTCGCCGGACTACCCCGTGTTCCTTCCCAACGCGCGTCCCCAAGCCTCGCGGTCCCGTACCCCTTCTCGCTGGTGAGCACGCGCATGTGATGTCTACTACGCAACCTTCTCCATGTCGACGTTGTTGGGCCTCCAAGTGCAGCGGTTTGTAGGACAGTAGCAATTTTCCCTCAAGTGGGTGACCTAAGGTTTATCAATCCGTGGGAGGCGTAGGATGAAGATGGTCTCTCTCAAGCAACCCTGCAACCAAATAACAAAGAGTCTCTTGTGTCCTCAAGACACCCAATACAATGGTAAGTTGTATAGGTGCACTAGTTCGGCGAAGAGATGGTGATCCAAGTGCAATATGGATAGTAGATATAGGTTTTTGTAATATGAAATAATAAAAACAGCAAGGTAAATAACAATAAAAGTGAGCACGAACGGTGTTGCAATGTGTTGAAACAAGGCCTAGGGTTCATACTTTCACTAGTGGAAGTTCTCTCAACAATGATAACATAATTGGATCATAAAACTAGCCCTCAACATGCAACAAAGAGTCACTCCAAAGTCACTAATAGCGGAGAACAAACGAAGAGATTATTGTCGGGTACAAAACCACCACAAAGTTATTCTTTCTGATCGATCTATTCAAGAGTCTGTAGTAAAATAACACGAAGCTATTCTTTCCGTTCAATCTATCATAGAGTTCGTACTAGAATAACACCTTAAGACACACATCAACCAAGACCCTAATGTCACCTAGATACTCCATTGTCACCTCAAGTATCCGTGGGCATGATTATACGATATGCATCACACAATCTCAGAATCATCTATTCAACCAACACATAGAACTTCAAAGAGTGCCCCGAAGTTTCTACCGGAGAGTCAAAACGTGTGCCAGCCCATATGCATAGGTTCCCAATGTCACGAAACCCGTAAGTTGATCACCAAAACATACATCAAGTACTCACATGAATATCCCATTGTCACCACAGATAGACACGTGCAAGACATACATCAAGTGTTCTTAAAGACTCAATCCAATAAGATAACTTAAAAGGGAAAACTCAATTCATTACAAGAAGGGAGAGGGGGAAGAACATCATAAGATCCAACTATAGTAGCAAAGCCCGCGATACATCAAGATCATTACATCTCAAGAACACGAGAGAGAGAGAGAGAGAGAGAGAGAGATCAAACACATAGCTACTGGTACATACCCTCAGTCCCGAGGGAGAACTACTCCCTTCTCGCCATGGAGATCGCCGGGATGATGAAGATGGCCACTGGAGATGTGTTCCCCCTCCGGCAGGGCGCCGGAACGGGCTCCCGATTGGTTTTTGGTGGCTACAGAGGCTTGCGGCGGCCGAACTCCGGATCTAGGTTTCTTTCTGGAGTTTTTGGTATTTATAAGACCAGATGGCGTCGAGAACAAGTCAGCGGGACCCACGAGGGGTCACAAGCCCACCAGGCGCGCTCAGGGGGTGGGCGCGCCTCCCTGGCTTGTGGCCTCCTTGGGACTCCCCTCCGGCATCTTTTCTGTATGGTATTTTTGATATTTTCCAGAAAATATCACGGCGAAAGTTTTATTCCATTTGGACTCCGTCTGATATTCCTATCTGAAAAAGGTTAAAAACATGGAAAAAAACAGGAACTGACACTGGGCTCTAGGTTAATACGTTAGTCCCAAAAATAATATAAAATAGCATGGAATGATAAAAAAATTATAGATACGTTGGAGACGTTTCAAGCATCCCCAAGCTTAATTCCTGCTCGTCGTCGAGTAGGTAAATGATAAAAACTGAATTTTTGATGTGAAATGCTACCTAATATATGTTGTGACATGAATGTTTAGATCCATATGATTCAAAGCAAAAGTTTAATATTGACATAGAAATAATAATACTTCAAGCATACTAGCAAACAATCATGAACTTTCGAAATAACAAGGCCAAAGTAAGCTATCCCTACAAAATCATATAGTCTGGCTATGCTCTATCTTCCTCACACAATGAATTTACATCATGCACAACCCCGGTATTGGCCAAGTAATTGTTTTCACACTTTCACCATTTCAAACCTTTTCAACTCTCGCGCAATACATGAGCGTGAGCCATGGATATAGCACTATAGGTGGAATAGAATATGGTGGATGTTGTGAGGCAAAAGGAAGAAAATAGTCACATAGACTCGGCATATCAACGGGCTATGGAGATGCTCATTGATAGATATCAATGTGAATGAGTAGGGATTGCCATGCAACGGATGCACTAGAGCTATAAGTGTATGAAAGCTCAAAAAGGAAAACTAGTGGGTGTGCATCTAACTCGCTTGCTCACGAAGACCTAGGGCAATTTGAGGAAGCCCATCATTGGAATATACAAGCCAAGTTCTATAATGAAAAATTCCCACTAGTATATGAAAGTGACAACATATGAGACTCTCTATCATGAAGATCATGGTGCTACTTTGAAGCACAAGTGTGGAAAAAGATAGTAACATTGTCCCTTCTCTCTTTTTCTCTCTTTTTTTTGTTTGGGCTCTTTGGTCTCTCTTTTTTCATTTTTTTCATTCATTTTTTTGCTGGGCTCTTTGGCCTCTTTTATTTATTTCCTCACATGGGACAATGTTCTAATAATGATGATCATCACACTTTTATTTACTTACAACTCGATACTTAGAACAAGATATGACTCTATATGAATGCCTCCGGCCGTGTACCAGGATGTGAAATGACTCATGAGTGACATGTATGAAAAATATGAACGATGGCTTTGCCACAAATACGATGTCAACTACATGATCATGCAAAGCAATATGACAATGATGATGCGTGTCATAACAAACGGAACGGTGGAAGTGGCATGGAAATTTATCTCGGAATGGCTATGGAAATGCCATGATGGGTAGGTATGGTGGCTGTTTTGAGGAAGGATATATGGTGGGCGTCTTTGCACCGGCGAAAGTTGCGCGGTACTAGAGTGGCTAGCAATGGTGGAAGGGTGAGAGTGCGTATAATCCATGGACTCAACATTAGTCATAAAGAACTCACATACTTATTGCCAAAGTTTTATTAGTTATCGAAGCTAGGTGTTGGACGCATACTCCTAGGGGAAGGGCTGGTAGGAGTTAACCATCGCGCGATCCCGACCGCCACACAAAGGATGGCAATCAATAAATCATCAATGCTCCGACTTCATCACAAAGCGGTTCACCATACGTGCATGCTACGGGAATCACAAAACTTCAACACAAGCATCTCTACGATTCAACACCATCTACTAACATGACTCTAATATCATCATATCCATATCTCAAAACTAATTGCAAGGAATCAAATTTCTCTTACTAATCAATGCACCTTAATGTGCAAGTTTTTATTATATCCCCTATGGATGCCCATCATATTAGGACTAAAATCATAACCTAAGCAAATTACCATGTTGTTTAAGACTCTCAAAATAATATAACTGAAGCATGAGAGTTCAATAATTTCTACAAAATATTTGTGCTCTACAAACATATAAGTGAAGCACTAGAGCAAAAGACAAACTACTCCAAAAGATATAAGTGAAGCTCAATGAGTAGTTGAATAATTATGTAACTATGTGAAGACTCTCCCAAATAAAAATTTCAGATCTTAAGTACAACAAGGAAAAACAAAATAAAATGACACTCCAAGGATAGCACGAATCATGTGAAGAAGCCAAAACTTGGGTTCAACCGATACTAACCGATAATTGTTGAAGAAGAAAGGTGGGATGCCAACCGGGGCATCCCCAAGCTTAGATGCTTGAGACTTTTTGAAAGATGAATATGGGGTGCCTTGGGCATCCCCAAGCTTGAGCTTTTCTGTCTCCTCAATTCCTCTCATATGATGGTTTCCAAAATCTTAAAAGCTTCATCCACACAAAACTCAACAAAAACTCGTGAGATAAGTTAGTATAAATCAATGCAAAACTTTATCATCCTCTACTGTAGTAAATCACTAAAATTATTATTTGGCATTGAATACTAAATTCATTTGCATATTTAAAACTCCTATCCTCAAATAGGATCATTAAACAAGCAAACATATGCAAACAATGCAAACATAACAGCAATCTGCCTAAACAGAACAGTCTGTAAAGAATGCAGCAAGATCCATACTTAATTAACTTCAAAAAATCTGAAAAATTTGCACGCTGTAGATAATTTATAAGAGCATACTGTGTCCAAATTGCAAGTCATTTTGACATACTGAGTGTTCTAGGGAATTTTTTTGCACTAACAGAAAACTTTCTGTTTTGGAACAGCAACTCCTATACTTGCAAATTAAGCATGGTAAAGGCTATCCTTGACATTTTTATTGAAATAAAAGGTGCAAAACATTAATATAAATAGCATCAAGCAAATTGCAACAGAATAAAATGACGCTCCAAGCAAAACACATATCATGTGGTGAATTAAAATATAGCCCAAGTAAAGTTACCGATGGATTGAAGACGAAGGAGGGGATGCCTTCTGGGGCATCCCCCAGCTTAGGCTCTTGGATCTTCCTTGAATATTACCTTGGGGTGCCTTGTGAATCCCCAAGCTTAGGCTCTTGCCACTCCTTATTCCATAGTCCATCGAAACTTTACCCAAAACTTGAAAACTTCACAACACAGAACTTAACGGAACTTCGTGAGATGTGTTAGTACGATAGAGAGCAAATCAATCACTTGGGTACTGTCAAAACAAGATTCATAATTATTTTCACACAATGACTACTGTATATTATCATTTCCACAATTTATATCACTTAATATAATCTATGGAAACACTAAAACAAGCAAACTATGTAATGAAAACAGAATCTGTCAAAAACAGAACTGTTTGTAATGATCTGAACAATAACCATACTTATGCACGTCCACAAATTCTGAAAAAAATATGAAAATTAAGGCAATTTGTATATAAATCATCAAAAAAAATAATCAACTTAATATCACTCTCTGAATAGGAATAAGAGATGATCTCGTGAGCGCAAAGTATCTATCTTTTTCAGCATGATCAAACAACTATCACCCAAACTAATCATAAAGGCTTTACTGGGCACTCTATTGAAATTAAAGCAACAAAACATGATTACTACAGTAGCTTAATCACGTGAACACACAAAAACAGTAAGAATACATATTGGATTGTCCCCCAACAAGCACTATTCTTTAATGCCTTTCAAGCTAGGCATGATGATTTCAATGATGCTCACATAGAAGATAAGAATTGAAACATAACGGGAGCATCATGAAGCATATGACTAACACATTTAAGTCTAACCCACTTCCTATGCATAGGGATTTTGTGAACAAACAACTTATTGGAGCAAGGATCATCTAGCATAGGAAGGCAAAACAAGCATAGCTTCAAGATTTTCAACACATAGAGAGGAAATTTGACATTATTGCAATATGTAGAAGCATATGATCCCCACACATAATAATTTTCAGTAGCATCATGAATGAACGCGACAATATAAGCAGCACCTAAATCATTCTTTTCATGACTACAAGCATATAAATTTTACTACTCTCCACAATAGCAAATACATTCTCATGATTAATAGTGGGAGTATCATAAAAGACTTGAGCACTACAATTTGTTTCCACATTAAAAGAGAAATGTTTAGCAAAAGGATACTCATAATTGTGACAAGTTTTATCATCATTCTTAATTATATCATAAGTATCATCACAATAATCATCATAAATAGGGGGCATGCTTTCATCATAATAAATTTGATCATTCAAAGTGGGGGCACTAAAAAGATCATCATCATCAAACATAGCATCCCCAAGCTTGTGGCTTTGCATATCATTAGCATCATGGGTATTCAAAGAATTCATACTAAGAACATTGCAATCATGCTCATCATTCACATATTTTATGCCAAGCATTCTATATAATTCTACTTTTAGCACTTGAGCACAATTTTCCTTTCCATCATGTTCACGAAAAACATTATAAAGATGAAGCACATGTGGCCAACTCAATTCCATTTTTTTTGTAGTTTTATACTAATAAACTAAACTAGTGATAAAACAAGAAACTAAAAGATTCGATTGCAAGATCTAAAGATTTACCTTCAAGCGCTAACCTCCCCGGCAACGGCGCCAGAAAAGAGCTTGATGTCTACTACGCAACCTTCTCCCTGTAAATGTTGTTGGGCCTCCAAGTGTAGAGGTTTGTAGGATAGTAGCAATTTTCTCTAAAGTGGGTGACCTAAGGTTTATCAATACGTGGGAGGCATAGGATGAAGATGGTCTCTCTCAAGCAACCCTGCAACCAAATAACAAAGAGTCTCTTGTGTCCCCAACACACCCAATACAATGGTAAGTTGTATAGGTGCACTAGTTCGGCGAAGAGATGGTGACACAAGTGCAATATGGATAGTAGATATAGGTTTTTGTAATCTGAAATAATAAAAACAGCAATGTAAATAACAATAAAAGTTAGCACGAACGGTGTTGCAATGTGTGGAAACAAGGCCTAGGGTTCATACTTTCACTAGTGGAAGTTCTCTCAACAATGATAACATAATTGGATCATATAACTAGCCTTCAACATGCAACAAAGAGTCACTCCAAAGTCACTAATAGCGGAGAACAAACGAAGAAATTATTGTCGGGTACAAAACCACCACAAAGTTATTCTTTTTGATCGATCTATTCAAGAGTCCGTAGTAAAATAACACGAAGCTATTCTTTCCATTCAATCTATCATAGAGTTCGTACTAGAATAACATCTTAAGACACACATCAACCAAGACCCTAATGTCACCTAGATACTCCATTGTCACCTCAAGTATCCATGGGCATAATTATACGATATGCATCACACAATCTCAGAATCATCTATTCAACCAACACATAGAACTTCAAAGAGTGCCCCGAAGTTTCTACCGGAGAGTCAAAACGTGTGCCAACCCATATGCATAGGTTCCCAATGTCACGAAACCCGCAAGTTGATCACCAAAACATACATCAAGTACTCACATGAATATCCCATTGTTACCACAGATAGACACGTGCAAGACATACATCAAGTGTTCTTAAAGACTCAATCCAATAAGATAAGTTCAAAGGGAAAACTCAATTCATTACAAGAAGGGAAAGGGGGAAGAACATCATAAGATCCAACTATAGTAGCAAAGCCCGCGATACATCAAGATCATTACATCTCAAGAACACGAGAGAGAGAGAGAGAGAGAGAGAGAGAGAGAGAGAGAGAGAGAGAGAGAGAGAGAGAGAGATCAAACACATTGCTACTGGTACATACCCTCAGCCCCGAGGGAGAACTACTCCCTCCTCGCCATGGAGATCGCCGGGATGATGAAGATGGCCACCGGAGATGTGTTCCCCCTCCGGCAGGGCGCCGAAACGGGCTCCCGATTGGTTTTTGGTGGCTACAGAGGCTTGCGGCGGCCGAACTCCCGATCTAGGTTTCTTTCTGGAGTTTTTGGTATTTATAAGACCAGATGGCGTCAAGAACAAGTCAGCGGGACCCACGAGGGGGTCACAAGCCCAGCAGGCGCGCCCAGGGGGGTGGGCGCACCTCCCTGGCTTGTGGCCTCCTCGGGACTCCCCTCCGGCATCTTTTTTTTCTGGTATTTTTGATATTTTCCGGAAAAAATCACGGCGAAAGTTTTATTCCATTTGGACTCCGTCTGATATTCCTATCTGAAAAAGGTTAAAAACATGGAAAAAAATAGGAAGTGACACTTGGCTCTAGGTTAATAGGTTAGTCCCAAAAATAATATGAAATAAAATAATCATGCATATAAAACATCCAAAGTTGATAATATAGTAGCATGAAACGATAAAGAATTATAGATACGTTGGAGCGTATCGGCCCATGCCGCGCTCCTCCTCCCCCTCATGCAGTCACCCCACGCCTCGATCCCGCCTCACCCGCCCGCTCATGGTCACTTCCTGCCGGACCGCGCTGGCCTCGCTCCCAGCACCACCCAGCTTCCCCTCCTCGCCGCCGCTCGCGCCCGCGTGCCACCCTCTCTTCGCCCGCCCCATGCGCCTAGCCGCGCATGCCACCGCTGCCGGCCGCGCCCGCCCATGCCTCGGTTCCGTGCCCTACGTGTCACCGGACACGTCCGGTGCCCGATAGGGCTGGGCGGATGTGTCCGCCCCCCTGGGTCTCTGACCAGGGGTCCCCAGCCCCAAAACGTTTAAAGAGAAAAAGAAAAGAAAAATAATAATAGAAAAATAAATAAATAAATAAATAAAATAGATAAATAAATAAATAAAAGTAAATAGTAATTATATAAACTAATTAATTATTTAAATTAACTAAATAATTAACTTAATTAATTTGGGTTTAATTAAATACTAATTAATTGTGATTAATCTAATTAACTTTAATTAGTTAAATTAATTAGGTTTAAATAATTGAATTAAAACCTAATTTTACTGTGTCACTGACCAGTGCGACCCACTGGTCAGGTTGACCAGTTAACCATGCTGATGTCAGCATGATGTCATGCTGATGTCATAAATCCTTTTTTGAATTAATTTAATTAATATTAAATTTCAGAAATTAATAAAAACTTTACAAAATCATATCTTTTAAACCGTAACTCGGATTGAAATATTTTCAACATGAAAGTTGCTCAGAACGACGAGACGAATACGACTACGTAGTCCGTTCGTCCACCGCACCCCCCTATCATACTGAACCTGCAACTTTCCCCCTCCTGCCCCTTTGTCCGAAAACGCGAAACACCGGATGTTATCCCCCTTCGTCGATGTCATCCGACACTGCACTAGAACACCTTCGGCACCGCATATTGCCATGTCATGCATTCCTGTTGCATTATTACAGTGTATTTATTGTTTCTTCCCCCCTCTTCTCTCCGGTAGACTTCGAGACCGGCGCTGCTGCTGTTGACGTCGACTACACCATTGACTCCTCCTCCTTTTCAGCAGAGCTTCCAGGCAAGCAAACCCCCTTGAGCATCCCGATATCGCCTATTCCTTCTCTCTACTGGTTGCATTAGAGTAGTGTAGATGTCACTTCTTATCGTTTAAATCCTACTCTGTTGCATAGCCTGTCCTTGCTACTACTATTGATACCTTACCTGCAATCCAAAATGCTTAGTGTAGGATGCTAGTATCTCATCAGTGTCCCTACACCCTTGTCCGTCCACTATGCTATACTATCGGGCTGTGATCACTCGGGGTGATCACGGGTATATATACTTATACACTATACATGATACATGTTGTGACTAAAGTCGGGTCGGCTCGTAGAGTATCCGCAGGTGATTCAGGTAAGTGGGGCTGGAGGGGCAGGTGGTTCCATCCAGGTAGTGATGGGCCTGGGTTCCCAACGGCCCCCGAGTGGTACTTTATGGCGGAGCGACAGGGCAGGCAGAGACCACCCAGGAGAGGGGTGGGCCTGGTCCCTGGTCGTTGTCCGTGGTTATTTCAAGATAACACGCTAAACGAGATTGGATATTTGATCTGAGTCTGGCTGCGGCCTATACGCACTAACCAACAACGCGGGTAAGATAATGGGCTCTCAGCGTCGTGGTATCAGCCAAAGCTTTCAACCATGTCGGCAACTGAGCGATGCGCGCCGAGTTGGACCAGAACGCCCGCCCTTGTTTAAGGGGGGCTAGGTCTATTCACGGCCACCCTTGCATCATCAGATAGCGCACAGGGCGATGGATCCAGACCCCTGAGTGTCTAGGTGATGGCGTGTTGACCTCTCGGAGAGTCTAGGTAGGGTTGCGACGTGTCGAATCTCCCGAGGCTGGACATGATCCAGGAAAGTGTGTGCGGCCGGAGGAGCCAAGAGCGTGTTGGGTTATGTTGTGCACCCCTACAGGGAAGTTTATCTATTCGAATAGTCGTGTCCCTCAGTAAAAGGATGACCCGGAGTTGTATTCCGACCTCATGATAACTAGAGATGGATACTTAATAATACACACCCTTTTAAGTGCCAGATATAACCCGGTGATCGCTTTTCCATGGGGTGGCGAGGAGAGGATCGCCGGGTAGGATTATGTTATACGATGTTACTTGGTTAACTTACCATCTACTTCTTTCCCCTGCTTCAAGATGGAGGCTACGGTTAACTTACCAACTATTCTCTTCTCATGCTTCAAGATGGAGGCTGCCAGAAGCGTAGTCTTCGATAGGACTAGCTTCTCCCCTCTTAATTCTAGCATTCTGCAGTTTAGTCCATAGATACTACCCCCCTTCGTTGATACCAAATGCATATGTAGTATAGATCTGATGTAAGTCTTGCGAGTACTTTGGATGAGTACTCACGCTGCTTTGCTACTTCTTTTCCCCCATACCCGATTGCTGCAACCAGATGACAGAGCCCTGGAGTCAGCTGCCACCGACGACGGAGCTTACTACTACCCCGACGGTACCTACTGCTACGTGGAGGTTGCCGACGACCAGGAGTAGTTTAGGAGGATCCCAGGCAGGAGGCCTGCGCCGCTTCGATCTGTATCTTTGTTTATGTTAGCCATCTTAGGGCACCTGAACTTATGTCTGTACTCAGATATATTTGCTTCCGCTAACACTTGTGCTCTGGAGCTTTTATATTCGAGCCCTCGAGGCCCCTGGCTTGTAATATGAAGCTTGAATTATTTCTATTTGTGTTTAGAGTTGTGTTGTGATATCTTCCCGTGAGTCCGTGATCGGATCATACACGTTTGTATGTATGATTAGGTACGGTCAAATCTGGGGCGTCACAGCGTGTCTCCTGCCTTGGTGGTGGAGTTGGAGGGAGGTCCCAGATGCGAGCAGGCGCGGCGGCGGGGCGAAGTAGGCGCGACCGCGGGGGATCAAGCGTGAAGGCGGCATAGGCAGCACCCACGCACCTCTCACCAGTGACGAGTGCCGTCACCTGTAGTAGGGCCGGCGGTGGAGCAGTCGATGGCAACGTGAAGAACTCCAGATGGACGGGCGGCGGTCCCAGCGAGGTGAGGTGGTGCATGCAGCGGCGATGCGTGCGACGGCGATCTACGGGCGAGCTTACCAGGCATGGCAGTTCGGGCGATGTGAGGGGTGCGTATGGCGGCCAGGCGATGTGGGAAGGGAGGAGGGGGAGCGAGCGAGTTTCGCTCGTGGTGCAGGGCGTGCTTGCATGGCCAGCGCATGGCTTTCAATTAGTGGGCGTGGGCGTGGGCGTGGCGGAAGTTACTAAACGCCTGTTTGTAGAACAAATGCGTTTTAGTAACTAATCTAAGCCGTACGGATATGATTCGATGGATAGGATTACATTTTGGATCTCCGCACTTTGTTCCTTTGTAGGGGTAATAGATAGATAGATAGATGTCCGTACAGAGAAGTACAGAGTATATATTTTTGATGCATGCATCAATGCCTGCCGTTTCATCGCTAGCCTGTGCTCACCCACACCTGTCCACCGACAGATTCCTCCTCGTCTCTCTCTGAAGCGAACCAACCACTCCCGAACCCTCCTCCCCTCCCACATTGTCGGCGCCGCCACCCACCGCCCCGCCTCCCCTACCTCCCGTAGACCTCGCCGCCGGCTATGGCCTCCGCCCTCTCCCCTCCCCTCACCAGAAGAGTAGAGAAGAGAAGAGAGGCAAGGGAGATCGATCTAGCGCTAGCAGGTCAGGGGGCGGCCATGGCGCGCCCATATCCGCCACGGTTGCTCGCTCTCTCCGACGACGCGCCCGTGCGCGAGGAGACGGCCGTCAAGGGCCTGGACGGAGATGCTGCCTCCCCCTGCTCCTGCTCGGCCGCCCTAGCCTAGCAGCTTGACGGGCGGAAGCGAGCAAGGAGGAACAGGCCGCCGGCGACGGACATCCTCTCCTCGGCTCGGCTGCTCCTCAAGTCCCAAGCTAGGGTAACCTCCCCCTCCCTCCCTCTTCTCTTCTCTTCTCTTCCTTCTCATTATCCTCTACTTTACATCCATGGAAGCAAGCAAGGTTCTGTGGGCGAAAACCGTAGCAGTCAAGTTAGACAGACAAAGACTCCGCTGAAAGAGGTCATATTATATTACTGATTGACAAAGAAAGACTTGGAGGTCATATTATTATTACGGACTGACAAAGAAATACTTGGTGTTACATTCTGCTTGATCCGTTACATACTAAAAATATCTTCAGCCTGCTTGTATCCATTCTTTGGAGACGGGGCGACACATATTCTTACACATGTGTTCGCCACTATTTTCAATATTGAGATGTCAGTCAAATTAACTTAGCATCCCAACTTGTAATGTAGAATTAGACCTAATCAAGTCACCATTTCAATTTACTGTAGCTCCTAGTGATCTGTCCATTGAAATGGAATTATATTTTTCTGTCTTCGATTTGCTGGATATGCGGGCTCCTTGTGAGGAAACCAAACCGAACCGTCTCAAACTTTTGGACTGTACCCAATTCTTAAGCTGAACCAAACCATGGACTGAAGCAATTCAACTTTGTGCATATTCAGTTTGATCAAATGACAGACCAATGAAGGGAAGTTCCAGTATACTAGACCGGAAAGCATCAGGAGCACCTTGTAGGTTTTCTCCAGGGACGACGACGTCTTACTTGAGATGGTTATGTGATGCGTTTGTGTTGAGCCATCAGTAGATGGTGATGACTCCTCTGCTATAATCATGATTGTTTGTTATTCTGCAATTCAACTTTGGGTTATTTGTTCAACTCATCTCTATTAGCTTGCTTGCCATGTCCATATTGTTTTGGCACCATACTAAGCTATGTATGTTCTCAACTGCAGATGTTCCCAACTGCTTCTGACAATCAGATGCAAGTGGGTATCCTTGTGTTGCAAGGTGAGCTTGAGATAGCAATGGGCAGCAAACTCCTTGGCAAGTTCGCTGTCATTGGCATCCCGCCAGCACCAAGGGCCAAGCCATAGATTGAGGTGGCTGCTACTGCCTAAGACCAAGCCCGCCTCCACAACCGTGCGCCGGGACAGGAGGAATGGCTCCTGCTTCCTCCACCGTGTTCGCATCGCCCCCACCTGAGTCAGGCAGCTTACCTACTGTACAGGTGAGAACATTTCCCCTCTTTTTTGATCGAAACAATGTTTGTTGTAAGATTCGGGCGTTTGAGAAAATCATGATGTCAATTTGATTCATCTAACTGCATCATACCTTTTTAGCTCTATCTTGTATGTGCTTTGATTATGTCCTCATTGTGCTATGATTATATCCTGTTTCGTGAAAGAACAAATGACGTAGACTTTCTATGTTGTTCTTTTGCTTATGTGACAATCTGAGAGCTTATTTGTAGGCTTTCTACTGTGGATGGTCATACTTGTCAATTTGCATTTAAGTGACAAAAATGTTTCTTCACTTCAGAGAACAATTGATTTAACTGAATTTTCTATTCTGGGCATGTCATAACTAAATGAATTATGGATGGCTGCTGTTTTCCCGTGGCCGATAATTATTCTTCTCTGAATGAATGAATTCCCTTTTGTTGTGTCATGACATTTTTGCATCACTGGACACATCTAGTCGATATTTACTCATGGTTTTTTGTCGCTGATGCAACACAAGTAATGGGTTTAACACTTCTGTCTGAATTACAAGATATTTTATTGTTATGCTCCTGTCATGATAAATAATGGATTTCCCGCCCTTTAACTTGATCACTGTCGGATAACACAAGTAATGCATAAAAAAATAGTGTGAGTATGGGTGAAGTGTGTGCACAAGTAGTACAATGTAAAGGTAGCAGATAGCAGGTCGGTGAGAAATAAATGACGGGAGACATATGATAGCTCTACAACATGCATGGCACACGAAATTACTAGATTCTAGGATTTTGAAATATGAGCACGAGAATGGTCGGAAATGCAGATGCTCCTCCAAAGACACCACAAGGTGTGGTCCTATGAAAATAACGATCATTGAAAACAAATAGTTCACCCCATTTTTTCTCTGACCGTCCGATGTACAAAGAACAGGCAGATCGCCTTCATCTACCTCCAGCGATCGGTGTTACGATCTTCCTCGAACGCTAGCGACCACCGCCCATTCCCGCCTCCGCCTCCCTCGACCTCACCGCACCACGTGCTTGGCACCGCCTCACCATCCCTTTAAGCCCCGCCGACCTCCAGATCGGCATGGCATCTCTGCCCCACACCCCTATGATGACACCGATCGCCACTTCCCGTGAATAGGCGGACTAGGTGCTCCGCGCGCTAAGTGGGTCTTTGCTTCTTTTAGTTGCGATTGGTGACCACGAATTGAAATCGAGCAAAGCTCTTGACCTTTAACAAAGGTGAAATAGTAAGCGGAGGAAACCTTGTGCATTTAGTATCACGAAGAAGATGCGATCTGAAGCGATCAACTAGTTTCTTTCGTGGGATGAATACGGTGTGAGCAGAGACGTAAGATTTGCACGAATAAGGGAAGAGGGTACCTCTTTCTGTTTGGCGATGTTGTGTCCTCCTACATTTTTCCAACGATCTTCTTGTGGTTTCTTCGGAAATGAGAATTTGTGGAGGACGGTGGAGCCTTGTACGAACCCATGGCCAAGTTGTTGAGTGTGGTGCGGTGGACATCCGTCGACGGCGAACGGATCCGAGGCGGCGAACGACGGCGTAGGGAACAACTTCAGTGTGATGGACGATTGCGGCGAGTGTAGTGGCGGTGATGGCGTGGGGCGGCGTGGCGAAGTGGTTTTGGTGCTACAAGACGTCGGCATCGGCGTCGGCGTCGTGGAGGCGGCTACTGCCTCGGCCGCTAACTCCTTGAGGGTGTTGCGGTTGCGGTTGCGTTGGACAACAACGTCGAGTCTTGCTCCCAAGGTGATGGAGGAGGCGGCGGTGTATTGGGCGTGATGGGGTGGAGGACGGAGGAGGTCGGGGTTTCATGGTGGTGGAGGGCGTTTTGGCGCCCATGGAGTATGAATGGGGAAACGGAGGGAGGGGAGGAACTAAGGGTGAACAATGTTTCGGTTTGGGACGCACTTGTTTGAAATTTGGGGAAAGTTAAATACTTTGCCCCCATCTAAAATTTTGGACATATTGCGGGTTGGGGGTAGGACAGTAATCTCAGGTGTCCCAAATGGTGGGCGGGATAGATTTCGGCCGAGCGGATGGGTGTTTAGGCGCCCACGACGTATGGATGCTTCTTGGAGTCGGTTGAGACTGGCGTCTTGGTAAAGTTACAAACCTACCCCGGTTTAGACCTTTGGACATCGAGCTAATAGGCTACACGTGCCAGAGTTAGGACAGTAATTTCCTACCATCAAATATTAGTCTCGTGCGGTTTCGGGTGACCAGAATCTTATTTGGCGTTTCATACGATATTTGGGAGCAGCAACATTAACGTTTTCGGTTCTCTTGAATTGAACTTTCAGGATTTGTCAAACTTCACAAATCTTTACTCTTGAAAATCCTAAAACTACGATTATTTAGGAGTGGAGGGGGTACATTTGAATATACATTGTACATGAGCATATATTAAAAAAATATGCAACTTACTTCAGTTCATGCATGGTTCCAGATATAATCTCCTTGGTTGCAAAAAAATAGTTAGACATGCGTATGAATATATAACATGTTCAAACCCACAACAAAGATTGATGCCCTCCTTTTAGATCTGATTTACTAATGCCATTATCTCAGGTTCAAATAGACGAATGCACTTCCTATGAATTCGAATCTTCGAAAACCCCTTTATGTTGAATTCAACATGTATTCTATTTCATAGCTAGCAATTTGGAATGTATCCATGTAAGTGACAAATGTATAAAGTGCTTCACACTAACAACATGGAATGCACTAATTAATGTTTATATATGCATTGCAAAAGCAATGCATTGCCTGTATTTCAAACCGCTCTCACTCTATGGATCGATAATATGAAATAAACAAATGCACATGATAGAATTCAATAGAGTATGGGTGTTTGATAGACCGATTTTCGTTCATACGCAAATTGCAAAATTCATGATCTCATCCAAAAATAATAATGCCATTTATATTTTAATTTAATGCGTAGAACCACCTTTTACATGTAGATGCACTATGCCTCGGCCCGATCTCACAAACGCGCTATATATCTCTCTATCTAACGCATAAGTGCACACACTTTATATACATCGGCATTTCTCTTTAACACATGCTCACAATCTCTCCCGGGGTGTCGGAGTGTCTCATGCACACACTCTCTCTGTATCTCTCTTTCTCTCTCTCTCTTTCTTTATGACTACTTTATACCAGTCTTTTCACTAATCTTAGTTGGAAAACACTATTTCTCTCAAATGCATATATACACACGCACAGTCTCTACTAGCCCTTTATACGCACATATATGTGCTTACGTGTCTCCCGCACACACATATTATCTTTAGGCCTCTCTCGCACACATTGCCTCCCCACAGACACACCTCTCTCTTAGTAGTTGGCAGATATGATTTTATCAGATCATTCAGTAGGATATCCCTGACTGTTAGGCTGGATGGTAATACGAGGCAAAGTTTTATCCAAGTTCGGACCCTTGTAGTTGAGGACTCCTGGTACATCATATATTAGTGATAGGGGTGTGTACAAAGTACATGTGAATACCAGGCATTGTGCATGTTTGTATGCTATCAACGAACTAGCCCCCAGGCTTCTTTAACATACTCGGGGCCTAGGGTTACAAATCATATATAGTCGACTTATCACCAGTGGGGATAGAGTCCTCCACGACTCTGGTAGCTTCGTGTCGTATGCCGAGTCCTCCACATGGGTCTTCGTATAATGCGTCTCGGTCCAACCTATGTGGCGCAGGATGGAACCGACCCATGAGTCCTCATGTTGACCCACCACAACTAGAAATGATATGCCCACCCCAACTAGAAATGATGTTCCCACCACACCACACACGCAATCGGCCTCTAAGAAAATAAGCATATACAATAATACAATGTTATACATGAAAGTTAATTGCATGGTGCATCCAAAAAAATTTGTTCTGCATTGTGAATGTTTATATTTTCTCCTAAAATATTAGTCACAGGAAAGAGAAACAAAGGGCATATCTTTCCTTGTCTCCACCGGACACCCCCTCTTTCTACACCGCTTTCACATACGCACACAAACTATCTCTCGGCCCTCTAAAAGTATGCATGCCCATGACACATTCACGCGTGATGGTCACTGTATTTCAAGCGAAAGCACTATACGGTCACTGGACTTCAGAATATGCTCATTACGGTCACCGTATACATTCTCGTGGTGATCATACAGTATCTAGCTCACGATACGTTTCCGTATTTTGTTGATGACACTGACGGATATTGTTTTTGATGCGTGCTCTGTATTTTGTTGACGACACTTACGGTCATTGTATTTGAAGCGAAAGCACGATATGGTCACTGGACTTAGAATAAGCTCATCAAGGTCAGCACATACATTTTGTGGTGCTAACCAACCTGTGGTTGGATGGTTAGGAGGACAGTGGTTTCTCGAGCCCACCAGGGTTAAAGTCCTGGTGCTCGCATTTATCCTGGGTTAATTTTAGTATTTTTCCGACAATGTGCATTCAGTGGGAGGAGACGTTCCACTCGACTACAAGGCACCTATGGTGACTTTGTAAAATCTCAAGATCATATGCTGGCTCACTCTCTCGAAGGTGCTCATAGGGGTAGGGTCTGTGTGTGTGTGTGCGCTTATAGCGGTGAGTGCTTGCGCGTATATATAAGCGCTTACGTCTGTATCGTGTTAGAAAAATACATGTCGTGATTATACGGTCACTGGCTCACCCGTACAACTTCATATTTTGTTGATGACACAATCAATTGACCCGATCGAAGCGTTTCGTGGCGCAACTAGTGTTGCACCATCGAGGCGCATAATCTGCGGGGCCACACATCGCCAGCGTATATGAAAGAAAGAAATGGTAGTTTGAGTCTTTCTTGTGTTAATAAAATACATTTTAGGGTGATCATACTGATTCTTCGCTCACCATACTGACTCTGTAATTTGTTGATGACATGATCAATCGACCAATCAAACAATCCACATTCAGCAGCACATTACCATAGGGCCCACCCGTCACCAGAGTATATAAGGATGAAATGGTAATAAATTAGTGGTTGGTGTGGATTCAAGTCGTGAGACCTCGGTTGGCGATGCGCCTTGATTAGAAGCGCGGTGATTGGGCGGTGGCATGGGGATCGATGGAGAAAAAGCTCGGTCTTGGGGGGGCTAGGGATGGCCGGGCGGCGGTGGACCGACGGTGGGGAGTGGTTTCGGCAAAGTGGCGGCGTGGCCACGCTGGCCGGCCATGGCGCGGCCGCCGTCGATTCGGCCGGTGGTGGCTGGCGGCTCAGGGGGTGGAGGTTTAAGATAAACTAGAGGCCCTTGATTTCGTATCCAACGGCTGGAAAATCTACTGACAGAGATGAAAAAGCCAGTCGACTAACGTGTAGCCTCATCCCGCACGTACACATGCACGCACGCAATCGCAAGCGAAACACACGCGCGCATGCAAAGCGCAACACCGACACGTACACATAACGAACACACGCACGCATGCAGGCATGCAACACTGACACGTACACATGCAATCATGAACCCACGCACGTATGCACACATGCATGCAACACTGAAACATACACATGCACGCATGCTACACTCGCGCGCCTGCATGCACACAACACAAGACGCAAGACACACGCTCAACCTATACTTGCATGCACCCTTTATTAAGGACATGGATTGTTACGGGTATTAATCAATCGTATCTGTGATAAGCAGAACATTGATGTTTGTAGCGGTCTTTATGAATCACAACGTATCGAATGGGCTATCAATGTATATATATGAAAATTTTAAAATTCTCTTACATTGTATAGTAGGCTAATCTAGATGAAATGGATGACGTCACACTGAATGAACAATCATCAGTTTATGAAATTCCCGCTCCTGACCACCCTGGCCCACCAAAAGTTCCCCTGGGTCACTGACATGCAGGCCATGTACCCAAAGAGCCCACACGTCAGTGAAAGAACGACGCGGTGTCATACGTCAGAGTCGAGGGCGCCACTCGATGCACGCCCGGCTGAACACGCCTCCTTGCCGCATTCAAATGCCTCCATGAAACCCGTGTGGAAGCTGAGAAACCCACTCTGGACACACGTCCATTCATGACCGGGCCGGTGTTAAACGCAACGCTGGCCGAGCTCCTCCCGTCCGCCGTCTATTTAATCTCCTATTTAAACGAGGCCAAACGCCGGCCAAGAATCGCACACCTCCGCCGCGCCCCTATCTCCTCCCTCACCATTTTTGTCCACTCTTACAATGGCTTACGAAGAGTAGTTATCCCGCATCTAAGCCGGCTAGGTGGCGCCCCGAGCCCGCCGGATACGAGCTATGCAGCTCGCTAATCCACCTCCCTCCCCTTGCCCGACGGAGCCAGTTGCCGCCCCAAGCCGACGCGCGGTTAAGCAACTTCATTGCTCGAGCCCCACCGACGAGGAGCAAAGACACGGTGTCGTCATTGCCGTCCACGCCGCCTCCTCGTCTTGCTCCTCCGTGTTCTGCGATCAAGGCGTCTCCGTTTACGTGGCGAGACTCCCATGCCGGCGGCTGTGCCATGCAAGCAGAGACAGAAGCCAGGTGCATGGAGAGCGACGAGTCGGTGGCCAGCGCCTTCGCATCCGCCGCCGTCATCAAGAAGAAGTAGAACATGGGAGGCCGCCGCCGCTTGGGTCCCATGAAGGCCACCGCGGAAGCGATGCCGGCGTACACAACAGGTGTCTTGCCGGATGCTTTTGTTGCGAGGACCTTCGTCGACCCCGCATGGGCTCTACGGAAGCGGAGAAGCCCCCTTCCGCCATCATCTTGGGCATCAGCCAACCATATCAGTTGGGCAGTGGGGAAGAAAGCCGTCCTTTGCCCTGAAGCATATACCTCCGGGGCTTCCGGCGATCTGGTGATCATCTTTGCGGACATGAGAAACACAAATGGATCGTCGGGCGACCATTTAGGCAAGGTATTATATACCTGTGCTGTCCAGAACTAGCATCGCTTAGTTGATTTGAATGTAATGAAATCCGTCATGTTTGTATGAAAATCCGGTATTTTATATGAATCATGTCATTGTTTATATCAAATATCGCCGTGTTTGCATGAATTTCGTCTGGTTGGTTGAGTTGCTGTTAGAATGTGTGCGGCTATGGTTGGCTGGCCTAATATGCGGGTCGCCTGTCGATCTGCGGCCGGCTTGGGAGGCGTGGTGGGACAAAAAAAGCACAGCTCGTGCGAGCTCGTCTCCAACGTGCGCGCTGGAGGATGCATGAGCATCCGAGCCATTCCTCGTTCATCGGTGGCAAAAGCACCGTGGACAAAAGGGTCGCCAATATTTTATGTGGGTGAAATTTTTCTTTCGCGTGAAATTTTTTCATGTGTTGTTTTCATGAACTATCAAGATGCCCGTGCATTTCACGGAACATCACGATGTATTTGTTTACAAAACACCTGTTGTGATTGACCCATGTAGGAGTAATCCCATGTGTAAAAACTAATTATATCTTGAGAATTTTATCGAGAAAAATGGTATCTCGAGAATTTCATCGAAAAAATGATATCTCGAGAAAGATGAGAGATAAGGTGAGGAGGAGTGGGGCATGGTGGTGGCTCTTTGGTCTGATCAAGGCGGAGGCATGGGGATGGACGGCGATTATGTCTATGTTTGTATCTCTCACACACACCCACGTAGGTGGGGGACGTGCACGAAGAGAAGAGGTGCACGCACGCAGACGCGTACTCATGTCTCTTTCCCAACCACACCCGCGCGGGTACACGGTGGAGCTCATTTCTGTACGAAAAGGCAACCCACGTGGTAATTTGACACATGTACTGGTTGTCCACTTGATGGAGGATCGTCTACCATGGGTGAACAAACAAATTGCGACTTGACGCGTTATGTTAAGAAAGAGGCAAACCATGTGGGGCCTACCTTAGAGGCAAGGTTCTATACACTCGAGATGTTATGTACGTATTACTTTTGATGTGTCCCGTCAACTCGCAGAACGAGGAGAAGCTTGCTTACTATGCCGTCTCCCCCGCCCACGGGTGCGGTGGCTCGCAGGACGAGGTGAAGCTTGCTTACTACTACCTTCGTCCTGGTTTATTGGTCCCCATTGTATATCGTGTCAAATTTTGACTATAGATTGAACTAAAAAAACTCTCATGCATGTTACAAAAAATTATATCATTGAAAACTATGTTGAAATACGAATCCAACGATATAATTTTTGTTGACATGCATTATCATTTTGTTAGCTAAATATTTGGTCAAAATTTGGCACGAACTACAAAGGTGACCTATAAACCAGGACGGAGGTAGTAGTACTACGCCTTACGCCCGCTCCCTCGCCCACGCGCGCGGTGGCTCGCAGGATGAGGAGAAAATTTTACTACTCCCTCTGTTTACTCCTCGACCCTACCTTGGTTAGAGATGTTATCATATTGTTTGGAATATATGTCTTTTAATAGTAGTAGGAATAGTACAGTGGTACATAGGAGTAATACTACTACAGCAATTTCCTTGGAGTCCGTGGTGGAACAAGCTACCCTAGGCTATGTTACTACTCCCTCCTTTCCAGTTTATGGCTCAATTTCAAAATCTCTCCAACCAAGGTAGACGGTGAGTGGTGGAATTAATTTCGTAGTTTGCACAAGTAATGTATGCTCGTTTTTCTCAAGAAGTTATGTTTACCGAGGCATTAATTAGAACGAAAGCATGCATGACCACTAAATTTCCATGAACTTCTACATGCATTGGTGAGTTTTCTCTTGACAATGCTTGCTTGCATTGGGTGATTTAATGCACCTCGAAATCCAACATGTGATGGTATTACTACTACTAGTAGAATTGAGACTTACAAAATGGTAAAACGATTTTTTTAGACGAGCCCTGTAAACCGGAAAGGAGGGAGTAGTAAGTAGTATACTACATCCATAGTGGGTACGTACTCCGTAAAATCAGATTTTCCCAAAACTAAGTCGCTCAAACTTTATTTGCTTGTTTCCCTTCCTGCCTTGTTGCCTCGAACAGACTATGCCAAACTCCCTTGCCTGCCGCGCAGGAAAAGACCCGCCCTCGCCTTTTTTTAGTCCTGGTTTGTATCGATTGATCACGCGAAGCAGCAAAAACCAAGCCGTGTCTTGTAATCCTCCGTCGACGCTTGCTTTCATGAATTCTGTACTTCCTCTCACCGACATGTGGGACATATAGCAACCAGGTCGATGTGTCATGCACCAAATAACAGTGCAGAGCAGCAGGGGGATGCACCCCAGTTGTACCGCCCTAGTAGTAGTAATGAGCAATGAGACGTCAAATCACAATGCCGCACCTTCCCAGACGGACGAAGCAACAATTATTTCACACTCCGCTTTGCGATCATCTCCTTCAAGAAAACCACGTAGTATTGCTTCTACCATTGTTTTGCCTCAAGAGGGACACGCGCATCGCCTTGGTACATCATGACACGTGGGACCGCATGACAGGCCATGCTCCCCCACCCATCGCTCATAAAATCACCTCATTATTACTACTTCCCCCGTATCGTTTTCAGGGCACACATGTCGTTCTAGGTTGAGAATTTAACTGGCTATATATGTGATGAACATTATATGTTTAGAAACTACATCCGCTTAAGAATCGAATGATATACTTTTTGTGACATAGTAACTCATATTTAGTTAGTCAAATGGATGACCGAGAACTACGTGTGCGCCCTATAAACCGAGACGGAGAGGGTAGTACAGTACATATCTTTTTAGATCAATATAGTCGGGATTCACTAAGGAGCAAAACCAAGTGGTAGGCTGCTCCTGTCGCGTTGGCGTGGCAACTCAAGCAGGGTCAGTCCACACACAAAATGGTGACACACTTAATAGGACCCCTTTGGCCGACATGTGGCTCATCCACCGTCTTGTTCCACGTGTGATGCACCAAATTATAGTTCGGAGAAGCGGTTGGACTTGGAGGCACCCCGGTCGTAGCGCCGCAGTAGTAGTAAATGAGCGATTAGGGGTCCAATCACAAAGCCCCACCTTTCCCGCATTAAGCTGGATGGACGAAGCAGCCATCATTTCACTCTAGGTTGCAAGAGCATAAAGAAAAGAGAAAACCAATGATGCGTGTGGCAGCTACCTAGGGCACTATAGGGTAGGGGCCCCCACTACAAATCCATTTTTTAAAGCGCCTCCACTTCAAATCTGCTTCTCCCTCGTCCTCTTGAAGAAAACCGATGATGCGTGCGGCGGTAGGTTTTGTAGTACTACGGCGTGCAGGTCCACGTCGTAGTAAACGAGAGAGGGATTGAGTTTGAGTCGACGCCTTAATATGTGTGGGCTGCTTGGTTTTACGGGAACGAGGCAACATTTTGGGTTCGGGGGCCAGTGGAGATATACGTACAAAAAATTGTGGACGTAGGTTTGACCGAAAGGCAATGGCGCATGGGCCCTGCATTTTGATATACCCGCGGCCGCATGAAATTTGCTACTCTACTCAAAATTAGTTAGGTACACATGCATTGAACGCATGAGATTTGGAAACCAAATTATGAATAAATACACACTATAGCATGTAAAGATTTGAGTTATATATGCATGACGTAGATGTTCGTTTAGTTTGTATAGTTCATCTCATTCAAAATCAATTAGTTTTATAAAAATGTTAAGATTCATGGGATTGTGCATTGTAAAGCATAAAGTAAAAAACAAATAATTGCAATTCATTTAGGAAAAAAAAGTTTGGGGAATTATGATACGGAAGATTCTAGAACAAAGGAGAAGTGCTTGTGTTTTGGGAAAGCATGCACGGCCCACATCTCTTATTGGTTGATATGACATGAAACAAGAAACGAGGAGGGAGTTAATGTACCGTGCCAAAGTGTTTTGGGATTATTTGGTTTTCGGACGATGACTTACACACCTAGACGAAGGGAGTACAAAGAGAAAAAATGAATTGCAGTTAAAAGAATGATATTTCTAACAAAAATGTGAATGTGAACTACATATGTGTGCACGTGACCAGCACATACATTGTCAATGCAAAATTTAATGCAAGAAATAACTTATGAGTAGCATGCATGAATTGATGATGTGGTGCTTGCATGCGTAGATTAGAAAAAAAAATGTGATTTATGACTTGCATGCATGACGTGTTCTTGTGCCATAGTTGCATGTCTAGGAAAAAAGCTACTAGTGGGTTGTACTAGCTATTTAGGAATAGAAGATGTATACATGTAAGTTGTAGGGAAAGAGATGACATATATCTCAATTCCTATGAGTAGGGATTGGAAAAGAGATGTCATTTGGTTTACATCATAGGAACCTTTCTATTGAATCTAGAGATGACATGTATCTCAATTCCTATGAGGAGGGATTAGAAAAGAGATGTCATTTGGTTCACATCATAGGAACTTTTCTATTGAATATACGCTAATGTTTATTTTCCTTTGAAATTATGGGAGTATAGGAATCCATTCATATGAACCAAGTGGCTCTAAAGCTATAATAATGATATCATGTTTATTTCCTTTGAAATGTGGAGTATATGAATCTATTCCTATGAACCAATTGACTCTAAAGGAAAAAATCCTATAAAAATCATATCATATAGAGTTCCTATGATATTCCTCCACACCAAAGGATGGTTGAAATTGCTGCAGGTGATATGACGGTCTTTATTTCTAGACTCCTCCCCCATCTTTATAGTTACCTCTTGAAGATGAATGAAATGATATATACTAGGTATTCTATATGTGCATTTTGGTACACGAAAACTTGGTAAAAGTTTGCGAGGTCCGAATTTTCAATAAAGCTATATGCACTGCATTTTGGAACGGAGGGAGGAGCATACGGCAGTTGCTAACACTCATGTGGAAGATCTGTGTGTAGGAGGAGTGGCTGCTCTATTAAATGACATGGCAAAACTGACACTATCAGATGCCGATCTAACGGTTCTTACAGCGTTCGTCAAGAAACGGCTTGTGGCGAACATTTGTCCGATAATGGTTTACGGACACATGCATTGCATTGATACGTGCCGCCTCTCTCTCATGCACACACGCACCCTCACGAGTCACGACTATCCTGAGTCCTCTCGCACCCACCGTCTATCTGTAGGTAGACATCGCACACATATGTGCTCTACACACCCTACCCTCAGAAGTTCTAAAAAACAAAAGATGTCGCGCACCTTTTATTTTATTTCACATGTCACACACTTATACTACTGTATTACTCTTGTGGTGAACGTTCTTTGGGCATAATATATTGTACTCTCATGAAGAGAAGCGGTGCACGCACGCACTAGTTCTCTCACACCCACATGCGGGTACACGTAGGAGCGCATTTTTTTGAAGCTGGTACAATAAAATCACTCCACTATATATATAAGCAGGAGCCTTAGTGCTTGCTTTACTGGGGTTCCTCTCTTTCACTCTCTCATGCTCTCCAGATCTAAGCAAGACATAGGTGGCCACACTCTCTCTCTGCTCACGGCTGGTCAGAAATCTGGCCAGACCACCTCGACCGGGGCAGGGGTGTAGGTGCATCATTCACGCTGTTGTCAGCGGCGAGGGAGGATACCAACGGCTGCCCGCGCGTCCCGATCGGCGGCCATGACGTTCTTTCCGAGAGAGCGCCGGCTCGGGAGGGCCTCCGACCCCTTCTTCCTCCCTGCGGTATTGTGGCCAAGATGTGGCCTCCCGACACCATCTTTGCCACATGCCGACGACCCTCGGGTATATATTCCTTCGAAACCTGCCTTGCTCTACTGCCCCCAGCTCCCCACGTGGTTGCGTGTGGATCTTTTTCTACTTCCGTCGGCTGTTCCAAAGCCACCTAGACTTTAACTATTATTAGAGGTAAAGCTAGTTCATACAGTCGAATCTAAGAATTGGTTCAAGCAGGGAAGAAAGTGGGGAAAGCTGTAGCATGAATCTAGGACTTGGTTCTAAGAGGAAACGGGGGAAAGTAGTAGATACTGGCTACCCAATCGGTCTCTTGGTTGAAAAGGCGAAGAAAGCATGGTGGATGGCAAAGGGTGGGTGAAGTGGACTTGTCTCTTGGTTGAAAAAGGAAAGAAAGTGAGGGGTGTTGGGGGACAACGAAAATGAGAATGAGCAGGTCTAGATTTCCTGTGCTCACATAGGAAAATGTCGCCGAGGAGAAAAAAATGGGACAAATGCAGACATGCTGCCTGAGAGTTTGCCGCTCTCTGCAACCATATCTGCCTCACCACTTTGTGTCCCTGCTGTCCCTACGCCCATATCGCTACCGTTAATGTAAAATCACATGAAGCGTTAAGCAATGCCACCTAATGTCACTATAATTAATGGTCTAGTCCCATCGATAAATCGAAGCAATGCCACCACCATTTTATGAAGTGCTTCCGTCTTGCTTTATTTCCCATGAATTGTGTTTTTGCAGTTACACTTAAATCTCACACCACTAACATTGCTTCATCCCGGTGGAACTGCACAAATTTGATTGTACATTTACTGAAGATGTGCTACTCTCACGACAGTAATAATAATGCTATTGTTCTGCATGTTAATCTAGGGGCGGTGTTGATGTGATGTGATGCTACTTACTTAAGGGCACTTTCATACTGTCAATCTAGTGCCAATTATAACACAATAGATGCTCTTTGTTAATCATACGCCATCGCAAATATCATCCTTGCTCAAGTAACCATATTTTGTATTTGCATAAACAGGATGTCTGTCTCCATATCGTTTCTATCTCACAATCAAAAGTACATGCCTCAATTTTAGTACAACTGCACAAAATGAGATGGCTATTCCTAGTCTGTAGTCCTCTAACCACCGGGCTTCCGGTATTACTACATTGGTAGTAACTAGGTAGAAGGTGATCCATGGACCGAGGACTAGCTGGCACGGCTGCATGGAGGTTTTTGGGACAGGTGCGCTGACAAGAGGCATTGTGGCCTGCTTATTTCTACAAATAGCGGTGCTTAAATTTAGTGGAATGCACAAGAATTTCAGCTGGTCAGTACACTACATGGTTCAGTTCAACATTCCAACTGAGAACATAATTATAATTGGTTATTCTGGAATGAGAGAACCTAACCACGGATGGTGGCAACAAGAAAAAACCGGTGTGAACTCCGGAAATTTAAGCTGTAGGAGGCCCTTTGCTCAGAGAAGCCTTGCTTGTTTTTCCTGATTTGTAAACCTTCTCACAACTTTGTCTTTTGCTGTGAACTAGTATATGTTTGTTATGTTCTATGAATCATTGAGATGTATAAAATTGCTTAACTTTTGCTTTTGAAGTCTTTTATGAAGCCGAGTTTAATGTGAGTGTTCCACATGAACGCTGGACTAGCGTGTGAACGTTTGGAATTTACATTGTGACCTCAGTTAACTGCATGAACCACCGCAACAAGATACGTAGTTGCTTATATGTTAGACAACAGATTATTGATTGTTAGCTGGTCGATAGCCTAGTGTTGAAGCGAGCTGAGCCAATGTGTCGTGTTTTGCACAACTTCTTACCCCTTGATCTATAAAAGGAGGCCCATGGCAACCGTAGAAAGGGTTACAAGATTGGATAACTCACACCCCCATACGCGCGTAGTCGCTGCTACCCCAAGGCAACCCCTGCCGGGAAAGTGTACTACGCTCGCCCCCACCTTTTCCACCATCAATCCACCAAAGCAGGAGTAGGGTTTTATGCCTCACGGCGGCCCGAACCTGGGTAAATTGCCTGTGTGATCTCTGCCGTGCTGTCCCACGCTCGTTTTCTCTTTGCGCAACGCGTCCCACCCCTACCGAACCAGCAAGGGACCTCCTGGTCCCATAGGTGGTCGTGGTTTCCCGCGACACCTTTATAGTGCATAGTATCATAGAGTAGTATCATAGATGATCTTATTTATTTTCATTCATGACACAAACTAGCATATCATTTAACATGATCCGGTATCTACCTATGTTACTCTAACCCCCTCTCTCTTCTTTAATTCTCTACCACATCGGCGTGTTTGTTATTCCCGAGTGCATGATACTGATGACACACAAGTATAGGGGATCAATCATAGTCCTTTTGATAAGTAAGAGTGTCAAATCCAACGAGGAGTAGAAGGAAATGACAAGTGGTTTTCAGCAAGGTATTTTCTGCAAGCATTGAAATTGTCGGTAATAGGTAGTTTGATAGCAAGATGATTTGTAACGAGCAAGTAACAGTAACTGTAAATAAAGTGCAGCAAGGCAGCCCAATCCTTTTGTGGCAAAGGACAGGCCAAAACAGTCTCTCGTAATAAGCAAAGTGTTCTTGAGGGTACACAGGAATTTCATCTAGTCACTTTCCTCATGTTGGTTTGATTTGTGTTCACTACTTTGATAATTTGATATGTGGGTGGACCGGTGCTTAGTTGTTGTTCTTACTTGAATAAACCTCCCACTTATGATTAACCCCCTCACAAGCATCTGCAACTACGAGAAAAGTATTAAGATAAAATCTAACCATAGCATTAAACAATTGGATCCAAATCGGTCCCTTACGAAGTAGCGCATAAACTAGGGTTTAAGCTTTTGTCACTCTAGCAACCCATCATCTAATAACTACTCCATAATGCATTCCCTTAGGACCAAATATGGTGAAGTTCCATGTAGTCGACGTTCACATGACACCACTAAGGGAATCACAACATACATACATCAAAATATCGAACACATGTCAAGTTTACTTGATTACTTGCAACATGACTTCTCCCATGACCTCAAGAACAAAAGTAACTACTCACAAATGATAATCATGCTCAATATTAGAGGGGTATTAAATAGCATAATGGATCTGAACATATACTATTACACCAAATAAACCATATAGTAATCAACTACAAGATGTAATCAACACTACTAGTCACCTGCAGGTACCAATCTAAGGTTCCGGTACAAAGATTCAACACAAGAGATGAACTAGGGTTCGAGAGGAGATGGTGTTGCTGAAGATGTTGATGGACATGGCCCTCCAAAATATGAGAGGGTTGTTGGTGATGACGATGGCTTTGATTAACCCCTCCGGGAGGGAAGTCCCCCCGGCAGAATTGCTCCGCCGGAGGGCAAAAGTTCTACTGCCCAAGTTCGGCCTCGAGATGGTGGCGCTCCACCCAGAAAGTCCTCCCCCTATTTTTCTAGGTCAAAGTGACCTATATACCAGAAGATAGGCACCGAAGGTGGGCTGGGCTGAGCAAAACCCACCAGGCTGCACCTGGGGGGCCAGGCGCGCCCTGGTGTCTTGTGCTCACCAGTTGGCCCCCCTCCGGTAGTTATTTTCTCCAGAATTTTTTTATATAATCCAAAACAATTCTCCGTAACTTTTCAGCTCATTTGGAGTTGTGCAGAATAGGTAACTCTGATGTAGCTTTTTCAGGTTCAGAAGTCCAACTGTCGGCGTTCTCCCTCTTTGTGTAAACCTTGCATATTATGAGAGAAAAGGCATTAGAATTAGTCCATAAAGTATTATTATTCATAATACATTATAAACAATAGTTGGAAAACATGATGCAAAATGGACCTATCAACTCCCCAAGATTAAATCTCGCTTGTCCTCAAGCCAAAAAGCGATATCGAAAAACATGGCCACATGCTTAGAGAGGGAGGTGTCGATAAAAACAAAATACGGACATAGAAGCATCATGCATATTATTATAACAGCAACAAACTTTATCATAAATAATTATCACATAACTTTTATCACATAACTTTTATCATATAACTTCTCATGAATAAGTAACAATTCATCACAACATCGAAATATAAAGCATAACCTCTACTAAAAACCAACAAACTATGTTCTCAGTCAACTTTGCAACTACAATTCATCATCTCTTCAGGAAGGGTCTCGTATCGAAGTCTTTTGGCAAGTCCACATACTCAACTATCATATAATCTTCTATGATTGCTAACACTCACCGCATACCCATGAGCAAAAAGTTTCAACCGGACACATACAAAGATAGGGGCTTATAGTTTCGCCTCCCAACGTATCACCTCAAGGGTGATGTCAGCAATAATAATTCATGCTCACTCATATCCAACTAGATATATGTGCCTAGATCTTTCCTCACCACATGATGCTTGCAAAAAGAGAAAATAAAAAGGAATAGTGAAGAATACGTTGACCCTTGCATAAAAGATAGGCTATTTGCAGAGGGAAACAGAGGTTGTCATGCGCTTTTTGGTTTGTATGCTCAATCTCTTAGTGCAAAAGAATGTCACGTTATATTGCCCCTTATGATAGCAACCTTTATTGTGCAGTCTGTCGCCTTTATTACTTTGCCATCACAAGTTCATACAACGCTCAATTTTCTCTTACACTAAATGATCCAACACATTTAGAAGCAATTTTTATTGCCTTATTGCACCAATGAAAACTTACTTGAAGGATCTTACTAAATCCATAGGTAGGTATGGTGGACTCTCAACACAGGGTTTAAGGGTTTTTGGATGCACAAGTAGTATATCTACTTAGTGCGGAATTTTCGGCTAGCAAGGATAGGGGGAAAGCACCACATGTTAAAGGATCTATGACAATATAACTTATATGTGAATATGAACAAGCATAAATCATTACATTGCCTTCTTTGTCCAACGTCAACAATTTTGGCATATGATATTTTGATGAGGGCTCACAATCATAAAAGATGTCCAAGATAGTGTGTTTGCATGTGAATCTTCTCTTCCCTTATTAATTCTTTCATGAATTGCATCATTGACCAATGCAATGTTTGTGAATCTCCACTAAATTTTACCACTTATACTTTTCCTTATGTGATGTCATTACTTACCATAAGATTAGCATATGATCTTTTTTTCCATTATTTCCTTTTATTTTGATTGAAACATAAAAGTAAAGAAAGCAAAACTCGAACTAAACTTTATTATATATCTCGCACACGATTACATAGATAGATAGATCACTAAGCAAACACTTGAAAAAATTGAACTAAACATTTATTCAACTAATTCAAAAGATAACTAAAGGCAAAGAAGGTGGCGTGATGCGATACTGGGGCACCTTCCCCAAGCTTGGCACAAGCCAAGGGGAGTGCCCATACCATGTACTCAAGTCTCCTTTGGTGGTGAAGAAGGTGGTGGTGGTGATGGTGTAGTAGCTTCACACTTCCTCCTCAGCTTATGCTTGAGGAGGGAATTTTCCTCCCTCAAGTCATGAATCTCCTGCTCCAGCGTTAATATCTTTGTGCATAATTCTTGTTTGTTTTCCTACAAAAGATGAAAAGGGATAAAATGGATCTTAGGTTTCTTTATTTTTATTGGGGAGACTTGACTTCTTGAATTCCACATGCATGTCCCCGGGTTGGGGCAGTGGAACTTCATCTTCATCTGAGCTTGTTTCTTCCTTCCCTTTCGGATCGTAGTCTTCTTCTTCCTCCATGGTCCAACCATAATGTTCCACATCTCCGTAAACCATGGGGTTTGCAATGTAATCAGCAACATAGCTCTCACCATCCGAGTCTTGAGATGACATATTTTCAGATATGTCAGAAAACAGCGAGAAAGAAGAACATAAGATTTCTCCGCGATACGGTGGTCAATAGGTTTGGGGGGTATATAAAAGACCTTTTATCTTGGGAAACAAGCAAAACAACGGGAAAACAAAGTCGGGTAGGTGCCTGAGGTGGGTGATACATCCATGTTGCATCATGTTTACCTACTGTTATTTACTATGTTTTTATATAATAATGCTTTTTGGAGTAATACTAATGCCTTTTCTCTCATATTATACAAGGTTTACACAAAGAGGAAGAATGCCAGCAGCTGGAATTCTGGACATGAAAAAGCTACGTTGGAGTTACCTATTCTGCACATCTCCAAATGAGATGAAACTTATGGAGAATTATTTTGGAATATATGAAGAATATTTGAGCAAATAACTAACAGAGGGGGCCCACCAGGTGGGCACAACCCACCTGGGCTCGCCAGGCAGCCCAGGCGCGCCCTGGTGCGTTGTGCCCTCCTCGGCCCACCTCAGGTGCCCCTCTTCTGGTATATAAGTCATTTTGACCTAGAAAAAATAAGGAGAGGACTTTCGGGACGGAGTGCCGCCGTCTCAAGGCGGAACTTGGGTAAGAGCACTTTTGCCCTCCGGTGGAGCGATATGCCGGGGGAGCTTCCCTCTCGGAGGGGGAAATCATTGTCATCATCATCACCAACAACCCTCTCATCTTTGGGAGAGCAATCTCCATCAACATCTTCCACAACACCATCTCCTCTGAAATCCTAATTCATCTCTTGTGTTCAATCTTTGTACCGGAACCTCAGATTGGTACCTGTGGGTGACTAGTAGTGTTGATTACATCTTGTAGTTGATTACTATATGGTTTATTTGATGGAGATTATATGTTCAGCTCCATTATGCTATTTAATAGCCCTCTAATCGTGAGCATGATTATCATTTGTGAGTAGTTACTTTTATTCTTGAGGTCATGGGAGAAATCTTGTTGCAAGTAATCATGTGAACTTGATATGTGTTCGATATTTTGATGATATATATGTTGAGATTCCCTTAGTGTTGTCATGTGAACGTCGACTACATGGCACTTAACCATATTTGGACCTAAGGGAATGCATTGTGGAGTAGTTATTAGATGATGGGTTGCTAGAGTTCAGAAGCTTAAACCCTAGTTTATACACTACTTCGTAAGGGACCGATTTGGATCCAAATGTTTAATGCTATGGTTCGATTTTATCTTAATACTTTTCTCGTAGTTGCGGATGCTTGCGAGGGGGCTAATCATAAGTAGGTGGTTCGTTCAAGTAAGAACAACACCTAAGCACCGGTCCACCCACATATAGAATTATCAAAGTAGCGAACACAAATCGAACCAACATGATGAAAGTGACTAGATGAACTTCCCGTGTACCCTCAAGAACGCTTTGCCTATTATAAGAAACCGTTTTGGCCTGTCCTTTGCCACAAAAATATTTCAACACCTTGCTGAACTTTACTTACCGTTACCGTTACTTGCACGTTACAAATTATCTTGCTATCAAACTAATTGTTACCGACAATTTCAGTGCTTGCAGAAATTACCTTGCTGAAAACCACTTGTCATTTCCTTATGCTCCTCATTGGGTTCAACACTCTTACTTATTGAAAGGACTACAATTGATCCCCTATACTTGTGGGTCATCAAGGCTCTGGCGCCATTGCCGTGGAGTGAAGCGCTCTTGGTAAGTGGAAATTGGTAAGGGAAAATTATTACTACGTGCTAAAATTTATTGTTACTTGTTACTATGGAGAACCATCCTTTGAGGGTTTGTTCAGGGTATCTTCACCTTGACCGGAACCACAATTAGTTGCCCCTCAACCTAGTGCACCTACTGAAAATATTGTTATGAAATTCCTTCGGGTATGATGAAATAACTGCAAGTTAATCCTTATGCAAGAGATGGAACTGAACATCCTGATATGCACTTGATATATGTGGATGAAATTTGTGGATTATTTAAGCTTGCAGGTTTACCCGGAGGTGAAGCTAACAAGAAGGTTTCCCCTTTATCTTTGAAGGGAAACACATTGGCATGGTATAGGCTATCTGATGATATTGGATCTTGGAACAAGAATCGATTGAAATTGGAATTTCACCCAAAAAATTATCATATGCATCTAGTTCATCATGATGGGAATTATATACATAATTTTTGGCCTCGTGAAGGAGAAAGTATCTCTCTAGCTTGGGGGAGGCTTAAATCAATGTTATATTCATGCCCCAATCATGAGCTCTCAAGGGAAATTATCATTCGGAATTTTTATGCTGGGCTTTCTCGTGATGATCAATCCATGCTCGGTACTTCATGTGCTGGTTCTTTTATGAAGAAGAGTATTGATTTCAGGTGGGATCTTTTAGAAAGAATTAAATGCAACTCAGAAGATTGGGAACTCGACGAAGGTAAAGAGTCAGGTATTAAGCTTAAGTCTGATTGTGTTAAATCTTTCATGAATACCGATGCCTTTCACAAGTTTAGCACTAAATATGGACTTGACTCTGAGATAGTAGCCTATTTTTGTGAATCATTTTCTACTCATGTTGATCTCACTAAGGAGACGTGGTTTAAATATCACCCCCCTATTAAATAAGAAATTAAAGAACCGGTATTAGCTAAAGAAGAAACTATTATTGACAATGTTGATCCAGTTGTGCCTACTGTTTATATTGAAATACCACCTTTCCCTATCAAGATAAAGGAACATGCTAAGGTTTCAATTGTGGTCCGCAAAGTAATATCAAAGCACCTAGACCTTCAGAACAAATCAAAGTAGAACCTAGTGTTGCTATGGTTAAAGATCTCTTGGTAGAAAATATCGATGGGCATGTTATTTACTTCTATGATGAAGCTGCTAGAATTGCCAAACCGGATAAAAAGATAAACATAGACGTGTTGTTGGCATGCCTGTTATCTCAGTCAAAATAGGAGATCACTGTTATCATGGTTTATGTGACTTGGGTGCTAGCGTGAGTGCTATCCCTTTTAGCTTATATCAAGAAATTATGAATGACATAGCACCCACTGAAATAGAAGACATAGATGTTACTATTAAACTTGCTAATAGAGATACCATCACACCTCTTGGGATTGTTAGAGATGTTGAAGTCTTTGTGGGAAAATAAAATACCCTACTGATTTTCTAGTTCTTGGTTCCCCACAAGATGACTTTTGTTCCATTATTTTTGGTAGACCTTACTTGAACACCGTTAATGCTACAATAGATTGTGAAAAACAAACTGTGGTGTTAGTTTTGGTGATGAGTCTCATGAGTTGAATTTTTATAAGTTTAGTAGAAAACATCATAAGAAAGAATACCTAGTAAGGATGAAATAATTGGTCTTGCTTCTATTGCCATGCCTCCTACTGATCCACTAGAACAATATTTGCTAGACCACAAAAATGATATGCATATGAATGAAAGAAATGAAATCGATAAAAATTTCTTTGAACAACGACCTCTGCTCAAGCACAATTTGCCTATTTAAACTCTAGGAGGTCCTCCTCCACCTAAGGGTGATCCCGTGTTTGAATTAAAACAATTGCTAGACACTTTGAAATATGCTTATATTGATGAGAAAAAGATATATCCTGTTATTATCAGTGCTAACCTTTCAGAACATGAAGGAGAAAGATTATCGAAAATTTTGAAGAAGCACCGAGTTCCTATTGAGTATACTCTTGATGATCTTAAGTGCATTAGTCCCACTCTATGTCTGCACAAGATTAATATGGTGCCTGATGCTAAACCGTTGTTGATCACCAATGTCGTTTGAACCCTAAGATGAAAGAAGTGGTAAGAACTAGAATATTAAAGCTTCTTGAAGTAGGTATAATCTATCCCATAGCTGATAGTAGATGGGTAAGTCCCGTTCATTGTGTCCCTAAGAAGGGAGGTATTACTGTTCTTCCTGTTGGATCGTGGGTTCCGCAGACCGTAGATCGAACTCTGGGGTGCGCACGAAGAACTCTCTCTCTCTCTCCCCAGCCTGCCTACCCAACGATTCCACGGCCTAGCTCGACGAACCAAAGGAATAAGAGACACAGAGATTTATCCTGGTTTGGGCCACCTTGCGGTGTAATACCCTACTCCAGCTTTGTGGTGGATTGCCTCGAGGGGCTGAGGATGAACTAGTACAGTGGATGAACAGCCTCAGGAGGTGAGGTGTTCTTAAGCTCGATGAGCTGGTGAGATGTCCTTGGTGGAATGGCTCCCATCCAAGATGCCCTACTATGGTGGTGGCTAAGTCCTATTTATAGAGGCCCTGGTCCTCTTCCCAAATGTAGGCGGGAAGGGATCCCACAACGGCCAAATTTGAAGGGAGACAACTAGTACAAGCTATCCTGACAAAAGTAGTCTTCGCCTTCCAAAGGCTCTGGTGGTGACGCTACTGTAGGCTCCACGATGACCTCCATCTTGCCGTCCTTTTGGTCTTGGTCTTGTTGCACCGGAATGGAAACCTTTGCCTGATTCCTTGGGACTCCACGCCTATGCTTGCCTCCCTTGCACCAAAGAGGATACTGGTACACTGCGCCCGCTGGCGCCCGCCTGGCCTTGGTCGTCACGGCTCACGTCATGTGAACCTCACGAGGTGCCCCTTGCATAGATATCTCCGCTCCTCGGGAGCCAGCCAGACGAGGCCGCCCCCAGGGAGGTCTTGGTGTCATCCTCCTCGCGTGGCTTGGCCCCTCGCGAGGGTCTTGAGTAGTTGCTGCTGAAGCTGGGTCGTACCGGGCCGTTGATGGAGCCACGCCACGGGCCGCAGGCAGGCAAGTCTGGGTACCCCCATTCCCAGGACGCCGACAGTAGCCCCCGGGCCCAAGGAGCGCTCGGACTTGGCTTCGAGGCAAAGCCGAAGGGCAAGTGCGGAGCGCCATGGGCCCCAACCGCCTGCGGCCTCGGTCGATGCATGGCAACGGATGGGATGTGGTTGCCTCCACTTCCCCGTGCTGCCTCGGCAACTGTTCGACTTGAGGAGACTCCGCTGCATGCAGAGAAAAGATCATCATTGCATGCGGTCGTGGAGGTCATCGGTTGGCTTCCTCTTGGCTATAAATGAGGAGAGGGGCAAAGCCCCCCTTGCTCGTCTCCTTCTTCTTTCCGCCTGCTCTTTCTTGTTCCTCCTTGCTTCGCCGTCTTGCTGCGGCCTCCATGGCGCCAACGAAGAGGTTCTCTGTCGTAGAGAAGGGGAAAGCTCGCCAGGAGGGGCCCAGCTCGCCGCCACTCAAGAGAGGGCGGGGCCGCCCTCGTAAGCATGCCGCTACCCCTGCAGTGGTGCCTCGGGGGCGTGGGAGCATTCCTTCAGGGACCGGTGTTGTCCTTGGCGGCCACGACGACATCTCATCTCACGGCTGAAGCCGCCCGAGGCGAGGCAACCCCCCAGCCGAGGGGAGGTGCGCTGTGGTTGCCGGCCTCCTCGGCTGCGCTTCCATTCGGCGGAGGTGCTCCCGGAGTTCATCGTGTGTTCGGAGAGTCCCGCCGGCACCTGGCTCCAGCTTCCGTGCTCCTTTTACGGTGAGCTGCCAGCCGGGGGTCTTGACGGCCTCTGGCGTCAGGCCGACGGTTGCTGCAGCAAGGCCTCGTGGGTCACGGTGGAGGTCTCCGTCGTGGGCAACGTGGCCCGGGCCCGCGGCTCGCGGACATTTGCCCGCACGCGCGACCTGAGCAGGCGGTGCACCCTCCACTTGAAGTACGATGGCGCCACAACCCTCTTCGTGAGGGTGTTTGGGGAAGATGGTCGCCGCAGGGTGCTGCCTCGAGGACAGCGGCGGCGATGAGCTCAGCCTTGGCGACGGCTGTGACGAGGTGATAAACCACGAGTATAGGGGATCAATTGTAGCCTCTTTCAATAAGTAAGAGTGTCGAACCCAACGAGGAGCTAAAGGTAGAACAAATATTCCCTCAAGTTCTAAAGACCACCGATACAACTCTACGCACACTTGACGTTTGCTTTACCTAGAACAAGTATGAAACTAGAAGTACTTTGTAGGTATTTTTTGGGTAAGCTTGCAAGAAAGTAAAGAGCACGTAAATAAAGACTAGGGGCTTTTTAGATAAAGACACAACTAAATTAGTTTTAGTAAAGAGCTTGTTGTTACGAGAAAGTTATTTGTCCCTTGGCAATCGACAACTAGACCAGTAATCATTATTGAAATTTTATTCGAGGGAGAGGCATAAGCTAACATACTTACTCTACTTGGATCATATGCACTTATGATTGGAACTCTAGCAACCATCCGCAAGTACTAAAGATCATTAAGGTAAAACCCAACCATAGCATTAAAGTATCAAGTCCTCTTTATCCCATACGCAAACAACCTACTTACTCGGGTCTGTGCTTTTGTTCACTCACGCCACCCACCATAAGCAAATCATGAGCATATTGCAAACCCTACAGCGGGGACCCCTCACGCTTGCGCGACACGGAGAGCACCATATGATAGCACCAATAATAAAACATGCAACTCAAACCAATCTTGATCATCAAATAACCCATAGGACAAAACAGATCTACTCAAACATCATAAGATAGCCATACATCATTGGGAAATAATATATAGCGTTGAGCACCATGTTTAAGTAGAGATTCCAGCGGGTAAGAGAGAGGTTACACCGCTGCATAGAGGGGGGAAGAGTTGGTGATGATGGCGGTGAAGTTGTTGGTGAAGATTGCGGTAATGATGATGGACACGGCAGCGTTCCGGCACCACCGGAAGAGAAGGGGAGAGGGGGCCCCTTCGTTTTCTTCTTCCTTGACCTCCTCCCTAGATGGGAGAAGGGTTTCCCCTATAGTCCTTGGCCTCCATGGCGTGGGAGGGGCGAGAGCCCCTCTGAGATTGGATCTGTCTCTCTGTCTCTCTCTATTTCTGCGTTCTGTTCTACTGCCCTTTCACCGTTTCTTTTATATCCGGAGATCCGTAACTCCGATTGGGTTGAAACCTTTGCCCAGATCTTTTTACAAAAATTAGCTTTCTTGCGGCCAAAGTAGAGCATCAACCAACTTACGAGGGGCCCATGAGGGTGGGGGGCGCGCCTGCGTGTAGTGGTCGTGGGCCCCACCCTCGTGGCCACCTCGGGCACCGTCTCGCGTTGATTTTCTTCCCAAAAATCACAAATATTCCAAAATAATTCTCCGTCCATTTTTATCCCGTTTGGATTCCGTTTAATATGGATATTCTGCGAAACCAAAAACATGCAACAAACAAGAACTGGCATTGGGCACTGGATCAATATGTTAGTCCCAAAAATAGTATAAAAAGTTGCCAAAAAGTATATGAAAGTTGAACAATATTGGCATGGAACAATAAAAAATTATAGATACGACGGAGACGTATCAGCATCTCCAAGCTTAATTCCTGCTCGTCCTCGAGTAGGTAAATGATAAAAAAGATAATTTTTGATGTGGAATGCTACCTAGCATAATCTTGATCATATGTCTAATCATGGCATGAATATTAAGACACGAGTGATTCAAAGCAATAGTCTATCATTTGACATAAAAACTATAATACTTCAAGCCTACTAATAAAGCAATCATGTCTTTTCAGAATAACATGGCCAAAGAAAGTTATCCCTACAAAATCATATAGTCTGGCTATGCTCCATCTTCACCACACAAAATATTCAAATCATGCACAACCCCGATGACAAGCTAAGCAATTGTTTCATACTTTTGACGTTCTCAAACCTTTTCAACTTTCACGCAATACATGAGCGTGAGCCATGGACATAGCACTATAGGTGGAATAGAATATGATGGTGGGGGTTATGTGGAGAAGACAAAAAGGAGAAAGTCTCACATCAACTAGGCGTATCAACGGGCTATGGAGATGCCCATTAATAGGTATCAATGTGAGTGAGTAGGGATTGCCATGCAACAGATGCACTAAGAGCTATAAGTGTATGAAAGCTCTAACTGGAAACTAAGTGGGTGTGCATCCAACTAGCTTGATCATGAAGACCTTGGGCGTTTGAGGAAGCCCATCATCGGAATATACAAGCCAAGTTCTATAATGAAAATTCCCACTAGTATATGAAACTGAAAGCATAGGATACTCTCTCTATGAAGAACATGGTGCTACTCTGAAGCACAAGTGTGGTAAAAGGATAGTAACATTGCCCTTTCTCTCTTTTTATTTCATTTCCTTTTTTTATTTTTTATTTTTTATTTTTTGTGGGCTTCTTTTGGCCTCTTTTTTTATTTGGGCTTCTTTGGCCACTTTTATTTTTCATAAAGTCCGGAGTCTCATCCCGACTTGTGGGGGAATCATAGTCTCCATCATCCTTACCTCACTGGGGCAATGCTCTAATAATGATGATCATCACACTTTTATTTACTTACAACTCAATATTACAATTCGATATCTAGAACAAAGATATGACTCTATATGGATGCCTCCGGCGGTGTACCTGGATGTGCAATGATCTAGCGTAGCAATGACATCAAAAAACGGACAAGCCATGAAAACATCATGCTAGCTATCTTACGATCATGCAAAGCAATATGACAATAAATGCTCAAGTCATGTATATGATGATGATGGAAGTTGCATGGCAATATATCTCGGAATGGCTATGGAAATGCCATGATAGGTAGGTATGGTGGCTGTTTTGAGGAAGATATAATTAGGCTTATGTGTGACAGAGTGTATCGTATCATGGGGTTTGGATGCACCGGCGAAGTTTGCACCAACTCTCTAGGTGAGAAAGGGCAATGCACGGTACCGAAGAGGCTAGCAATGATGGAAGGGTGAGAGTGCGTATAATCCATGGACTCAACATTAGTCATAAAGAACTCACATACTTATTGCAAAAATATATTATTCATCGAAACAAAGTACTACGCGCATGCTCCTAGGGGGATAGATTGGTAGGAAAAGACCATCGCTCGTCCCCGACCGCCACTCATAAGGAAGACAATCAATAAATAAATCATGCTCCGACTTCATCACATAATGGTTCACCATACGTGCATGCTACGGGAATCACAAACCTCAACACAAGTATTTCTACTAATCCACAACTACCCACTAGCATGACTCTAATATCACCATCTTTATATCGCAAAACTATTGCAAGGAATCAAACATATCATATTTAGTGATCTACAAGTTTTATGTAGGATTTTATGACTAACCATGTGAATGACCAGTTCCTGTCATCTCTCTAAATAGATATAAGTGAAGCAAGAGAGTTTAATTCTTTCTACAAAATATATTCCCACGCTCTAACAAATGTAAGTGAAGCAAAAGAGCATTCTACAAATGACGGTTGTCTATGTAAAGAGAAACATGCAATCCAAGCTTCAAATGATATAAGTGAAGCACATGAAGCATTCTATAAAGCCATACTCAAAAGATATAAGTGAAGTGAAATTAGCATTCTATAAATCAACCAAGGACTATCTCATACCAGCATGGTGCGTAAAAGAAAAATGAAAACTAAATGCAAAAGACGCTCCAAGATTGCACATATCGCATGAACGAAACGAATCCGAAAACATACTGATACTTGTCGAAGAAAGAGGGGATGCCTTCCGGGGCATCCCCAAGCTTAGACGCTTGAGTCTCCTTGAATATTTACTTGGGATGCCTCGGGCATCCCCAAGCTTGAGCTCTTGCCTCTCTTCCTTCTTCTCACATCGAGACATTCTCGATCATCGAACACTTCATCCACTCAAAACTTCAATAGAAAACTCGGTAAGATCTGTTAGTATAATAAAGCAAATCACTACTCTAAGTGCTGTTGCAAACCAATTAATATTTTTTCTTTGCATTGTGTCTACTGTAATATAGCTTTTTCATGGCTTAATCCACTGATATAAATCGATAGTTTCATCAAAACAAGCAAACTATGCATCAAAAACAGAATCTGTCTAAAACAGAACAGTTTGTAATAATCTGAACATTCACCATACTTCTGATACTTGAAAAATTCTGCCAAAATTAGGAAAAATAAACAATTTGTATAGAAATACAGTGCAAAAATAATAAGAACCATTTGTCGTTCCAGTAAAAAATTAAAAATCACGCACTACAGACAGAGTTTCTGTCCTGCACCGTACAAACCAACAAGTATTGTAAACATCCTAAAGGAAAATCTTGGCACATTATTTTTATAATACAATGGAATTGTACAAGGGGATAATATTTTTTGTTGAAAAGTTTCTGTAATCAAGATTCACAAAGTTGCCGTGAGCATGAACAAAGTTCAAGGAGCTCTCCCACTTCAACAATGCTTGTCTTTCTCACTTTCACTTTCCTTTTTGAAAAGTTTTGGGTTACCCTCTTTATTTTTGTTGTTTTTAAAACATATGAAAGCACTCAACAGAAATAAATGACTCTCTAAAACTTCCGGGTTGTCTTCCTGGCAGCGCTTTCTTTAAAGCCATTAAGCTAGGCATATAGTGCTCAAGTAGTGAATCCACCCGGATCCCAAGGTAGATCAAAGCCAATTTTAATTAGCAATGATTTGCAATTTAGTAATGAGCAGAAAGCAAAATATATCATGCAATGATGAAGTCTAACTCTCTTCCTATGCATCGGCATGTCATAAAAGAACAATTCATGCACACATAGTAAAGGCCAATGCATAGTATAAACAATTTCTTGCAATTTTGTCATGTGGGAAACATAGAGAGGTGGGGATATAGTTCCTCTCTCATAATAATTGCAAGTAGGAGCAGCAAGCACATGCATATTATATCTATCAAAATCATCATGTGCAATGGTAAAAGGTAACCCATTAATAAGAGCAAACTTCTCCGATATAGTATAATCGGGAGAATTCAAAAAGATAATAGGACTATCATGTGTGGTTGCAATAGCAACAATTTCATGTTTAACATAAGGAACTATAGCAAGTTCATCTCCATAAGCATAATTCATATTGGCATCTTGGCCATAAGCATAGCAAGCATCATCAAAAAGGGATATTTCAAGAGAATCAACGGGATCATAATAGTCATCATAGCAATCATCCTTCGGTAAGCACGAAGGGAAATTAAACAATGTATGAGTTGAAGAGTTACTCTCATTAGAAGGTGGGCACGGGTATCTACTCCGCTCTTCCTCCTTTTGTTCTTCGCTCTCCTCCTCATCTTTTTCATCCAATGAGCTCACAGTTTCATCTATTTCTTCTTCCATAGACTCTTGCAAAATATTAGTCTCTTCTTGGACAGCAGGGTATTCCTCAATATATGGTTCAACATAGGCATTAGAAGCATAATTATCATAGCAATATTTAAGTATGGCAAATTTTTGAGATTTGTAAAGAGTAGCATCATACGTTTCAATCAAAGAAGCAATTTCATAAGCACCCTTAAAAGCAACAAATTCTTCAATTTGTTGAACATCATAGTAACTATAAACACCCTTAGCATACGAAGATACGATTCCATTATCACTAAACTCACATTGGTAGGGAAGGTATTTCTTAGGGTTTTCAGAACAACAAGTAATATCATATATTTCGCATAAATTCCAAGCATAGCATTGCAAACGATGAATTTGACCCAGTAAAATTTTCCTTTTTCAGATATTTGGTGTGGCACATAACAAGCATGCTCATCTAAAGATTTGCCCTCAACTAAGCTAGTTGGGGTTTCAGCACGAGCACATAGGGATCGAAGATGATCCAAGTAATAAGCTTCAGCAGTACAATAGATTTTGAGTGGTTCTTCAACCATTGGTTCAGTAGGTACAACTAATTTTTTTGTTATTTTGCGTTTCCTTCCCATAACTAAAGATAGGAAACAACTACGAACAGTAAATAAAAATTACTTAGTGATAAAGCAAACAAGCACACACGAGAATATTCACCCCACGCTATGACTCCCCGGCAACGGCGCCAGAAAAAGGTCTTGATAACCCACAAGTATAGGGGATCAATTGTAGCCTCTTTTGATAAGTAAGAGCGTCGAACCCAACGAGGAGCTAAAGGTAGAACAAATATTCCCTCAAGTTCTATCGACCACCGATACAACTCTACGCACACTTGACGTTCGCTTTACCTAGAACAAGTATGAAACTAGAAGTACTTTGTAGGTATTTTTGGGTAAGCTTGCAAGAAAGTAAAGAGCATGTAAACAAAGACTAGGGGCTGTTTAGATAAAGACACAACTAAATTAGTTTTAGTAAAGAGCTTGTTGTTACGAGAAAGTTATATGTCCCTAGGCAATCGGCAACTAGACCGGTAATCATTATTGAAATTTTATTTGAGGGAGAGGCATAAGCTAACATACTTTCTCTACTTGGATCATATGCACTTATGATTGGAACTCTAGCAAGCATCCGCAACTACTAAAGATTATTAAGGTAAAACCCAACCATAGCATTAAAGTATCAAGTCCTCTTTATCCCATACGCAAACAACCTACTTACTCGGGTATGTGCTTCTGTTCACTCACGCCACCCACCATAAGCAAATCATGAGCATATTGCAAACCCTACAGCGGGGATCCCTCATGCTTGCATGACACGGGGAGCAACATAAGACAGCACCAATAATAAAACATGCAACTCAAACCAATCTTGATCATCAAATAACCCATAGGACAAAACAGATCTACTCAAACATCATAAGATAGCCATACATCATTGGAAATAATATATTGCGTTGAGCACCATGTTTAGGTAGAGATTACAGCGGGTAAGAGAGAGGTTACACCACTGCATAGAGGGGGGAAGAGTTGGTGATGATGGCGATGAAGTTGTTGGTGAAGATTGCGGTGATGCGGATGGCCACGGTAGCGTTCCGGCACCACCGGAAGAGAATGGGAGAGGGGGCCCCTTCGTCTTCTTCTTCCTTGACCTCCTCCCTAGATGGGAGAAGGGTTTCCCCTCTGGTCCTTGGCCTCCATGGCGTGGGGCGGGCGAGAGCCCCTCCGAGATTGGATCTGTCTCTCTGTCTCTCTCTGTTTCTGCGTTCTGTTATGCTGCCCTTTCACCGTTTCTTTTATATCCAGAGATCAGTAACTCCGATTGAGTTGAAACCTTCGCCCAGATCTTTTTCCAAAAATTTGCTTTCTTGCGGCCAAAGTAGAGCATCAACCGCCTTACGAGGGGCCCACGAGGGTGAAGCGCGCGCGCCTATAGTGGTCAGGGCCCCACCCTCGTGGCCACCTCGGGCACCGTCTCGCGTTGATTTTCTTCCCAAAAATCACAAATATTCCAAAATAATTCTCTGTCCGTTTTTATCCCGTTTGGATTCTGTTTGATATGGATATTCTATGAACCCAAAAACATGCAACAAACAGGAACTGGCACTGGGCACTTGATCAATTTGTTAGTCCCAAAAATAGTATAAAAAGTTGCCAAAAAGTATATGAAAGTTGAACAATATTGGCATGGAACAATAAAAAATTATAGATACGACGGAGACGTATCACGAGGCTCGGGGAGAACTTGCCCTTGGTGACGGTCGCGGTTCGTCCAACGGCGGCAGCTCCTCAGCCAACCAGAGCACCAGTAGCGGTGGCTATGACCAGCTGCCACGCTGCCAGGCTCGCTTCGAGGACGATGGCGGGTTATCCGATCACCATGCGGCTGTGAAGCGAGAGGAGGGCTCAGGCTGAGCTGAGCCCGAGGTTCGCTGCGGTCGTGAGGCCGCTTTTGTTTAACCTTTCCTTTCTTCCTGCATTTGAAAAAAGTAGATGGCCCTGCTGGCACGTGTAATGAACCGTGGTATTTATGCTGCTATGCTATGTTTATTGTTCTTGTGTTGTGTTATGATATTCGTGCTCCACATAGGTGTAGAGGGATAACTTAGCTTGATATGCTCGGGGTAGCTTCCCGCCTCGTGAGGGAGCGCCTTTTGGCATCTGGTGAGGTCTCCTTGCTGCCGACTCAGGAGCCGCTGGCCTCGGGAGACATCATAAACCTGTAGGATTTGTTAGAAAACATGTCGGGTGCCCTGTTCCTCCTTGCGCAAGCCCTCAGGCATGGGCTAATCGTGTCTCAGTGCACCGCGTCGCAGTACCCGGGGGGCATGGACTTGAAGAAAGTGCGTAAATCATGAGCTTATCCGAGGCGCCTCACGAAGGATCAGGAAGCCGAAGCTCTGGGGCAACAGGGCTTTGGCGAGGTGTGTTCACAGCATGGGCGAGCCCAATGCGCACGCGCACACCTATCCAGCCCCTGCACGTGGTGCGCGAGGAAGAGCAACGGGCAACTTCCGCTCTCCCTAAACCAAGACAAAGAGGCGAGCAAGCGAGAGGGGGAAACCCCAACTAGGCGATCGAGAAACGCTAGAACTCCAAATTCCATTAAACGGTTCCAAACAACTACAGAGAGCAAGCAAATGAACAGCCGCGTCCGGCACCTAGTCTAGTCTTCTCACCAGCATGGAGCGAAGTGCCGCCACTAGGATGTGGGAGGGAGCCCCGAGGCCTGAGGTCGGCTCTTCGGAGACTCCGGGGCGTGTACAACCCCACTCATTATTACGTGAGAGTGTCACGAGCGGAGACCTTCACAGGCACTGGGCCTTGCTTCATGGGTAGAACTTCCGGAGGTGCTGAATGTTTCAGGCGTTCTGGATGGGGATCCCGTCCTGCGTCTCTAGGCGCGCAGCACTAGGCCTCGAGACACGGGCAATCCTAAACGGGCCCTCCCACATGGGGGAGAGCTTATGCAGCCCCTCCCTGGAGAGCACCCGCCTCAGGACGAGATCGCCCACCTCAAGCGTCCTGGGGCGGACGCTGAGGCAGTGGTACCGCCGCAGCACCTGCTGGCACCTTGCTGCCCGGAGCGAGGCTTGACGTCGGTGTTCCTCCCCCAGCACGAGGTCCATCCGCTGTGTGGCGTCCTGGTGTGCCTCGTCAAACGCCAAGACCCGCGCAGAGCGATGCCTGACCTCGTGTGGGAGAACCTCTTCGGCTCCATAGATGAGGAAGAAAGGGGTCTCGCTCGTCGGCTTGGTGGCGGTGGTGCGGATGGACCAAAGCATGGACTGGAGCTCGTCGTGCCAGCCCCTGCCGCAGGCCTCGAGCTTCTTCTTGAATGTTCTTGTCTTGAGGCCTCTCAGGACCTCCGTGTTGGCGCGCTCAGCTTGTCCTTTGCTTCTGGGGTGTGCTATAGAGGCGTAGCATATCTGCCTTCCAAGATTAGCACAATATGTTTTGAAGAGATTCCTAGTGAACTGCGAGTCGTTGTCGATGATGATACGATTAGGGACTCCGAACCGGCTCACGAGGCCCTTGATGAACTTGACCGCCGAGCCGGCAGGGATGGTACATACTGGCTCCACTTGCGCCCACTTGGTGAACTTGTCGATGGCGAAGTAGAGGTAGCGGTAGCCCCCGGGCGCCCGTGGGAATGGACCCAAAATGTCCAACCCCCAGACCACGAACGGCCACGAGAGCGGGATAGTCTGGAGGCCCTAAGCTGGCTGGTGGATTTGCTTGGCGTGGAACTGGCAAGCCTCGCAGGATCTCAGCAGCTCGGTTACGTCGTTGAGCGCTGTAGGCCAGTAGAATCCAGTGCGGAACGCCTTGTGTCGGTGTCAAAACCGGCGGATCTCGGGTAGGGGGTCCCGAACTGTGCGTCTAAGGTCGATGGTACTAGGAGACAGGGGACACGATGTTTACCCAGGTTCGGGCCCTCTCTATGGAGGTAATACCCTACTTCCTGCTTGATTGATCTTGATGAATATGAGTATTACAAGAGTTGATCTACCACGAGATCGTAATGGCTAAAACCCTAGAGGCCTAGCCTGTATGACTATGGTAAAATGAATCTATCCTCTCCGGACTAAGTCCTCCGGTTTATATAGACACCGGGAGGATCTAGGGTTACACAAGGTCGGTTACAAAGAAGGGAATCCACATATTTGGTCGCCATGCTTGCCTTCCACGCCAAGGAGAGTCCTATCCGGACACGGGTGCAGTCTTCGGTCTTCGTGTTCTTCACAGTCCATCAGTCCGACCCATGGATAACAAGCCGGACTTCCGAGAACCCCTTTGTCGGTGTCAAAACCGGCGGATCTCGGGTAGGGGGTCCCGAACTGTGCGTCTAGGCGGATGGTAACAGGAGACAAGGGACACGATGTTTTTACCCAGGTTCGGGCCCTCTCGATGGAGGTAATACCCTACTCCTGCTTGATTAATATTGATGATATGGGTAGTACAAGAGTAGATCTACCACGAGATCAAGGAGGCTAAACCCTAGAAGCTAGCCTATGGTATGATTGTTGTCCGTCCTACGGACTAAAACCCTCTGGTTTATATAGACACCGGATAGGTTAGGGTTACACAGAGTCGGTTACAATGGTAGGAGATCTACATATCCGTATCTCCAAGCTTGCCTTCCACGCCAAGGAAAGTCCCATCCGGACACGGGACGAAGTCTTCAATCTTGTATCTTCATAGTCTTGGAGTCCGGCCGTGACGATAGTCCGGCTATGCGGACACCCCCTAGTCCGGGACTCCCTCAGTAGCCCCTGAACCAGGATTCAATGACGATGAGTCCGGCGCGTTGATTGTCTTCGGCATTGCGAGGCGGGTTCCTCCTCCGAATACTTCATAGAAGGTTTTGAACACAAGGATAGTGTCCGGCTCTGCAAAACAAGTTCCACATAACACCGTAGAGAGAATAATTTTTGCACAGATCTGTTGACGTATTCCGCGGTGTGACATCACACCATGACAAGGCCTTTATATGAATCGTTTTTTACTGTTCCCACCTCAGCGTGTTTAGCGAGGCGGTTTCCTTGGCACGTCTTATCAAAGCATAGATCGTGCCCCCTTATTCCGGGATTCTCATCAATACGGACGTGGGTAACCCATCCGCGCCATTGATTACGGTGCTTGGGAAATAAGCGAGTTTTACCAGGCTGGTGGGGGACACATAGCTTCGCCCGTCTATATAAGGGGATAAGGATCCACCTTCTCACCTACGCCTTCTTCCTCCTTTGCTTATCCATTTCCGCGCACTCGAGCTCCAGCGCCCAAGTCCACACATCCCACCTCAATTTCTCCAATCATGTCAGGAGCGGGAGGCAGGTGGATGGCCTCCTCCGTCATGGAGGGGCACATCGCAAGACTGCGGGAGGCCGGATACTTGTCCGGCAACATCGCGCATAGGCTTCCCGACGAGGGGCAGCTCATTCCGACCCCTGGGCCCCGTGAGAGGGTGGTGTTTCTCCCCCACTTCCTCCGCGGACTAGGTTTTCCTCTTCATCCATTTGTCCGGAGGCTCATGTTCTACTACGGCCTGGACTTCCACGACCTGGCCCCGAATTTCATCCTCAACATCTCGGCGTTTATCGTGGGTATGCGAGGCTTTCCTCTGCATCCAGCCTCACTTGACTTATGGCTAAAGATCTTCAACGTCCGGCGAAGGTAGTGGGCGGCCGTCAAGCGAGTCTTGAGGCGCCATGGTTGGCAAGATGGCCAAAGTCCCATGGCTCAAGGCGCCTTCGTGGAGACAATAAAGGGGTGGCAATCGGGGTGGTTCTACATCACCGAGCCCCGCAACACCAAATGGGTGGCGGCCCCGATTCAGATCTGGCTTCCCCACGGCTCTCATCATGGAAAGTAGACGGGCCCGGCGTGGGGGAATTCGGACGAGACATCCGGACTTCAAACATGCGTCCGAAACCTGGTGGCCAAGAATCTTAGGCTTGTCGACGTAATCCAGGTGATGCTCATCCGCCGGATTCTCCCATGCCAACAAAGGGCCTTTAACTTGTGGGAGTTCAATCCGGCACAGCACCAAACCTTGAACCGGCTCTTCGACACTACGTACGAAGATGCCTGGAAGGTGCTGTTCAAGGGCGCCGAAGCCCCAGCATCCGCTACCAAAGATCGCGGATACAGCTCGCAGCGTCCAGCCGGCGAGGTAAGTTATTTTACCCTTTACGGGACTCTTTTTTCATAGATTGACTCTACGTGGGATCTAAAACTCCTTAATCTTTGACAGGACTGGCTGAAGACGTCCGGACAGATTAACTGTCCGGCCCCTTTGCCAGAAGACCCAGTGGACGCCCGATTGATGGGGCTGCTGGCTCCGGCGCCGTACGTGGTGCCGGAGAAGAAGGCCAAGAAGGAGATCACGGGAACTCGAAGGAGCTCCCGACACCAGGTGCTATCAGATTCCGAAGCGGAATCTTCTCCTGAAGACGAGGAGGAAGAAGAAGCTCCTCCCAGTGAAGGGAGGAGAAGAAAAGGAAGGCCGCCCCAGCTGGGGAGGCCGGAGGGTCCAAGAAGGGAAGAACCCTTCCTCCGGACTTCTCCACCAACGTCGACGATGACGAGGAGGACTGGCCTACAAGGGCCAAGCCCCTGGCAGATCGTAAGTGTCCGGATACCCATGGTTTTTTTTATTATTGCAGAGTGTTCTATAATGTTGAACAACCGTGCACCCCGCCCAAGGGCGAGTTCGCCGATTCATCGAGCGGGTCCCTGGGCTCGTCGGAAATGGAGAGTACTTGGCTTCCGACCGCCTCCTCACCTCACGCTGCGGGCGACGCCGCGGCGGGGCCCCAAGAGGGGCTTGGTCAAGAGGAGGTAGCGCAGGAGGTGCCACAAGGCGACCTCCCGGACTCCAGGCGCGCGGGGGGCAAGATCCCTAGGGGCTCTCAGCCCGACCCTCGTCCGGACTCCATGCCGGAACCATCAGCGGTTCCGAAGTCTAGACAGCGGATCCTTCGCAAGAAGGGTTAGACGCCGGTGTCCTCCGTCCAACCGGAGGCACCAGATAGCTTACAGGAGGCGCTTAACAACGCTTCCATCGAGGAGGAGCACCGCACTGTTATGAGTGCGGTGATCCGGACAGTTCAGTCCGCCAAGAGCGGACTGACCGAAGCCTGTACCAGCCTTCTAACAGGCTTTGAGGTAAGTTTTAGAATATGTAAAAAATATAACCGCATAAACAGTAGCCCCTGATGCTTAGTTCAGTGTTCGGAAAGAAAAGCCGAACTAAGGATCTAAAAAGATATACGTAGGAGTCTAACATAAGTATGTCAATATGGGAATGCAGGCTGCGCTGCTTGACCTCTGCCAGACCGATCATGGAGGTCAATGCATTGAAGCGTAACCTCGGCGGTCCGAGAACGAGCTCGGACAAGCCAAGAAGGAGCTCGAGGACAAGGAAGGTAAGTAATACCTTATTAAAGAAATACCTTATAGAAAAGGCTTTGGTTGCAAAAAATAACAGAATAACTTGGAGTGCTGCGGGGCCACGAGCGAGGTGGCGACCACAAGGAAGCGGTGTCCGTGGCCGAAAACAAAGTGGCTGCGGAACGCACCGAGCGAGAGAAGGGGAGGCACAGCTGGCCAAGAAGCGCCAAGAGCTCCAAGCTCGTGGAAAAACACGAGTTTGGGCGTGACTCAAAGACTCGAGTCCGAGCTCGCCTCGGCTCTTGAGTCGCCTAAAGCTGCTAAGGCCTAGGCCCAAAAGCCCTCCGAGAAATTGAGTCTTTAAAGAAGATAGCGGCGGTAAGGCATTCTTTATGCAAAGCAAGCATGTGAAAGTGAATTACCTATTACTTACCCGGATTCGAGCTCTCCAGGAGCATTCGCAGATTTGCCCCGTAGTGCGTCTGACGCTGCCGCATTCTACCGCACCCAGGAGGGGAGCTCCACGGAGAAGGTGTTTCGGTCTCGGTATCTTGAGGCCGACCATTCATGCCTCTCGAGCGACCAGTGAAGCAGCTGGTCGAGCTCCATAAGGTCGCCGAACAGGCCATGAAGGGCCTTATAAGCGGCTGTGTGGCCATTGGAGGCCATGCCCGGAGCTACTTCGGTTTGGTGCAGCGGTGGTGGATGCTGTCCGCGGCTTGAAGTCATCAAGCGCTCCGTCTGCATTGAAGGTGTCCGTCGGGCCCTTGGCGTGCTAAAGTGCACTGGGCAAGCTGGATGCGGAGAGGCTTGTGATGGACGGCCAGACAAGGGCCATGAGCATTGCACGCCCGAAATGTACTATGAGGGCCTCCTGAAGGGTGCCCGCCAAATAGCGGATGAGTGCTCCAAAGATGTAATTTTTGAATAAACTCGCATTTGTTATCCTGTACGCTGAAAACTTGTTCATATGCGCTAAGCAACGCTTATTAATTTCAAATATTACCTTCTGTGCGGCCGTTTATCAAATTTGAGAGATGGCAAGTCGTTGGCTTCAGCCCCCATGCCTCGAGTGCTGGGGTGTTCGGGATAAACTTGAGCACTCTTGTTCCCATTCTTGGGTCCATCTAGGGAGGCGCTCAACACAATGAACAAGGCAACCGGACTTATAATGCTTGAACACTCTCACTTAGCCATAGAATTCTATAATTTTAAATTTCGGCGAAGCCCCTAGTATTCGGAAGACCGAGTTCGGGGCGCTATCCACGCCTTGGCCGGACAATTCCGGTTCCTCGCTCTAAGCGGCATAAGTCTTTAGGGACCTGAAAAAACCTCTCGAACAGCGACCGGCTCTCGCCCTATCATGACGGTCAGTTTTAGCTTTCTCCACTAAGGTGCTCGACCCAGCATAACTGGGGCACAATCGCAGTGGTTCTCCCGGTGCTACCTTAGCCGATATAGCAGAACGTAAGGTACCAAAACAGGGAGCCGGTCAAACCCAACTATTGACCCAAGACATGATTCGGAGCCAATTCATATAATGCTATAAGTTCGGGTGCCGCACTTGTGAAAGTGTTCGGACTTATCACACCATAATTTTGGGATACTTAAGCCCCTGGTGTATTGGCCGTACCAAAGTGTACGGTTGCAACATGTCATGAAATGAACACATGTATATATAAAGGAAGTAGAGCAATAATAAGCAAAAGCTGTGTATTGTTTATTCAAAAAGTATCTTGTAATGGAAGCGAGCGATACAAATAGTGCGGTCGAGAAGGGATGGGACTATCTAACATGTCCCCCTCCGGGGGTAAGCTGCTGGATGATATGTAAAACAGATATAATGCTCGTAATAGAGACCACCAACACTCGGCGTGGCTTTACGCTTCCCTGCTGCTGCATCGTGAGTTCGGCGATTCGAGTGCTTGGACAGGACTGCTCAAAGACGGAGTCCCGAAAGTAAAAAAGGAAGAAAAGAAAAGAAAAGGAAATGACACAACGGTAGCCCACAGTGCGGTCGAGCCGCATTCTTGGCGTGCCGTTGTCTTGCTTCTTCCCATATGCCCATGGTATCTCCAGTATGTAATTATGTACGCTGTAATACTAGCAGCGCAATTTCGCGAGGGCTGGGGTTGGGGCTGGATTGCTACTCGTGCTTGAATCGTGCTGTGGTCTTGTTGCAGGTTACTCGGGCGCTTGGCGGTGTCCGGGCGCTTAGTGGCGGACTCGAGAATTGTCGTGAGAGGCTGCTTTGCACCTCCGCCGCGAGGGCCGCCGTGTGCTCCTCCGTCGCGGAGAGAGCGTTCGTGTTTCCATTGACCGTGATTACTCCTCGAGGGCCTGGCATCTTGAGCTTGAGGTATGCGTAGTGCGGCACCGCATTGAACTTTGCAATGCGGTTCGTCCGAGCGATGCATGACAGCCGCTGCGGAATGGGACGATGTCGAAGATTAACTCTTCGCGGAAGTTATCCGGAGATCCAAGACCACTTGAGTGTGACCGAGCTTTGCATAGCTTGGCCTCTACACCCGGTATGGCGCCTTTAAAGGTCGTCTTTGTAGGTTTAATCCTTGAGGGTCTATGCCCATTTTGCGCACTGTATCCTGATAAAGCAGGTTCAGGCTGCTACCGCCGTCCATCAGGACTCTGGTGAGGTGAAATCCATCAATAGTTGGGTCAAGAACCAATGCGGCGAAGCCGCCATGACAGATGCTAGTGGGGTGGTCCCTTCGATCGAAGGTGATCGGGTAGGAAGACCATGGGTTGAACTTTGGGGCGATTGGCTCCATCGCATATACGTCCCGTAGTGCACGCTTCCGCTCCCTTTTGGGTATGTGGGTTGCGTATATCATGTTCACCGTCCGCACTTGTGTGGGAAAACCTTTCTGTAGCGACCTGACCCAAAATTGGTCAAATCTACGTATGCATTCCATCCCAAGATCATGCCGGTACTCACGAAGACATCGATAAAGTAATCAAAGTTCAATCACACCTGAATATCATTAAACGATTCTCATATAGAGTCTTTATTACAAGGGAATAAATTTGGCTCAAGGCCAACTCATGAGAAATAAACTAATAACACTGCGAAGCGTCGAAGATAAGCGAGTCCATCCGACTCAAAGGGCAATCGCCAAGCGCGGAGCGTAGCCTCACTCCCGATCGAATATATCTACGCAACATAATACGTTGCAGCCATGTAGGTCAGCTTTTGGAATAAGTGGCAAGTCATGAAGAACAACAATAATAAACTTACTATCACTATATGCATTTTGGCTGTGGAGCTCTAAGTTTCATCATTTTGCGAAAAGCAAATTTTATCCTACTACAAAGGACTTGCTTGCAAATTACTACAATTGTTGGTAGTTATTGAGATGGTTCCGCCAACCAATATCTCGCTCCCAATTATTAAGTCATAAAACCCTCAAATTAATCCATTAGTTTTAGTGTTGAGATATCCGAATACTTCCAAGTTCCAGAGGCTCAAATGTCCGTGAATCGGGACACGGCTAATCGATTAGATCTTTAACTCTGCAGAGGGTTGCGACTTTCCCATAAGAATCATTCCCTCCTTTAAAGTCTTCGCACTTCATGGTGTTTGAAGACGGACTAATGAAACAGGGTCTTCCAAAGAGTTCTTACTGCTTGCCGGTACCCATCCAATCCTACCGTTCGTCTACTTCTCGTAGTACCGCCCAGCCAGCGTCACTACTAGGGTCAACCCAGCCAGAGCCCATAATGGCTTGCGGCTGCACGTAAGCTTCCGGTCATGGGGCATCCATCCTTCTCTTCGTGGCTGGGTGAAGCTTTCCGCAGGATGTCATGGCGCTTCTCCATGCATCCCGCCACCACTGGTGCTCCAGGTGCCCGTCAACCGCCCTCCACCCAAAGAGTGATTTTCCAAGTCCATCTTGATCATTGTAGTTCATGGGGTTGTCATCATCATTGACTCTCACATCTTGCTTATGAATTTCACTCATCCCAAATCCGTCTCTGAGCATAGCAAAGTAACTACTACGTCCCCGGTCATGGTAACAACGGGATTGGTTCATCCTACCACATGATACTACTCAAGTTTAATGACTTCAAGATTTCACTACTGCATGCATGGTGAGGTGGTGACAACTACTAATGCACAAAAACATAGGTATAGAAATAACATGATCAAAACTTGCCTTGGTGATGATCCTCGTAAGCTAAAGAGTCGTAGTAGCAAGCTTCGCAGTCCGGAAACTCTACCGAGACAAACAATAACACAATAAGCACAAAGCAATAGGATCACACAACTTAACAAAAGTAACATAACACAACAAAACAACCAAAACCAAATCCAAAAGGAAAACTCAAAGAAAACAACTCAAAGTTTTTCCCTACTCCAAACAATAACTAAAATAGTTTTTATATAACAAAAATTCCTTAATATAACCTAATCATGGTTTTAAGTTAACTTAACAGAAAAGGTTTCACTAAGCAACTAGGAGCAAAAAGAATTAATTAAAAAGCTATTATAAAACTCATTTTAGGCCTAATCCAATTTCTATTAAGAAAATAAATTAAAACTTTTATTAATTATAAATAAAAGTTCATCTACTAGAATGACAGAAACTAACCTAGAATAACTAATCACAAGTTAAAAATAAATTTATTTACTAATTAAAATATTAGGAAAACAGGAGCTAGTTAATTAATTAGGATTAATAGGATTCTGCTTAGAGCTAATTATTTATTAATCCTAAAATACCCAAGTTAATTTCTAGGGTTTTGAAATGTTAAAATAAAGTTGGGACAAAAGAATCATGCAAAAATAATTTTTCTAACTCAAGTTATAGCAGATTTACTATTCTGACTAAAACTAAATTAAAGCATTTTTAGTTAACTTTAACATAGCTAAATATATATTCTACAGAAACTACATAAAATTTGCAATCCAACAAAAAAGAATCACTCAAAAATATTAAACAGAATAAAAGATATGAATTTTTAAAACAGAAACTATTCTGCTAAAACAGAAAATCAAAATAAAAGAAAAAGGCCTAATGGGCCTAAACTCTGTACTCGTATGTTAAATAGTCTAAACGGGCCCTAGGGTTAACTAAAACGAACCGGCCTAAAAATAAAAAAACCTAACTAATACTAAACCGATTGAACCGCGGTTTTCTAAATAAAACCTACCCTTCGGGGTTCTAATCGTGGCCGCTGATTTAGGATCGGACGGGAGGGGGGGTGTTTCGGCGGCTTACTGACTCCGGCGACGGCGGCGGGCGGCGGCGAGAGTGCGAGGGGCTTCAAGCGTCGGTGAGCTCGAGGAGTCGCCGGGAGGATGCGGGAGCACGGGAGTGGTTCGTGGGGTCGGGGTGGTCGGGAGGGGTAGGGTGTCGACGGTGGCGACTTTGGCGGCGGGGAGAGCTTGGGCCCGCGCGCTTCGGGAGAGAGAGGAGAGGGGCTCCGCGAGGCTAGGGGGGAATGGGGTGCGGAGGGCTCGGCTTTATAGCCGGGGCCTCGGGCGTCTTCGAGGTCGATCGGGCGATCGGGATCCGGATCCTTCGATCCGCGATCTCCCATGAGCTGCGCTATGGGCGAGGGGGAAGAAGATGGGGCGGGGCCCACGGGTCAGAGAGAGAGAGGGAGAGGCGAGGCGAGCGGGTGGCCGAGGCCTAGGGGAATCGGGCGAGCGGGCGAGGGGTGAGCTGGGCCGGCTCGGCTCGGCTGGCCTGGCCAGGTGGGCCGGCGCTGGCTGGGCCAGGCGGGGAGGGGTGCGGCGCTGGCTGGGCTGGGTGGCTGGCTGGGCGCCTGAGGATTTTTTTAAAATTTTATTTTTTTAAATAAAACTAAAACAGAAATAAAACAATATCTATAAATACTTTATATAGGGTATATATATACCAAAATGATCAGGGGAATATTCCCTTTCATTTGAACATTTTTCCAAAGGCAAAATCCAAACTTTATAAAAATTTATTTTTTTCAAATTCAAATAAAATTCAGATTTGAATTCAAATCTTTTAGCAATGTTTTCTTCTGATATTTTTGGAGTGTCATGTTTGCTCCTCTCATACTTTTGATCAAGTATTTATCGTGCTTAGTTTTTGAAATGATTCCCACATGCCAAAGTTTGAAATTCAAATTCAAAACTCAAAATTCTCTGAAACTTCAAATGGCATTCAAATTCAAACAGGATGCATAGGATGCTTAGCTATAATTGTAAAACATTCCAAATAGGAAATTTGGGATGTTACAAACCTACCACCTTAAGATGAATCTCGCCCTCGAGATTCGGGTTGGCTAGCAAATAGGTGCGGATGGTCTCAAGAAGATCTTCTTCGCGTTCCTGTGTGGCTTCTTCCTCGGTGTGGTGACTCCACAGACCTTGCAAAATTTGATGACCTTGCTGCGGGTGACTCGCTTGCGGTCTCGAGAATACGGACGGGTTTCTCCTTGTAAGTCGATCACCGCAAGCTGTATGGCCTCTAGGGGCACTTGTATCTCTCAACGGAACATCGGCCATGTCGGCATGGCACTTCTTCACCGGGAAACGTGGAAGACATCATGAACTCCGGACAATCCTTCCGCAATTCCAACTTGTATGCAACTTCTCCACGACGCTCGAGGATTTTGTAGGGCCAATGAATCGGGTGCTAACTTTCCTTGACACCAAACCTCTTGATTCCACGAAGTGGAGACACACGAAGATATGCTCGGTCTCCCACTTCGTAAGTCACCTCCTTGCGCTTCTTGTCGGCATAACTCTTACATCTCTCGACTGCTATCTTGAGCCGGTCTCGAATCAGCTTGACTTTCTTCGAATCCTTGATAAGGTCGGAACCGAAAAGTGATCGATCTCCAACACTATCCCACAAAGAATGGTGTTCGCACCTCCTTCCGTATAGAGCTTCGAAGGGCCATCTTCAAACCGGATTGATAATCTGTTGTTGTATGAGAACTCTGCGTCGGCAAATTATCATCCCAGCTAGACCCATAGTCTAGCACACAAGCTCTCAACATGTCCTCCGAATCTGATTGACTCTCTCGGTCCGTCCATCCGCTCATGGATGAAAAGCTGTCTTGAATTCCAGCCTCGCACCCAAAGTTTCATGCAATCGCTTCCAAAACTTTGAGGTAAACTGCGTTCCTCTATCGACACGATTTTCCTCGGAACTCCATGCGAGACATACGATCCTGGTCATGTATATCTTGGCCAACTTGGCACTGGTATAGGTAGTCTTCACGGAATGAAGTGAGCTACCTTAGTCAAACGATCAACCACTACCCGGATGGAATCATAACCTGAACGGGTCTGGGTAATCCCGTGATGAAATCCATTCCAAGTTTTTCCCATTTCCAATCGAATCGGCAAAGGTTGAAGTAACCCTGCTGGCTTCGATGTTCTGCCTTTACACGTTGGCAAACATCGCATCTTGCTACGTACTCGGCAATGTCCTTCTTCATACCGCCCACCGTAAACTTTGCTTCAAATCCGGTACATCTTGGTGTTGCCGGGGTGAATTGAGTACGGTGAATCATGAGCCTCTGAAGAATTAGCTTCTGAGCTCGGGATCATTGGGCACATAAATCGATCCTCGAACCATATAGTTCCGTGTTCATCCTTACGGAATCCTTTAGCTTTTCCTTCCTCCATCTTTTGCTTTATCTCATCGATTTCCTTGTCCGACTTCTGGGCTTCACGAATCCTTTCGGTCAAGGTGGACTGAACTTCCAGAGTTGCAACAAATCCTTTTGGGACTATCTCCAGTCGGAGATCTCTGAGGTCATCGACTAACTCCTGGGGTAATCCTCCTGCTGTAAGAGTATTCACATAACTCTTACGGCTCAAAGCATCTGCTACAACATTATCTTTACCGGGTGGTAATGCAATCTCATGTCATAGTCCTTTATCAACTCTAGCCATCTCCTCTGCTCGAGGTTCAATTCCTTCTGCGTGAAGATATATTTCAAACTCTTGTGATCTGTAAACATCACAACGATTTCCGATGAGGAAATGTCTCTGTGTCTTGAGTGCATGCACTACGGCTGCTAACTCCAAATCATGTGTGGCATAATTCATCTCATGAGGTCGTAGCTGTCCGGAGGCATAAGCTACAACCTTACCTTCCTGCATCAATACTCCTCCGAGTCCTTGACGAGAAGCGTCTAATAAACCTGGTATTCCTTGTGTATGTCCGCAAAATCAACACCGGGCGGTGACCAACCGTTTCTTCAATTCTGAAAACTGGCTTCACATTCCTCGGTCCAAACATACTTGGCTTCCTTCTTCAACAGCTCAGTCATGGGCTTGGCAATCTTCGAGAAGTTCTCAATGAACCTCCGATAATATCCTGCGAGTCCGAGAAAACCGCGGATCTCCTTGACTGAGGTGGGGGACTGCCAATCGGTGACTGATTCAACCTTGGCGGGATCAACTGCTATTCCTTCTCCTGAAATAACATGTCCGAGGAATCCAACTTCCTTCAGCCAAAATTCACATTTGCTGAACTTGGCATACAACTGATGTTCTCGAAGTTTCTCCAGAACTAGTCGCAAATGTTCCTTATGTTCTTCCTCGCTCTTGGAGAAAATCAATATATCATCGATGAACACCACGACAAACTTGTCCAGATACTCCATGAACACCTTGTTCATCAAATTCATGAAGTATGCAGGAGCATTAGTCAATCCAAATGACATGACGGTATACTCATATAAACCATACACGTAGTGAATGCTGTTTTGGGTATATCCTTTTCACGGATCTTCAATCGATGATACCACGATCAAGATCGATCTTAGAGAATACCTTGGCTCCAACTAGCTGATCAAACAAGTCATTGATCATCGGCAGAGGGTACTTGTTCTTGATGGTTACTTCGTTCAATGCACGATAATCCACAACCATCCTCAAGCTTCCATCCTTCTTCTCTACCAAAAGAACTGGGGCTCCCCAAGGTGATGAGCTTGGACGAATATATCCTTTCTCCAATAACTCATTTATTTGATCCTTGATCTCTTTCAACTCATTCGGTGGCATCCGATAAGGTCTCTTGGATATTGGGGCTGTGCCGGGCAATAGCTCAATCAGAAATTCAATGTCCTGTCCGGTGGCATTCTGGTAATTCCTCCGGAACACATCGGAAAGTCTTGCACTCTGGCACTTCCTCTGAACAACTCCGTGAGGGAATGCACTGATTCTTCATCTGGCTGTGCTGGCTACATACTTGATCCTCTTACGCTCCGGGGTGGTGAGCAGAATAGACTTCTTGAGCACGATCAATGTTCCTTCAAACTTTGACAACCAATCCATGCCTAGGATTACATCCAAGGTCCGGGTTTCCAACACTATGAGGTCTATGGGAAATTTGTGGTTCCCGATGTTGAGGGTTGCGTGACAGCCTACACCGCCATCATTTCTCCTCCTGCGAATCGACGCGAAGGGGCTTCTAAGGGTTCTAGTCGCAACCCGTACTTTTCCACAACTACCCTTGATATGAATGAATCGTTGCACCGTAATCAAAGAGAACCAAAACTGAGCGTGAATTCAATAAAACTTACCAACCACGATTATTCGGCTGATCATAGGCGTCCTCCACGTCGATGTGGTTCACCCGAGCATGAGGGAACGGATTGGGCTTCTTCACCGAGCCTCCATTGCCATTTCCATTCCTCTGCTTGGCCTCCGGGCAGTCGGTGGCATAGTGCCTGTCTTCCGGCACTTGAAGCGGTGATGTGGCTCAGATCCTTCGAGCCGGGCAGAACGGTGCTGATTGCCATTACCACTTCCATTGCCATTGCCATGGCCGACTTGTTGTCTGGCTGCGGTTGTTCCCATTTCCTCCATGGTTATGACCTCCATGGTTATGATGGGTGTGCCCTCCGAGTACGGTGCATAACGGGCTTCGCTGAGCTCCCGAGTTGTGCTTCCCCAGCTGTACTTCGCTTGCGGCTTTCTATCTGCTGCTGCTTGCCTTCAAGAATGGTGGCCTTGTCTACCAGCTCCTGGTAGTTGTTGAAAGTAGCCACAATAAGCTGCATGCTCAGTTCATCATTGAGTCCCTCAAGGAACTTCTCCCGCTTTGGGGCATCTGTGGCCACATCATCGAGGGCATAGCGAGCGAGCTTGCTGAATTCATCCACGTCTTGTGCACAAGACGGTTCCCTGGCGTAAGTTGCGGAACTCACGCTTCTTGCACTCATGGCCCCAGCTGAGACATGAGCAGTGCGGAAGGCCTGCTGGAATTGATCCCAAGTGATGGCTCCAATGGGAAAAGTGGCGGTGTAATTCTCCCACCAAGAAGCTGCAGGTCCATCCAGTTGATGTGCGGCAAAGCGCACCTTCTCAGCATCAGTGCATCCAACGGTGACTAGCTCTCTTCCGATTTTGTGGAGCCAATCATCAGCCACAATCGGCTCAGTGCTACTAGAGAACACTGGCGGATTCAACCTCAGAAATCGAGTCAAGTTGTCCACAGTGGGCGGTGGCGGTGGCGGTGGATTGTTGGCGGTGTTGTTCGGATTTGAATAAGGAGCTGCATCCGTGCATTCTGCTGCTTGGGAGCAGCTGGGTGAGCTCCGGCGGGAAACCAGTGTCACGTCTCGGAGGCATCTGGTGTTTTGGAGTGGATGAGAAGATTAGAATAGAACAATGGTCTATGAGGAATAACACTACCCATATGAATGCACAATCATAACACACCAATCATTTATTCATTCCATTCAAACATGGTTCAACTCGATTACAAAAGCTCATGACTAATCGAAGGGAAAACATCGGCCTAACTGATCGACGAAAAAGTAAAAGATAACATGGTGGTCGACTAAAAAGTCTTCATCAGTGGCGCCTCCTCTTGGGGTTTCCTTGATGGTACTCCTTGAAATCCTGATCATTGCTCACGAGGGTGCTTCATCACCACTCGGGTAAAGGTCCTCTCCCAAGTCCATCTTTTCCTCTATCGCGCAAGCTTCATCTTCGGTCGTCGACTATCTCCATGAAGTCCGTGATTTCTTCCTCATGGCCAAGGAAGTCTGCGCGTGCCTTCTCCTCCAGCCCAGATTCATGGAACAAAGCTTCCGTGTGTCTTGAGTTACGGCGAGTCTGAATCTCCGTTTCTCGAGAAGACACTCCAAGTCTGGATGTATGAGAGAGTGGAATCGTCCTCAATGGTACGGATGATATCTCCATTCCTTGCCCTGCGAGAAACCATGGCGAGTCTGAGTGATCGAGCTCGGCCTGTACTCCTCTCGGAGATGTCCAAGTGCTCGATAGATCGCCACGTCCCTTCCGATGATCCAGTTGAACTCGGTGAACTCAAAGTTGATAGGCTCCGTGTGTCCTCCAAAGGTTCTCCACAGGATATGCACCTCAATCACAGGCGGGTGTCCGTCGGAAGTGCATTAGTTGGCTTCCCAGTGATCGAGGGCGAGCAATCTTCACTGCTTCACCATCTGGACCAGCTTTCTTCGAAGGGCATCGTCTCATCGGTGGCGAGAACTCCGTAGCAAAACTGGGTGAACTCGGCGCCATCTAGAATGTTGCAAAGGGAGAAGAGTCGAATTGAGCAGGGAGAATTATAGAATGAAAAGGGTTCAAAGTAAATGGTCTCGCTTATGGCTTTCCGATCCTAGGGGTTACGATCCTACGGTCGTGTGTGCTCGATACCATCTCTCAGAGCGACCTGACCCAAAATTGGTCAAATCTACGTATGTATTCATCCCAAGATCATCTTTGGTACTCACGATTACATCGATAAAGTAATCAAAGTTCAATCACACCTGAATATCATTAAACGATTCTCATATAGAGTCTTTATTACAAGGGAATAAATTTGGCTCAAGGCCAACTCATGAGAAATAAACTAATAACACTGCGAAGCGTCGAAGATAAGCGAGTCCATCCGACTCAAAGGGCAATCGCCAAGCGCGGGCGTAGCCTCACTCTGATCGAATATATCTACGCAACATAATACGTTGCAGCCATGTAGGTCAGCTTTTGGAATAAGTCGGCAAGTCATGAAGAACAACAATAATAAACTTACTATCACTATATGCATTTTGGTGTGGAGCTCTAAGTTTCATCATTTTGCGAAAAGCAAATTTTATCCTACTACAAAGGACTTGCTTGCAAATTACTACAATTGTTGGTAGTTATTGAGATGGTTCCGCCAACCAATATCTCGTTCCCAATTATTAAGTCATAAAACCCTCAAATTAATCCATTAGTTTTAGTGTTGAGATATCCGAATACTTCCAAGTTCGAGAGGCTCAAATGTCCGTAATCGGGACACGGCTAATCGATTAGATCTTTAACTCTGCAGAGGGTTGCGACTTTCCCGCAAGAATCATTCCCTCCTTTAAAGTCTTCGCACTTCATGGTGTTTGAAGGCGGACGAATAAACAGGTCTTCCAAAGAGTTCTTACGCTCTGCGGTACCCATCCAATCCTACCGTTCGTCTACTTCTCGTAGTACCGTCCAGCCAGCGTCACTACTAGGGTCAACCCAGCCAGAGCCCATAATGGCTTGCGGCTGCACAGTAAGCTTCGGTCATGGGGCATCCATCCTTCTCTTCGTGGCTGGGTGAAGCTTTCCGCAGGATGTCATGGCGCTTCTCCATGCATCCCGCCACCACTGGGTGCTCCAGGTGCCCGTCAACCGCCCTCCACCCAGTAGTGATTTTCCAAGTCCATCTTGATCATTGTAGTTCATGGGGTTGTCATCATCATTGACTCTCACATCTTGCTTATGAATTTCACTCATCCCAAATCCGTCTCGAGCATAGCAAAGTAACTACTACGTCCGGGGTCATGGTAACAAGGGGATTGGTTCATCCTACCACATGATACTACTCAAGTTTAATGACTTCAAGATTTCACTACTGCATGCATGGTGAGGTGGTGACAACTACTAATGCACAAAAACATAGGTATAGAAATAACATGATCAAAACTTGCCTTGCTGATGATCCTCGTAAGCTAAAGAGTCGTAGTAGCAAGCTTCGCACTCCGGAAACTCTACCGAGACAAACAATAACACAATAAGCACAAAGCAATAGGATCACACAACATAACAAAAGTAACATAACACAACAAAACAACCAAAACCAAATCCAAAAGGAAAACTCAAAGAAAACAACTCAAAGTTTTCCCTACTCCAAACAATAACTAAAATAGTTTTTATATAACAAAATTCCTTAATATAACCTAATCATGGTTTTAAGTTAACTTAACAGAAAAGGTTTCACTAAGCAACTAGGAGCAAAAAGAATTAATTAAAAGCTATTATAAAACTCATTTTAGGCCTAATCCAATTTCTATTAAGAAAATAAATTAAAACTTTTATTAATTATAAATAAAAGTTCATCTACTAGAATGACAGAAACTAACCTAGAATAACTAATCACAAGTTAAAAATAAATTTATTTACTAATTAAAATATTAGGAAAATAGGAGCTAGTTAATTAATTAGGATTAATAGGATTCTGCTTAGAACTAATTATTTATTAATCCTAAAATACCCAAGTTAATTTCTAGGGTTTTGAAATGTTAAAATAAAGTTGGGACAAAAGAATCATGCAAAAATAATTTTTCTAACTCAAGTTATAGCAGATTTACTATTCTGACTAAAACTAAATTAAAGCATTTTAATTAATTTTAACATAGCTAAATATATATTCTACAGAAACTACATAAAATTTGCAATCCAACAAAAAAGAATCACTCAAAAATATTAAACAGAATAAAAGATATGAATTTTTAAAACAGAAACTATTGTGCTAAAACAGAAAATCAAAATAAAAGAAAAAGGCCTAATGGGCCTAAAGCGTATCTCTGTCGTTAAATAGTCTAAACGGGCCCTAGGGTTAACTAAAAGCGAACCGGGCCTAAAAATAAAAAAACCTAACTAATACTAAACCGATTGAACCGGCGGTTTTCTAAATAAGACCTACCCCTTCGGGGTTCTAATCGTGGCCGTTGATTTAGGATCGGACGGGGGTGTTTTCAGCTTACGGACTCGACTCGGCGGCGGGCGGCGAGAGTCGTCAGGGCTTCGAGGCGTCGGTGAGCTCGAGGAGTCGTCGGGAGGATGCGGGGAGCACGGGAGTGGTTCGTGGGGTCGGGGTGGTCGGGAGGGTAGAGTGTCGACGGGGCGACTTTGGCGGCGGAGAGCTTGGCTCCGGCGTGCCGGGAGAGAGAGGAGAGGGCTCCGGCGGCTAGGGGGGGAATGGGGTGCGGAGGGGCTCGGCTTTATAGCCGGGGCCTCGGGCGTCTTCGAGGTCGATCGGGCGATCGGGATCCCGGATCCCGGGATCCGCGATCTCAGCGAGCTGCGCTATGTGGGCGAGGGGAGGAAGATGGGGCGGGGCCCACGGTCGAGAGAGAGAGGAGAGGCGAGGCGAGCGGGTGGCCGAGGCCTAGGGAATCAGGCGAGCGGGCGAGGGGTGAGGTGGGCAGCTCGGCTCGGCTGGCTTTGGCCAGTGGTGGGCAGCTGGCTGGGCCAGGGGGGGAGGGTCTGGGCGGGCTGGGCACAGGTGCTTTGGTGGCGCTTGGGGGATTTTTTAAAATTTTATTTTTTAAATAAAACTAAAACAGAAATAAAACAATATCTATAAATACTTTATATAGGGTATATATATACCAAAATGATCAGGGAATATTCCTTTCATTTGAACATTTTTCCAAAGGCAAAATCAAACTTTATAAAACTTTATTTTTCAAATTCAAATAAAATTCAGATTTGAATTCAAATCTTTTAGCAATGTTTTCTTCTGATATTTTTGGAGTGTCATGTTTGCTCCTCTCATACTTTTGATCAAGTATTTATCAGGCTTAGTTTTTGAAATGATTCCCACATGCTAAAGTTTGAAATTCAAATTCAAAACTCAAAATTCCCTGAAACTTCAAATGGCATTCAAATTCAAACAGGATGCATAGGATGCTTAGCTATAATTGTAAAACATTCCAAATAGGAAATTTGGGATGTTACACTTTCTGTCCTCTATTGTTCGGCGGCCGGGGCTCTTCCTCGTCATCGCTATGCAGGCCCTTGTCATTGAGTTCGGCACTTAACTTGCCTGCTTGCTTGAACACCCAACAATCCTTGTTGGTGTGATTGGCTGGTTTTTCGGGGGTGCCGTGTATTTGGCACAAGCGATCAAGTATACGGTCCAAGTTGGACGGGCCCTGGGTATTTCTTTTGAATGGCTTCTTCCGCTGACCGGGTTTAGAGCCTCTGAATCCGGCATTGACGACCGTATCTTCAGTATTATTGCCGTTAATGCGGCGCTTGTTCTTGTTGCGACGTGACCTGCCATTGCTGTCCTTGGTATCCGGACTATCAGGATGTTTGGCCAAATTGTTGCTTCGAGCTAGCCAGCTGTCCTCTCCCGCACAAAAGTGAGTCATGAGGGTTGTGAGGGCTGCCATAGATTTCGACTTTTCCTGTCCAAGTGCCGGGCAAGCCACTCGTCGCGGATGTTATGTTTGAAGGCTGCAAGGGCCTCTGCATCCGGACGGTCAATGATTTGATTTTTCTTTGTTAGGAACCGAGTCCAGAATTGTCTGGCCGATTCTTCTGGCTGCTGAATTATGTGGCTAAGGTCATCGGCGTCTGGTGGTCGCACATATGTGCCCTGGAAGTTATCAAGGAATGCGGCTTCTAGGTCCTCCCAACAACCAATTGATTCTGTTGGCAAGCTATTGAGCCAGTGTCGAGCTGGTCCTTTAAGATTGAGTGGGAGGTATTTGATGGCATGTAGATCATCACCGCGGGCCATGTGGATATGGAGGAGATAATCCTCAATCCGCACCATGGATCTGTGGTACCATCGTATGATTCGATGTTTACGGGCTTGAAGCCCTCGGGATTTGATGATCCATTACTTCATCTGTGAAGCATAGTGGGTGTCTTGGCGCCTCAGATTGGGCTATATCACGGCGTAGCTCATATGAGCTTTGTCTCTCGTGTTCGCCCGGACGGTTTTGCTGTATCCGGCACGACGGTAATCATCCCGCATTGCTGGGCGCCCACGCGATCTGTAGATCGATCTTGTATGTTTTGCCTTATCCTCCAATATATCTCGCAAGTCCAGCGCGTTTTCCCGTGCCTTGGTACTTTTTGAGCGGCGTCGGGGTGTAGCTTGAGCGGAGGGCCGAGAGGCTTCTCTGTTGCGGCCACGGGGTGGCCGGTCTGCCATGTCGTGCGCCGGTGACTTGGGTGCTTCCTCCTCTAATCGAGGCAATAGCCTGTGTTTGGGGTAGCTTTTGGAGGGGCGTTCGAGTTCATACTCTTCGGCTGCAAGGACTTCATCCATCATCCGCCTAGCAGTCTTGATCAGCTCTAAGCTGTTGCTGCTTTTTCTTGAGGCTGCTTGCCGTGGCTATAAGCCTGCGTTTGAAACGCTCCTGTTGGCGGGATCCTCGTGCACGACAAACTCGTTGTCGCCGAGGCTTGCCTCATCTTCGGAGGGAGGCGCATAATTATCGCCCTCAACCTCTTTTTCGCGCCGCCGTCAGTGCGGGCTTGCTTCTCCCTCCTCCCCGCGCTGAGTCCCGCCGGAGGGGTTCTCTTGGCACCGTCAGGGTGTTATTATCTCCGTGCGGAATCACCATTTTATTGTGGAGGATTTAGAGCGGCGCCCGTTGGCGTCGGCGCTTGGCTTGTTTCTTGGAGGGTCATCCTCCGTTGTTCCATCGCTGTTCCCATCTTTGGGATGTCCACCATATATATGTCATATGACAAGGTGGCCTTCCAAAGGCACTGTAGGCGCTGGGTCTTGGTCGCTCCGGCATCGCCGTCCATACCGTCGATGTCTTGAAGTCGTAGTCTAGCATGTCGGTTAAATCATCGGCAGTGGCTACAAAGTGGGTGGTGGGTGGGCGTTGAATTTCTTCGTCGTCCGCATCCCAACCTTCCCGTCCGTAGTCCGCCAGGGCTCTCGGATAAAGAGAGACTTTAGTGAATTCAGGATGTCGCCAAAGGGCGAGTCTTTGAAAGGTGTCCGCGCATGAACTCCATGACCGGCCCAATCGGATTCGATTAGCGGGCGCGAGGGTTCTGAGTCCGGAGAGGAGCCGCACCACAGAGTCGAGGTCTTCGCAGCGACAGGCATGGAGTTCGCTCGATCACCGTAGAGATTGTAGCCCCGAGGCGGTGTCCAACCACTCGTCCTCGATCGGGAATCCGGCTCGGATTAAGGGTCGGGCGGATCTTGGTGCGACCTCCGTGGCAATTGCTCGCCTGAGCTAGATCATGCCCATCGAGATAGTGCGGCGCGCTTGGCTGCGGCTCGAATCTGTCGAAGATCAAGTCTGCGTGGATATCGGCCGTATAGTTTAAACTTCCAAATCTGACCTGATGGCCAGGGGCGTAGATTTCGATCTGCTCCAGATGGCCAAGCGAATTGGCCCGCAGTGCAAAGCCGCCAAACACGAAGATCTGTCCGGGGAGAAAAGTCTCACCCTGGACCGCATCGTTGTTGATGATCATAGGAGCCATCGGGCCTATCGGTGACGACACAGAGGAACTCTCAATGAAAGCACCAATGTCGGTGTCAAAACCGGCGGATCTCGGGTAGGGGGTCCTGAACTGTGCGTCTAGGCGGATGGTAACAGGAGACAAGGGACACGATGTTTTTACCCAGGTTCGGGCCCTCTCGATGGAGGTAATACCCTACTCCTGCTTGATTAATATTGATGATATGGGTAGTACAAGAGTAGATCTACCACGAGATCAAGGAAGCTAAACCCTAGAAGCTAGCCTATGGTATGATTGTTGTCCATCCTACGGACTAAAACCCTCCGGTTTATATAGACACCGGATAGGTTAGGGTTACACAGAGTCGGTTACAATGGTAGGAGATCTACATATCCGTATCGCCAAGCTTGCCTTCCACGCCAAGGGAAGTCCCATCCGGACACGGGACGAAGTCTTCAATCTTGTATCTTCATAGTCTTGGAGTCCGTCCTTGACGATAGTCCGGCTATCCGGACACCCCCTAGTCCGGGACTCCCTCACCCTTAGTCCAGGACTCCCTTAGTAGCCCCTGAACCTGGCTTCAATGACAAGGTATCCGACGTGTAGATCGGTCTTCGGCATTGCAAGGCGGGTTCCTCCTTCCGAACTCCAAGATATTCTTCGGACGTATTGAACGTGTCCGGACCTGTAACAAACGCACCACACACAACTAAAGAGAGAATATAATATTCCACGAGTCCCATCTGCTGACAACTTTTTGTAACATGACATTACGTCTGCCCAGTCGTAATTTCGAACCGTTTCTAGCCTGCAGCCCCAGGTTTCGAGGCGCGGCTTTATTGGCACGTGTTATCCAAGTCGAGATCGTGTCCCCCTTATTAAGGGAGTCTCATCAACACAGACATGGGTAACCCAACCGTCTCTATGGTACAACTCCTCGGAAACAGGCAAGTTTTAAGGCCCAGGAGTAGACGTTTAGATACTCACGACCTTTATAAAAGAGGTGCACACCGTCCTTTTTCTCTTCCACGTTTGCTTCTTCCTCAGCCCTTGCTATCTCGAGTTCTAAAACCCAAGTTTCGACCACCACAAGCCTTAGTCATGTCCGGATCTAGCCTTCCCGGTCGGTGGGTGGCTTCTTTTGTTACAGAGGAGGACATTGCGAAGCTTAGGGCGGTGAGATATTTGACTGCAGAAATCCTCCATTGGCTCCCTGCCGAAGGCAGGTTATCCCTACCCCTAGAATCCGCGAGAGGGTCGTGTTCATCTCCCACTTCCTCCGAGGGTTAGGCTTTGCCCTTAATCCCTTTGTTCGAGGGCTCATGTTCTACTACGGGCTGGATTTTCATGATCTGGCCCCGAACTCTGTTCTGCTTATCTCAGCGTTTCTCGTCACGTGCGAGGCCTTCCTTCGAGTACCTCCACACTTCGGCTTGTGTCTCAAGACCTTCCACATAAAGTTATAGACGATTGGGGGGAAGCAGGAGGAGTGTGGTGGCGCCACCTGAGCAAGCTTAATAGCGCTCTTTGGCTAAAAGGATCCTTCACCGAGTCCTGTGACTTATGCCAACGGGGGTGGTTCTACATCACCGAGCCCCGTGGCTCCAAGTGGGCGGCTACGCCTGCATTCTGACCCAGCCCTCAAATCCAGCTTGCATCATGGATTAATAAGGGGTTGGACTGGGGATCAATTGATGAGGTACAGACTCTTCAGAGCCGCATCAGGAGCCTCCTCGAGAGGGACATTGATCTTATCAACGTTATTCAAGTAATGCTGGTTCGTCACCTTGCCGTGCCAGAGGCGACCTCTCCGCCTATGGGAGTTTAATCCCGAAGGGCCGAGGACACTTCAACACTTCTTCGGCACTACGCACAAAGGGATGTGGAAATTATTTTTCGAAGCGAAGCGATGGCGGATACTACGAAGACTTGACCTTGATCAGTAACCATCCGGACACCACGGTAAGTACCCGTCCGCCGAACACCTCATAATCAGGTATCCTGTGGTAAGACACTGAGCAAGCCATCTCCTTCCAGGGCTGGATAAAGAAAGCGGAACGGATTAGGTGTCCGGCCCCTCTCCCCGAAGACTCAGCGAACCTCTTGCTAACAAGGATGCTGGCACCGGCATTGTATCAGGCGCCGGTGGAGGAGTGCAAGGTGGAGAGTGGGAAGACCCGGGATGGCCTTCGATCCGGAGGCAAATTAGACACCGAGTCCGGGGAAATCGATATTTCTTTGCCCGAAGACACAGGCGAAGGAGAAGCAAGCATCCCTTCTTCATATAGGAAGAAAAGGGCCACCTCCGAAGGTTGGGAAGAACCGTCTCCCAAGAGGGGCAAGATGCCATCATTGGGCGGCTCAGGATTGGAAGGCGACTCCGTTGAACAGCTCCGTCGTGAGGACCAGCCTTCGACCAAATCATAAGTAAATCCGGGGTGCTTTAATCACAACCCGTTCCTTTCCTGTTATCGAAGCGACATGTAATATTCACGTGTGTCTTAACAGTTCGGTGCAGAGTGTTCCTGAGCGATCCTCTTCTTCGGGAGATCTTCTCCGAGAGATGATGGAAAGCGAGACGCCTCCCCCGGCCTCCTCACCCAATAAGGCAGACGACTCCGAAGTGTCGTCTCGGAGGGTTTTTCTTGATCGACAAGCGGCACGAGGGATGAAGGAGGCAGTACCCGAAGGTGAGCCTCCGATCATCCGGGATTCGGGGGCCAACAATGAAGGCCCCGGACTATCCGGTTTTCAGCCAGCGGTGATTCTGGAGACGAGTGAACAGGTTCCTTCAAAGGATGGTCGTGCTCCTATAGCGGCTTCCGGAGACCCAGCGGCCGGATATGTTGAGGGATATGCTGCGAAAGTTATCTGTCTCGGAGGAACAACGTACCTTGATGGGTACGATGGTTGAGAGGATTCTGTCCGCGAAGAGCGTATTGAATGAAGCCTTCATGAGCCTACTAAGAGGCTTCGAGGTTTGTGATGTAATATTTTCGACTATATTTTTTTGCAACATGCACCTGTGTATAGGTAGTAGCCCCTAAGACTCGGGTTGGCTTCCCATGGGAGGCGATCAGAGGATCAAAAAGATATGCTCAGGGAATAATCTGGCTAATTGGAACACAGGCTGCGTCGCCCCTGCCGACTGCCCGGACTACAGAAGTTGCCGAGCTGCAGCGGAAGCTTGATGTGGCAAGGGATGATATTGCGTTAATCAATAGGCGTCTTGACGAGTCGCTAGGTATATATTCAGAGTAGTCATTACACATACATGTTTATAATATAAGCGTGACACTGAAAATTGCATACTGGTATGGCTGCAGATGGTGCCGCTGCCGTTGAGATTATTCGGGCAGAGCTAGCCCGGGCCAAGGAGCAGGCCCGATTTAGTAACACGGCTGCCGAAAATGCATCAGCCGAGTTAAAGGCCGAACGGGCTGCTAGGCGCCAAGACGAGGAGAAAATATCCACGATGGAACTCGAACTTAAAAATGCCGCTGGCCGCTGTGAATTCCTCGAGAAGGAGAATAAAGCCAAGACGACTGATCTTGACAAGGCCTTGCAAGAGGCGAAAGAAGTGCGGTCCGAATCTAGAGCGGCCCGTGAGGAGATCTGGCAAGCTGGGGAGATTGCAGCTGGTAAGCCCTTTTTATTACAAACTAAGTTCGGCGATCCGAATTATGCTCAGCTTAACCAAGTGTGGAGCTCTCTAGACGTCTTTTTGGACTTGCCGAAGAGTTCTCTCTATGCGACACAATTTTACCGAGCGCAAGAGGGATATGCAACTGGAAGCTTTTCTGGTCACAGTTTGGTGCATCAAAACGCCCTCTGCTGCTGAATGAACAGATGTCCCAATGGGCCGAGCTTCATAGGATATCCGGCGCTGCCATGAAGAACGTCATAATCCAACTGTGGCCGACTGAGCCTATTCTGAATAGCTACTTTGGCTTGGTGCAGCGGCTTGCTGATGCGGTGCCACGTATCGACGATGTTAAGCGGTCGGCGTGCATTGAAGGTGCACGGATGGCCTTTGCTCGTGTCAAGACATACTGGGGGGAGATGAAGGCCATCCATGTTGCGGCGAAGGGTCCACCCAAGGGCAAGGACCATCACGCACCAGAGCATTATTTTGAGGTCGTCTTAGAGGATGCCCGCTTGATAGAGGGTCTATTCGAGTGAATTGTATCCGAATTGTAAAAGACAATTTTTATAATCAGTCTATATTTTAGTTTTGCCTAAAAGGCTTTCGTTCCTCCTGTGCGGCCGTTTGTATGTGATCTGAAAGTTTTCCAGTCGTCGGCTTCAGCCCCCTCGTAGGAAATACGGGGGTGTTCAGAAAAGCATCTGAGCACTCTTGACCCAACGTCTTGGTCCGTGAAGGAGTTGTCAATGCGGTGAATGAGGCAATCGGACTATAGGGCGTTAACACTTTCACTTAGCCATAGGAGTTTTATAGGGGGGACTATGATATTGCACCTGGTATGTGTACGACTTATTCCAATATGGTGCATTACATATATGACCTGAAGAAAAAGGTCCTTCAGATATATCTGAGAGGAATCATGAAAGATTCTGATAAGTCATCGAGTGGTTGACCAGCTCTCAGCATCATGAGAGTCGGTTTTGGCTTTCTCTTGAGGTGCTTGACCAGATGAACCGGAAGCACAATCGCAGTAGTTCTCCTTTACTACCCTAGCCGATAGAGCGGGCGTGAGGTAGCAAGCACAGAGGGCAACAGCAACCATTGACCCAAGACATGATTCGGAGCTGATGCATATAAGGCCAAACTCGCGACGCCGTAGTACGCTATAAAGCTGTTCGGACTTTGTCGGCAACTCATTTGTTCCCATACCGAGCCCCTAGCAGGTTATGCTGAGGTATGTGTGTGAAACAACCATAGGAGCCAAATTCATATTTGAAAAAGAAACGAATGATGAATGCGGATTATGTTTACTAGGACCTGAGTGATATGCCAATGGTTACTTTATAGATAAAAAGACCACAACCCGGACTATTTGACATGCCCGGGGTTGAAGGCGGAGGAAAAAGGCATATTACAGGCTCGAAATAAAGAGTGCGGTCTATAAAAAGTTATTTTGGACCTCCTGACGCACGTTTGCGCCGCCTGTCCTCGGCGAGGGGGTTCCTGGACGGAACTAGCCCCCTAGGTGAGTGTACGGATCCGAACTCCGATAGAGTCAGTTAGATGTTTGTCCTTTGCGTCACCTGTTTTTAAGAGATAATTAAGAAAGAAAGCGTAAGTTAGAGAAAAAATGTTACAGAAATGCTTGCAGGCTTGTGCGTATTGTGCTTCCGCCGATGCCCATGGTATCTTAAGTGTGTAGTTATGTATGCGTGATACAAATCTCGCAGGTATATGAGGTGGGCGGCGGAAGCCGAACTGCTATTTCCGCTTCGGAATTGGTCGGTCCTATTGAATGAAGACCGGTGGCTTAATGGCCAACAAGGTATGCAGTTTAATAAGACCATTTTGTACTGAAGTTGTCGCAGTATAATCTTCAGTCCGGAGGGAGTGCTTCTCCTGCTCCCTTATAGAGTTCTGTGTCGCGTATACCATATTCACTATTTTTACTTCGGGGGGAAATTTCTTCTGAACCCCGGTATTGGGTTGGTGAGTTTCTTTGTTGTCACTATCACCGGGCCTCCTCCCCTTGTGTTTGGCATTGAGCTTGCTGGCCTGCTTGAAGACCCAACAGCTTCTGTTGGTACGATTAGCTGGTTTGTCGGGGTGGCCATGAATCTGACAGGTTCGATCCAATATCTTCTCTAAATTTGACGGCCCATCTCTGTTCGCCTTGAATGGCTTTTTCCATTGACCGGGTTTGGGACCGCTGAATCCGGCGTTGACTACTGTGTCGCCGTTCTTTCATATTCATTGTTATGTTTGTGTTTGCTGCATCGTGGCTTGCCATTGCTGTCTCGGACTTCAGAAGTGCCCGGATCGCTGGCGTTGTTGCTTCTATGAACGAGCCAGTTGTCTTCTCCCGTGCAAAAGCGGGTCATCAGAGCGGTAAGGGCTGACATGGATTTTGGTTTTTCTTGACCGAGGTGGCGGGCAAGCCACTTGTCCCGGATGCTGTGTTTGAAGGGCGCTAGGGCTTTCGCATCCGGATAGTCGATGATTTGGTTCTTTTTAACTGAGAACCTAGTCCAGAGCTTCCTGGCTGACTCTCCGGGCTGCTGGACAATGTGACTTAAGTCATAGGCATCTGGTGGCCGGACATATGTTCCTTGGAAGTTGTCACGGGAGGCGTCTTCCAAGTCTTCCCAGCTGCCAATAGAGTTTTTCAGCAGATTGTTTAACCAGTATCGAGCTGGTCCTTTGAGTTTTAATGGTAGGTATTTGATGGCATGGAGGTCGTCGCCGCGGGCCATGTGGATGTGGAGGAGGAAGTCCTCAATCCATACCGCGGGATCAGTTGTTCCGTCATATGATTCGATATTCATAGGCTTAAACCCGTCTGAGAACTCGTGCTCGATTACTTCGTCTGTGAAGCAAAGAGGGTGTGCGGCGCCTCTATATTGGGCCACACTGCGACTTACCTCCGATGGAGTCCGTTTGCGGTTTTCGGCCCGGGCGTGGCTAGGTTTGTCACGTCTGAATAGGTAGCCGTCGTCGCGTGTCGAGGCACGTCCTCGCGATCCGTAGATCGATCTTGTATGTCCTTCTCTACTGTCCAGGCCCTGCCGAGGGTCATATGTATAATCCCGAGCTTTTTTATTCCTGCCCTTAAGGCATGGTGGGGCGGTCTGGTGTTCTGCTTGAGTTGCCGCTTTATCCCGACCGCATGGCGTTTGGACGGTCGCATTGTGAAATGATGGTACGGGCTCCAGCACCTCGTCATCGAACTGAGGTAGCAATTTGCGCTTCGGTTAATTTTTAGCTGGGCCACTAAGGCCGTATTCCTCGGCGGCCAGGACTTCGGTCCATCTATCATTGAGCAGATCTTGGTCAGCTTGAAGCTGCAGCTGCTTCTTTTTCAGGCTCCTTGCGGTGGCTATTAGCCGGCGCTTAAAACGCTCCTGCTTGAGAGGTTCCTCAGGCACGATGAAATCCTCGTTGCCGAGCCTCTCCTCTTCCTCGGAGAGCGGAAGATAATTACTGTCCTCCGAGTCTTCGTGTATGGCCTGTTCATCAGGGCTAACGTGCCCGTCTTCCCGTTCATCCTGTTCGGAGATTGCCCCAACAGGGTCTTTGTCGGTGTCAAAACCGGCGGATCTCGGGTAGGGGGTCCCGAACTGTGCGTCTAGGCGGATGGTAACAGGAGACAAGGGACACAATGTTTTTACCCAGGTTCGGGCCCTCTCGATGGAGGTAATACCCTACTCCTGCTTGATTAATATTGATGATATGGGTAGTACAAGAGTAGATCTACCACGAGATCGTAGAGGCTAAACCCTAGAAGCTAGCCTATGGTATGATTGTTGTTCGTCCTACGGACTAAAACCCTTCGGTTTATATAGACACTGAATAGGGTTAGGGTTACACAGAGTCGGTTACAATGGTAGGAAATCTACATATCCGTATCGCCAAGCTTACCTTCCACGCCAAGGAAAGTCCTATCCGGACACGGACTAAGTCTTCAATCTTCTATCTTCATAGTCCAGAGTCCGCCAAAGATGATAGTTCGCTATCCGGACACCCCTAGTCCAGACTCCTCAAGAGCCCCGAACCAGGCTTCAATGATGATAAGTCCGCGTGTTGATTGTCTTCGGCATTGCAAGGCGGGTTCCCCTCCGAATCCTGTGTTGAATAGTGTCCGCTTTCTTGTGAATATCGCGCTTCTCGCTTCCACGCCCAATAATGGCCATCTTCCACGTGTCGAACGAATGTGAAAAGTCGGGTATCTTTACATTTACCCCTTTGTCTGTGCAAATGAGCCGCCTATAAAGAGACGGGATCCAGATCCGGATCACACCATCCTACCTTCTTGAGCCTTCATCAAAGCGCCTTTGACAAAAAACCCACTCCACCATGGACAGTCGACGCGGCTCCTCCTCTCGCGTTCCCAGCCCTCAGCCCGGAGATTGGGGGAGATGCTCAGTCCCGCACAACTAATTGGTGGTGCTCCAAACCAAGGGATTCCTTCCCCAGCCTTCATGGTTCCGTGCGCTCGGACTCGCCACTTATAAGGGCGGAAGCGGGGAGAGCGCCCCGATCCCTTTAAGGGAGAGCGGGTATGCTCGTCTCTTACCTAATGAGAGGACTCGGATTTCCAATCCATCCGTTTCTCCGGGGGCTTCTAGAGTTCTACGGCCTCCAGCTGCACAACCTTACGCCTGCCTCCATTTCACATATAGCGGACTTTGTGGCCCTTTGCGAGCTGTTTCTGGGTGTTGAGGCCCATTTCGCTCTGTGGAAGAGATTGCTCTGCCTTGTGCCTCGTTCTCACGAAGGGTCAATATATCAAGTGGGCGGAGCCGAACTATGGCGCATCGCCGGGACCGGATACTTATCCGGAACCCCAAAGAAGGCGCCCGAGGACTGGCCTCGGAATGGTTTTACATGGAGGACGCCCCGCTGCCGGATCCTGTTGGATCGGCCTTCCGAGTTTAGCAACGCCCTATGAAGAAGCGCCTAAGCTGGCGCCATGAGCCCCCTGTGAGGGAAAATGACCGATGTCCTTTACTTGATGAGCCGAATAAGATTATCGCTCACGCGGATTGACCATGAGTGAGTCATGGCAATCTGCATTATGAGGGGAGTGCATCCGCCCAATATAGGGGCCACCCATGTGGGACTTCAAAGGGAGGACGATGCCACCCGCCATGGCCGCAAAGGGCAGGATCGGTCACCGAACTGGTGAAGACCTTGTCCGCCATGAACAAAGGGGAAGAGGAGGATTTTCTCGCGTCCATCCATGAACGGGTTTTCTTGAATAATCCTTGAAGTTGGGTAAGCAAATATCTTTGTGGCCTGTCCGATCCATGTTCCAAAGCTAAATATCTCATTTCATGGTTTCTACGCAGGAACTGCGCCGGGCCGTGGAGAAGATACACAGCCCGCCCCACAACCCGAGGATCCGAACGGTCCTCGATCCGCCTCGAAGAGGACCCGGATATAAATGTGGAGCTGATCGACGGGTGTTCCACCAACTTAGCATCGACAATGCTTTGGTTGCCATTACGCCGACTACCCCGGATTATTTCGCCTCCTGTAACCGTGACCAAGTCCGGATACCATGACCCACCCGTGCTTCACTTCTAATCACCATGTATTTGATGGTGTTTCGCAGGTGCCTTCGCAACGGAAGTCGAGCTGCCGCGGCCGCCCAACAAGGGGCAGCTCGCCCAAAGCAGCGAAAATAAGTGCGGTACCACTCGAGACGTCGCCGCAACGGTATGATGTGCCATCGTGTTTTAAGGAGAGGTTCCTGGGAGGCACACTGATGCTCGTGGTTTTTTCAGGAAAAAGAGCGCTCGCCGGACTGAGTCCAGAGAAGTTGCCAATCAGACCTCCGCCAACCAGGCCCAAAAGCCGAGTCCGGAAGGGGGTACAAACACGAGGCATGCGTCGAATGCTCCTCCAACGGAGGATGCCGACAGACTGTCCGCCACCAAGTCGGAGGTGGAGAGCGCCATGAATCATAGGCGCCGCCGGACTATTCTACGTGACGCATGTTTCTCCCAAGAGGCGTTGGACGCCTTTAGTTAGGGAGAAGCGCACTGTGCCGCCAAGATGGCCTAGCCAGAGCCACGGAGCAAAGTATGTGAAAGACATACGGTAAGGAATTTTGACAGATTATATATGCCAAGAGTCCCCGAGACTTAAAATAGTTAGGATAACTGATTTAAGTATCATTTGGAATGCATGTTCTTACCAAAAGAATACCCGCTTGTCCCAGGAGCTTGAAGAGTGCAAGGCCCAACTTGAGGTCAAGACTGCCGCACCGGGAAGCCATGAAGACTCCCTCCGTAATATATGCCCTTCAAAGTATAAGTAGTTTCAAAGTGCGGCGGTGCATAAATCGACATTAACATTGCAGATAGCACCGGATGGATCCGGACAAGCAACAGCTCCTGCGCCAGCTAAAGGCCGGCGAGAGCATGCTTACGAGGGTGCGGCAGGAGAAAAATAACCTCCAAGATGCCAACACCCAACTGGGTGAGGAACTAAAGGATGTTCGTGCCCAGTTGTCCGACCAGAAGGAGAATCGACGGATTCGTCGCGGCATTTTCAGTAAGTGCTTAAACAAACTTTGACACAGGTCGTCCTGAGGAGGAGATGCCCAGCCTTCGGTGATCTTCTTCCCGAATCGTCTACTGCACGAACGAAGTTCGGCAGGTGATGAAAGGCGCCGCCAGGCCTTGTGGCCATCTATCTCCCCGCCCAAGGCATTGGGGAGGTGGCGAGCGGCTTCAAGGAGCACGGGCGCGCTCCGACTATGGAAGATATCGGCATGCCGTCAAGGCGCCAGGAGGCCTGGGCCATGGTAAAGACGCGGTACACGAAGGCTGACCCGAACCACACGGCCGAGGTCGGACCTGTGGGGCCTGATGGGAAGGAGATCCTTGTATGCTTAGTGTACGGCCAAGTAGAATTGGCCGCCAAGTATTCCCAGCAAGATTGTAAATTAGATAGCCTATTAGATGGCATTGAGGAGGAATACAATTAGTCGAGTTGACTATGTAATTGAATATGACATGAAAAATTTCTTCTAGCCGGATTGTAGATCGTTTGTCATAGCGGACCTTTTCGCTTCGACCTCGGGACCCAATAGTCCGTAGTGTGTCCGAATACCCTCGCGGTTATGTAAGAACCGGGGCATGCATGGAGATAAGGCGAGGGGTCATTATTGTTGTATCGCATAAGTGCCCAACTAGTTATGTTATATTACATGGATAGTAAGAAACATCTTCCGTGGAGAATAGTTCCGTTAAGGGTTCCTTTCTCGGGAGGCATGCCCTAAAGTGCATGTCCAAACTGCTAAGAAAGCAGAAAATCATATGGGGCAGATGGATAAATAGTTAAAAATCATCTTTCAGTTCACCGACCAATATTCCCTTAAGAACGCTTAGCTTTCAGCTTCACCCAGATGAGGTACACATCCGCTGACCCGCAAGAATAATCGCAGAGGTGCTCCTTTACCACCTAGCCGAACAATCGAGAACGAGGGGTAAGCACAGAGCCAGCAACCCAGCTTGGCCAAAACTTAAGTCATATCGATGCATATAATGGTGAGTAAAAGGTACATGCGAAGTTTGACACATGTGTTGGGCATGAAGCTCAGATAAATAAGCTTCGTTAAAGAAGCCCCTGTGTATAATGAGCGCGACAGCGCGTCAAGTATGTGCTGAACAAAGCGCAAACGAGCCTCTAAAGGCTTCAAGAAGAAGGAGGAGGAAGGAGAGAAATAAAAGACATCAAAAATAGAAAATATGGACGGAGGAAGGAGACGAACTCGGAGTCCGGCGCTTAGGCGTAGAATCTTCGTAGACGGGCTGCGTTCCATGGGTTCGGATCGAGTTGGTTATCCAATGCGTTTCGCAGACGGTATGCTCCGCCGTCAGACCTGGTCGATGATGAAGGGACCTTCCCATTTGGGCTTGAGTTTGTCCTTTTCTTGTCCGGCAGGCGAGAACTAGTTCACCAACGCTTGTAAGCTTTGGCCCGCATTTCCCTGCTTTGATATCTTCGAGCCTGCTGTTGATAAAATGCGGAACGAGCTTTTGCCACGCCGCGTCCTCCTCCAATGCGTCCAAACTGTCCCGCCGATCGAGCTCAGCTTCTCTTTCTTCATACATGCGCACGCGAGGTGAGTCATGCATTATGTCGCAGGCAAGACTCCTCTGCCGCATACACCATAAAAATGGTGTGAATCCGTAGTACGATTCGGCGTGGTCCGCAGCCCCAGAGTACGGAGTCGAGCTCCTCAACCCAAAGGCGTGTTAGATTCCTTGAGGGACCGCACTAGTCCGGGTTTAATGCCGCCATGATTAGACCGCTTGCTCGCTCAACTTGATCGCTGGTTTGAGGGTGATAGATCGAGGCGTAATCGAGCTTGATGCCCATGTTTTTGCACCATAATTTGACCTCATCGGCCGTGAAGTTGGTGCCGTTATCAGTGATGATACCGTAGGGGACGCCGTAACGGTGCAGTACCCCTGATATGAAGTCTATCACCGGCCCGGATTCAGCCGTTTTAACAGGCTTGGCCTCTATCCATTTGGTGAATTTATCCACCATGACCAATAGGTATTTTTTCTTGTGGGTTCCTCCCTTAAGGGGTCCAACCATGTCAAGCCCCCAGATCGCGAACGACCAGTTGATGGGTATAGTTTTGAGGGCGGTGGGTGGCATGTGGCTTTGGTTAGCAAAAGCTGGCAACCGACGATCGTTGGACTAAATCCAAGATTCTGCCCGGCCGTCGGCCAATAAAATCCTGTACGGAAGGCCTTGCCTACAAGGGCCCGGCTGCGGCTTGGTGCCCACCCAGTCCGCATGAATTTCAGCCAGAGGTTTCTCCTTCCTCTTCGGAGATACACCTTTGAAGGACTCTGTTGTGCTTTTCTTATAGAGCTCTCCTCATGGACTTTATAGGCTTTGGATCGCCGTACTATGCAGCGAGCCTCATTTTGGTCTTCGGGAGTTCCTGCCTAGTTAGGTAGGCTAGGAATGGTTCCGTCCATGGGCGATAACCGCCATTATTTCGTGGGCGGAGGTGTTATCTCGCTGGCGAGCCTCCAATTGTGTCGAGTGTTCGGTGTCGCAAGCGGTGCGGTGGGTCCGGATTGTTATTTCCGACTCCTTCCCATAGTAAGGATGGCTTGAACAGCCGCTCTGTGAAGATGTTAGGCGGACGGCATCGCGCTTTTGCACCGATGCGTGCTAATACGCCCGCCGCCGGTTGTTATCCCGGCTATATGATGAAATTCGAGCCCTTCAACCGTGCTGACATTTTTAGGACCGCATTGCGATACGCTGCCATTTTCGGATCTTTGGCATCAAAGTCTCCGCTTATTTGAGATATCGCGAGGTTCAATCCTCGCACCTCTAGGCGCTTAATGCCCATGGAGACTCGCCATCCGGAGGCCGTGCGTATGGGCCTCGATTCGCCGCGTTGTTGGAGTCCGTATACATTATCTGAAGGACGATTGGACTGTGTCCCGGTTGGGGACGCCAGACGACGCCAGCCCCAGTGCCGCCAACATTTTGGAGCCGTCAAAGTGCATGATCCAATTGAGTATGCGCCGCATTTTTAGGGAGTTCGGCGTCCATTCGCCACGAAGTCGGCCAAAACCTGCGACTTAATAGCTCGTCGTGGCTTATAGGTTATGTCGAATGGAAGGAGCTCTATGGCCCATTTAGCAATCCGACCCGTCGCGTCGCGGTTGTTTATAATGTCGTTAAGAGGTACTTCGAGGCTACCGTTATCGAACACTCTTGAAAGTAGTGTCGCAGCTTCCGGATGCCATGAACACCGCAGATGCTATCTTTTGATAATGTGGGTACCGGACTTGCATGGAGTTAGGACAAGGGACACATAGTAAACCGGTTTTGAAGAGGGAACTGTGTCCGTCCGCTTCTCATTCGACGACGAGCACCGCTACCGACAACTTGATGTGTTGCGCGATATATAATAGCATTGGTTCGCCCATGTTGGGCGCGGCCAGATCGGATTTGTTGCCAATATGGCTTTTATTTCTTCGAGTCCGCCGTGGCGGCATCCATCCACTCGAAGTGTTCGTGCGCCGAGGAGGCGCTAAAGGGTAACGCCTTTTCTCCCAAACGGGAAATAAAGCGGCTTAGAGCCGCCACGCATCCAAATAATTTTGTATTTGTTTGAGGTCTTTTGAATATCCAATTGTGACAGAGCTCGGATCTTGGCTGGGTTTGCTTCAATTCCTCTACCGGACACAATGAAGCCTAAGAGCTTTCCGCCGAACGCCAAGACGCATTTTTCCGGATTGAGCTTAATGTCATATTTTCGGAGATTGTCGAATGTGAGCCTCAAGTCGCCTACTAGAGTTTCGACATGCTTGGATTTGACGACCACGCCATCTACATATGCTTCCACCGTTTTGCCGATCTGGTTTGCCGACATGTCCGGATCATGCGCCGATATGTTGCGCCAGCGCTTTTGAGCCCAAGGGCATTGTGTTGAAGCAGAATGGGCCGTATGGAGTGATGAATGCTGTTGCGGCTTGGTCTGCTCCGCCATCTTGATTTGGTGGTAGCCGGAGTATGCGCCGAGGAAGCACAATGAGTCGTGTCCTCGCAGAAGGCCGATAATTTGATCAATGCGAGGGAGGGGAAGGGATCCTTTGGGCAAGCCTTATTAAGGTCTTTGAAATCAACACATAGGCGCCATGATTTATCCTTCTTTGGTACCATCACCAGATTTGCTAGCCATCCGGATGTTTTATATCTCGATGAATCCGGCTTCCGGAAGTTTGGCTAGCTCCTCTCCCATGGCCTCTCTTGGGTTCGAAAAGCACCAAGAGCCTGCTTTGATCGGCTTGAATCCTTTTAGGTATTTAGGCTGTGCTCGCCAGCCGACATGGGATTCCTGCATGTCCAAGGGTGACAGCAAAATGTCCCAGTTTTCTCGTAGAAATTCTCGAAAAGCGGCGTCTACATCAGGGTTTAATTGTGCCCCAATGGAGGCCGCCTTTGCGAGGTCCGCTGGTGGACTTGGAATTTGACTATTTCATCCGCTGGTTTAAAAGAGGTGGACTTGGATCTTTTATCAAGTATCACATCGCCCTGTTCACCGTGGAGCGATCGCAGTTGAGTTCCTCGGCCGCTAGGGCTTCGGATAGTGCCTCGAGGGCTAGTGCGGCTGTCTTGTTTTCGGCGCCGAGTGCTATGTTCGAATCACTAGCGAGTGATGATTCCGTTAGGTCCGGGCATTTTAAGCTTCATGTACCCATAATGGGGTATAGCTTGAAAATTGTGAATGCCTCTCGCCCTAATAAAGCGTGATATCCGCTGGTGAACGGGCCACTTGAAATGTGACCTCCTCGACCTGTAATTGTCCATGCGAGCGAACACTACGCCCAAAGGTGTTTTTCCTGTGCATCATGCTTCCCGGCTAGGGATTATTCCTCTAAAGGTTGTGCTGCTTCGCTCAATGCGGTTCCATCTATTTCCATTTTTCGAGGGTTTCCTCGTAGATGAGGTTTAGTACGCTGCCGCCATCCATGAGTATCTTAGTAAGGCGAAAGTCAATCCACTATTGGACCGAGGACCAATGCGGCTAGTGCTCGGGCTGTTCGAATTTGGGTTCGCACCGACATTAAAGGTAATAGCCGTGTCCTCCATGGATTTATTGTTGCTACTTGGTAGACTTCGCAAGGTTATGGAGTGTCCGCTTCGCATGTTATTTGATGCGAAAGTCTCAAGACTGTTAATACCGTCTTGGTGTTGCTGGGCTGGGATTACGAGGCTAGAAGCTCTTCGCCACTTTTGGCCACATGCCGTAGTATCCAACATGCTCAAGGCTATGAGTTGGAGTGGCGCCTCCGTGCTATGAATTGTGCAGGTCCGCTTAGCCAACCCTCAAGACGGTTCCGTGCCTTTAGGGGTTTTTGTTTTTGATGTTTAACCCGGTGCTTGGTGATGATGCACCCTTTATTTCGGACTAGGGCTGTAGTCGGGGCGGATTATCCCAAAATTTACATTCGGTTTTCCAAGCACTTCCATCGCACAAGATTTTGTACTATGGTCACAAGTCAGCAAAGCGTGTAATTTCGCTGATGACTTATGGCGCTTAGGATTCCTTTGTCCGTGCAATTATTGCAGAAAAGTGAGATTGCATCCTCCTCTCGGCAGTCCTTTATCCTGTCCATGACCAGGAGGAATCTGCCCAAGAATGATGTATTGTTTCAGCGGGCTCTTGCCGAATTCGGGATAGATCGCTAATGTTTGGGTGGGCGGTGGAACTAGATCCGAACCCCGTCCAATTTAAGACTCAAGGGCGAAAGTTTCGAACTTGGAAGTTTGGATTTTGAATGCTATCCAATGAATCCAACCCGCCGCCGACTTTAAGTTCGTGGCTTGATCGACATCCGCCCCTCTCGGGAATCCGCATGGAGGATCGAACCGGACATAGCTAGTCCTTAAGATAGAAGAAGAATCGCCGATTGCTCCCCTACCACAGCAACATGATGGGTAGCCCGGGAGAGTTGATCTCTCGGATCGGTTTTAGGCCCGATCTGGTCGTAGTCTGTGGCGACTCCCAGACGGCGATGCGATCCAAGAGCTCGTTTACGGAGGAGAGCTCGATCGATCTAACTGCCGCAAGTTCCGAGTTAACGTGAAGATTGGTTTCGATGACCCGAGAAGTCATCATCGGTGCGGTGGCGAACTGGCGGTCATAAGAAAACCACCTAACCAAGAGTCGACCAAAGGCCAAGGCTCCTTTGGCGATAGTATCGCTTTTAAAGACGGATGAGGAATCCTTCCTCGATGGAGACGACATGAGGAACTCTCAATGAAAGCACCAATGTCGTTGTCAAACCGGCGGATCTCGGTAGGGGGTCCCGAATCGTGCGTCTAGGCGGATGGTAACAGGAGACAAGGGACACGATGTTTTTACCCAGGTTCGGCCCTCTCGATGGAGGTAATACCCTACTCCTGCTTGATTAATATTGATGATATGGGTAGTACAAGAGTAGATCTACCACGAGATCGAGAGAGGCTAAACCCTAAAAGCTAGCCTATGGTATGATTGTTGTTCGTCCCACGGACTAAAACCCTTCGGTTTATATAGACACCGAATAGGGTTAGGGTTACACAGAGTCGGTTACAATGGTAGGAAATATACATATCCGTATCGCCAAGATTGCCTTCCACGCCAAGGAAAGTCCTATCCGGACACGGGACGAAGTCTTCAATCTTCTATCTTCATAGTCCAGGAGTCCGGCCAAAGATGATAGTTCGACTATCCGGACACCCCCTAGTCCAGGACTCCCTCAGTCTTCATTGTCTTCGGCATCGTCCGGAGTATTATTTTCTCTGGTGCCTGTGTTGCTGTCTTTTGCACGACGTGACTTAGAGCGGCGCCGCTGGCGCTGGTGTCTGGGCTGTGTCTCAGGAGGTTTGTCCTCAACTGGATCCTCTTTTTCATCATTGTCAGTTTCTTTAGGTGTATCCACCATGTATATATCATACGAAGAAGTGGCCGTCCAGCGTCCGGTAAGCGGTGGGTTTTGGCCCTGCTCCTCATCGGCATCGTCGTCCATGCCGTCGATGTCTTCGTAGCCATAATCAAGCACGTCGGTTAAGTCTTCGATAGTGGCTATGTAGTGGGCAGTGGATGAGAAATGAGATTCTCCATCATTAGCCTCCAGTTCAAACCGGATACAATTCGGCTGTGAGTCCTCCGCCAAGGACAGGTTCTTTCATGAGTTTAGCACATCACCGAAGGGCGAGTGTTGGAATATGTCTGCGGCGCTGAACTCAAAGGTCGATAAATGATCAAGTTCGGCATCCGCGGGCTCACATGGTTCGGAACTTATATCCAGAGACGAGTCCGGAGTTCCGGTGACACATATATCGTGTGAGGTTAAGTCCATGTGCGGCTCCAACGCCGGAGAATCAGTGGACTCCATGGTGGGGTTGAGCTTCCCTTCCTTGGATGGCGCAGTCTGCTCCGGATCTAAGGCTAGAACAGTTACAGGAGCTGTCTCCTGGATGCGATTCGATGACAGATTTAGTTCATGTTCATCGGGGTGACCAGGAGTGGTTGCCGCGGTCTCGAATCCGGCGAAGATCAAATCTCCACGGATGTCCGCAACGTAGTTCAAGCTCCCAAATCTGACTCGTGGCTGCTGGGCGAGCTATCGATCTGCTCCAGATGGCCAAGCGAGTTGGCCCGCAGTGCGAAGCTGCCGAACATGAGGATCTGTCCAGGAAGGAAGGTCTCACCTTGGACAGCATCGTCGCTGATGATTGAGGGGGCCATCGAACCTTTAAGGGACGGCACAGTGGAACTCTCAATGAAAGCACCAATGTCGGTGTCAAAACCGACGGATCATGGGTAGTGGGTCCCGAACTGTGCGTCTAAGGTCGATGGTAACAGGAGACAGGGGACACGATGTTTACCCAGGTGAGGGCCCTCTCTATGGAGGTAATACCCTACTTCCTGCTTGATTGATCTTGATGAATATGAGTATTACAAGAGTTGATCTACCACGAGACCATAATGGCTAAAACCCTAGAGGCCTAGCCTGTATGACTATGGTAAAATGAATCTATCCTCTCCGGACTAAGTCCTCTGGTTTATATAGACACCGGGAGGATCTAGGGTTACACAAGGTCGGTTACAAAGAAGGGAATCCACATATTTGGTCACCAAGCTTGCCTTCCATGCCAAGGAGAGTCCCATCGGACACGGGTGCAGTCTTCGGTCTTCATGTTCTTCACAGCCCATCAGTCCGACCCATGGCTAACAGGCCAGACGCCCTTGGACCCCTTAGTCCAGGACTCCCTCACCTTGCCCACCAAGGTGCGCGATGACGAGTGATTCCTGCAGTCTCTGCCATGTATGTCGGTTAATAGCTTGCACCCCTGCTCCCTGGAGATGCATCGCATGGGAACATCATTCGATCTTTTTTGGTATAGCTCACTGTCCCGAATGCAGTAGGCTGTTGCTTGCCGGGCCACATGCTTCGCGTCTTCCTCCTTCTCAGGTAGGGTTCCCTACAGCAGGTATGCCTTGAATTCATTAGTCCAGCACCACTCCTGGGGCTCAAGCGCGAGGAGGAGACGTGTTCTTGAGGTCGGGCCACAGGTGGGGGCTCCCGAGGTTGGTGGCAGGGGGAGCTCCTCCTGAGGCAGCGCTGGCTCCATAGCCGGATGTGCTGCTGAAGGCTTGAAGAGCCGCTCCTCGAAGACGCCGGGCTCCTGAGGCTGGCACCTGGACGCCCTTTTGGCGATATCGTCAGCTTCCTTGTTCGTGTCGCGGGGCACATGCTGCAGTTCCAGGCCCAAGAATTGCTTCTCTATTTTGCGTACCTCCGCGAGGTATGCCTCCATTTGCTCGTCCTTCGGCTCGTATACCTTGTTGGAGAAGTTGACGAGGAGCTGGGAGTCGCCCCTGATGGTGAGACGCTACACTCCCAAGGCCGCCGCAGCCTTGAGGCCAGCGTTCAAGGCTTCGTACTCTGCGATGTTGTTGGAGACTTTCTCGCCCCATTGGAAGAAAAGTTGCACGACGTAGTAGAGCTTGTCCTCGGTGGGCGAGATGAGCACGGGTCCAGCCCCCGCGCCCTGACGTGCGAAGGCGCCATCGAAGGAAATGATCCAGCCACCTGGTGCTTCACTCCCTGGCGAGAGAGACAGGCCCTCCCCCACTTCGGGACCTGGAGCATCGGTCCACTCCGCCATGAAGTCGGCGAGCGCGGCGCCCTTGATGACTCTGGTGATGCTGAACTCCAGCTGGAATACCTGCAATTTGATGTTCCACTCGGCGACCCTCCCCGCAGCATTGGGGCTCCGGAGCACCCTCTCCAGTGGGTAAGCTGAAACGACCTTAATGGGGTGGCCCTGGAAGTAGTGGCGCAGCTTGCACGAGGTGACGAGGAGCACGAGTAACAACTTCTATGGCATGGGGTAGCGTGCCCGCGCATCATGCAGTACCGGGCTGACGAAGTACACTAGGTGCTCGACGAGGGCAGAAGTGTTGGTGGAGTCCGAGACCTCCTGAGGCTGGGGCGCCTCCTGAGATCGGGGGACCTCAGGAGCTCGGTCGCTTGTTGGGGCAACTACAGCCTCAGGAGGGCAGTCTTGTGGAGCCTAATCATCTGCTGGCACCGCCGCGGCTCCAGGGGCACCGTATTGGTGTTGCATCGTCTCGACTGGCTTCATGGTGCTGTTCGGCTGGGCCTAGACCTGGCGCCCTTCCCGGACAGTCACAGCGCTGTGCTGGCTGAGTGAGGCGTGGAAGCCAGGTAGAGCACTAGGGGCTCAAGAGGACGTGGCGCCACCATCACCGGTGGGCTAGTGAGGTATCTCTTGAGGTCTTGAAATGCCGCGTCGGCTTCTAGAGTCCACTTGAACGGGCCCTTCTTCTTCATCAGCTTGAAGAACGGGAGGGCGCGCTCCCCCAGCTTGGAAATGAAGTGCCCCAGTGAAGTCACGCAGCCTGCGAGCTTTTGCATTTCCTTGAGAGTCTGCGGCGGGCGCATGTCTTCTACTGCTTTGATCTTCTCCGAGTTTGCCTCGATCCCCCTATGCGACACGAGGAAACCCAGCAGCTTGCCAGAGGGGACGCCGAACATGCATTTCTCCGAGTTGAGCCGCAGGTCCTCCTTGCGCAGGCTGGCGAAAGTCTCATCCAAATCCTAGATGAGGGTCCTTGCCTCCCGAGATTTCACCACAATGTCGTCGACATAGGCCTCAGCGTTCCTCCCAAGCTTCTGGCCTAGAGCGATGTGCATCAGTCACTGGAAAGTCGCCCCAGCATTGCGCAGCCCGAACGGCGTGTAGGTGTAGTAGTACACCCCCACACGGGGTCAAGAAGGCTGTCTTCTCGATGTCCTGCACCGCCATCTTGATCTAGTGGTAACCCGAGAAGGTGTCTAGGAAACACAGCAGGTCGCACTCAGCGGTGGAATTGACGAATTAGTCAATGCGCGGAAGCGGGAACAGGTCTTAAGGGCAGGCCTTGTTGAGGTTGGTGAATTCGACGCACATACGTTCCTTCCCGACTTTCTTGGGCATGACGACCGGGTTTGCCAACCACTCCGGGTATCGCACCTCGCGAATGACACCGGCTTCTTGTAGCTTGCGGGTCTCCTAGACGATGAAGGACTGCTTCTCCGTAGACTGCCGTGGGGCCTTCTGCTTCACTGGGCGCACGTTGGGGCACACCCTCAGGTGGTGCTCGATTACCCACCTCGGGACCCCAACCAGCTGCTTGGGCTCCCAGGCGAATACCTCCTTATTGATGCGCAGGAAACTCACCAATGCCTCCTCTTGGTCCGGGGTGAGGTCGGCACCTATGGTGAAGCTGGCCCCCGATGTCCCGTCCTCATCGACCAATACCTGCTTCTTCTTAGCCCGATCTTGAGAGAACAACTGCTTCTTCTTCGCCGGTGCAGCCCCCTTGGCCCCAGGTGCTGTTTTGTCGAGCGAGCGTGATACTGCTGCGGCCCTGAAGGCGAGCCTGAGGGCCGTCAGGGCCTCCTTAGTGTCTCCGGCCACGGTGAGGACGCCGCTGCTCCCTGGCATCTTCATGAGGTTGTAGGATGGGTGAGTTGCCTCCATGAACTGGGCCAGGGCTGGGTACCCGAGGACGGTGTTGTATGGGAGGCTGATGTGAGCGATGTCGAAGTCGATCAGCTCCGTGCGGTAGTTTTCGCGGGCACCGAAGGTGACCGGGAGGCGGATCTACCCTAAGAAGCTGGTGGAGCCGTTGCCAACCCCGGAGAAGGGCTTGGTAGGATGGAGCCGGCCATGCGGCACGTGGAGAAAGCCGAAAGGTTCCACAAAGAGCACATTGAGGTCAGCCCCACCGTTGATGAGGGTCTTGGTAACCGTTACATTGTAGATGGTGGGCATGCAGAGCATCGAGAGCGCGCCTGAGCCAGCAGTGGTCGCCAGATGGTCCCCTGAGTCGAAGGTAAGGTCAGCCTTGGGCGCCACCCATCTCGGAGGAGCTCCCTGTTGCACAGAGGCGGTGCCCGTTTGGCGGAAGAACTGCTTGACCTGGCGATCCGAGGGTGGCGCCTGTGAACTGTCGAGGAGGGCCGCAACGGCGAGGGGCGCTGGTGCTATGAAGCGTGCAACAAAGAGATCACACAGCTCTTCCTAGGAGGCCATAGAGGATCCCGACAGGTTGAGCAGCCAAGCGCATGGCACGCCTGCGAGGGCCATGGGAAACCAGTTGGCCATGATCCTGTCGTCGCCTCCGGCTTCCCGAACGGCCTCCTCGTGCAACAGGAGGAAGGTAGCTGAATCCGCCGTGCCGTCGTAGCGAGGCGGCATCTCCGGCTTGAACTTGTATGGCCACTACACTTGTCGTAAGGCGGGAGTGAAGGCCCGGAGGCCCACAACGCCTCCATGCGCGCCCGTCGATCCAGCCGGAGGAACCGCACCCGCCATGAGAGCCGAACAGAGAGACGAAGCGGATGGAGGGGTGGAGCAGACGGATAGGCAAAGCTTCAACGCACCCCTACCTAGCGCACAAAATGTCGGATCGTGGGTTCCGTAGACCCTTGAAAGGTTCAAACTCTGGGGTGCGCACGAAGAACTCTCTCTCCCCAGCCTGCCTACCCAATGATTCCACAGTCTAGCTCGACGAACCCAAGGAACAAGAGACATAGAGATTTATCCTGGTTCGGGCCACCTTGCGGTGTAATACCCTACTCCAGCTTTGTGGTGGATTGCCTCGAGGGGCGGAGGATGAACTAGCAAAGTGGATGAACAACCTCAAGAGGTGAGGTGTTCTTGAGCTTGATGAGCTGGTGAGATGGCCTTGGTGGAATGGCTCCCATCCAAGATCCCTACTATGGTGGTGGCAAAGTCCTATTTATAGAGGCCCTGGTCCTCTTCCCAAATGTAGGCGGAAGGTATCCCACAACGGCCAAATTTGAAGGGAGACAACTAGTACAAGCTATCCTGACAAAAGTAGTCTTCGCCTGCCAAAGGCTCTGGTGGTGATGCTGCTGTGGGCTCTGCGATGACCTCCGTCCTGTCATCCTGGCGGTCTTGGTCTTGTTGCACCGGAATGAAACCTTTGCTTGATTCCTCGGGACTCCGCACCTAAGCTTGCCTCCCTAGCACCAAAGACACTGCGCCCGTGGGCGCCCACCTGGCCTTGGTCATCACGGCTCATGTAATGTGAACCTCACGAGGTGCCCCTTGCATAGATATCTCCGCTCCTCGGGAGCCAGCCAGATGAGGCCGTCCCCAGGGAGGTCTTGGTGTCGTCCTCCTCGCGAGGCTTGGCCCCTCGTGAGGATCTTGAGTAGTTGCTGCTAAAGTTGCGCCGTACCGGGCTGCTGATGGAGCCACGCCACGGGCCGCAGGCAGGCAAGTCTAGGTACCCCCGTTCCAAGGACGCGACAGTTCCTAATGATAAAAATGAACTCATTCCACAAAGAATTGTTACTGTCTACAGAATGGTAATTGATTTTAGAAAATTAAGTAAAACAACTAGAAAAGATCATTATCCTTTGCCTTTTATTGATCAAATGCTAGAAAGACTATCTAAGCACACACACTTTTGCTTTCTTGATGGATATTCCGGTTTTTCTCAAATACCTCTTTCACAACCCGATCAAGAGAAAACCACCTTTACTTGCCTTTTTGGAACTTATGCTTATAGACGTATGCCTTTCGGTTTATGCAATGAACCCGCTACCTTTCAAAGATGTATGACTGCTATATTCTCTGAATGCTGTGAAAAGATTGTTGAGGTTTTCATGGATGATTTTTCTATTTACGGCACTTCTTTTGATGATTGCTTAAGCAACCTTGATCGAGTTTGGCGGAGATGTGAGCAAACTAATCTTGTCTTGAATTGGGAGAAGTGCCACTTTATGGTTAATGAAGGTATTGACTTGGGGCATAAAATTTCTGAATGAGGTATTGAGGTGGACAAAGCAAAAGTTCATGCAATTGAGAAAATGCCATGTCCTAAAGATATTAAAGGTATTCGTAGTTTCCATGGTCATCTTGGTTTCTATAGGAGGTTTATTAAAGACTTCTCTAAAATTTCTAGGCCTCTTACAAATCTTTTACAAAAGGTTGTTCCATTTGTTTTTGATGATGATTGTTTAGAAGCCTTTGAAACACTCAAGAAAGCCTTAACTTCTGCACCTATAGTACAACCACCTGATTGGAACTTGCCTTTTGAAATAATGTGTGATGCCAGTGATTATGTTGTTGGTGCTGTTCAAGGACAAAGAGTTGATAAAAAAATTATATGTTATCCATTATGCTAGTAAAACTCTAGACAGTGCTCAATGAAATTATGCTACTACTGAAAAACAATTTTTAGCAGTTGTGATTGCTTGTGATAAATTCAGACCTTACATTATTGATTCTAAAGTAACTGTTCACACCGATTATGCTGCTATAAAATATCTTATGAAAAAGAAAGATGCTAAACCTAGACTCATTAGGTTGGTTATCTTGCTACAAGAATTTGATTTACATATAACTTGTCTAGGTTACAAAATGTTCTTGATGACCCACTACCTATTGATGATAGCTTTCCTGATGAAAAACTTGATGCAATAAATGTCTCTCATAACACTCCCTGCTATGCTGACTTTGCTAATTACATTGTTGCTAAATATATACCACCTAGTTTCACATACCAACAAAATAAAAAATTCTTCTATGATTTAAGACATTACTTTTGGGATGACCCACAACTCTATAAAGAGGGGGTAGATGGTATTATTAGACATTGTGTACCTAAGCATGAACAGGAACAAATCCTATGGAAATGTCACTCCGAAGCTTATGGGGGACATCATGCAGGAGATAGAACCGCTCATAAGGTATTGCAATCTGGTTTTTACTGGCCTACTCTCTTCAAGGATTCCGTAAGTATGTTTTATCTTGTGATAAATGCCAAAGAATTGGTAATATCGGTAAGCGTCGGAAATACCTATGAATTATTCACTTGCTGTTGAATCATTTGATGTTTGGGGTTTTGATTACAAGGGACCTTTTCCTTCCTCTAATGGGTATACTCATATTCTGTTTGCTGTTGATTATGTTACTAAGTGGGTAGAAGCTATTCCAACTAGTAGTGCTAATCACAAAACCTCTATTAAAATGCTCAAAGATGTTATTTTCCCAAGGTTTGGAGTCCCTAGATATTTAATGACTGACGGTGGTTCACACTTTGTTCATGGTGCTTTCCATAAAATGCTTGCTAAATATGATGTTAACCATTGAACTGCATCACCCTAGCATCCTCAATCTAGTGGTCAAGTTGAACTTAGCAATAGAGAAATAAAACTAATATTACAAAACACTATCAATAGGTCCCGAAAGAATTGGTCTAAGAAATTAGATGATGCACTTTGGGCTTATAGAACATCATATAAAAGTCCTATGGCTATGTCTCCTTATAAAATGTTTATGGAAAAGCTTGTCATTTGCCTCTTGAGTTAGAACATAAAGCATATTGGGCAATTAAAGAACTCAACTATGATTTCAAACTTGCCGGTGAAAATAGGTTATTTCGTATTAGCTCACTAGATGAATGGAGAACCGAAGCTTATGAAAATGCAAAATTATTTTAATAAAAAGTTAAAAGATGGCATGATAAAAGAATCCAAAAGCGGGAATTTATAGTTGGAGAATATATTCTTTTGTACAACTCTCGCTTCAGATTCTTTGCAGGAAAAGTTCTGTCCAAGTGGGTAGGACCATACATTATTGAAGAGGTTTACCGCTCTGGAGCTATAAAATAAATAATGCCAAAGGTACTAACCCGAAGGTAGTCAATGGGCAAATAATCAAACACTATATCTCAGGTACACCTATTAATGTTGAAAGCAATATTATCCAAACTATGACATCGGAGGAACACATAAGGGAAACATTCCGGAACACTCCGAAATAGTGAAAAATAGGGGGTGCGTGATACGGTAAGTAAACGGACTCCGAGAAATCAGCAAAAATATTTTTTGTCAGTTTTGGAATATTACAAGAATTAGGAAAATAAGAAACAACCCAGAAGGCAACCGAGAAGGGCAAAAGACACTAGGCCAGGCGCGCCCAGGTGGGTTATGCCCACCTCGGGTACTTTCCGGACTCTGTTTTCTCTCATTTTCTTGTTTCCCAAGATAAAAAAAAATCTTTATATACCCCCTGTCGGTGTCAAAACCGGCGGATCTTGGGTAGGGGGTCCCGAACTGTGCGTCTAAGGCGGATGGTAACAGCAGGCAAGGGACACAATGTTTACCCAGGTTCGGGCCCTCTCTATGGAGGTAATACCCTACTTCCTGCTTGATTGATCTTGATGAATATGAGTATTACAAGAGTTGATCTACCACGAGATCGTAGAGGCTAAACCCTAGAAGCTAGCCTATGGTATGATTGTTGTTCTCCTCACGGGCTAAACCCTCCGGTTTATATAGACACCGAGGGGGCTAGGTTACACAGAGTCGGTTGCAATGTAGGAGATCTACATATCCAGATCGCGAAGCTTGCCTTCCACGCCAAGAGAGTCCCATCCAACACAGAAGAAGTCTTCAATCTTGTATCTTCATAGTCCAAGAGTCCGTCCAAAGGATATAGTCCGCTATCCGGATACCCCTAATCCAGACTCCTCAAGAGCCCTCGAACACGGCTTCAATGACGATGAGTCCGCGCGCAGATTGTTTTCGGCATTGCAAGGCGGGTTCCTCCTCCGAATACTCCATAGAAGATCTTGGACACAAGGATAGTGTCCGGCTCTGCAAAACAAGTTCCACATACCATCATAGAGAGAATAGTATTTCCACAAATCTAATCTGCTGATGTATTATAGCATGACATCACGCCATGGCCCGGTCATTATTAGAACCATTTTTCGCAACCAGCCACCGCACATATCGCGAGGCAGTTTCCTAGGCACGTCTTGTCGAAGCAAAGATCGTGTCCCCTTATCACGGGATTCTCATCAATACAGGCGTGGGTAACCCAACCGCGCCATCAATTACGGCTCTTGGGGATCAAGCAAGTTTTACTAGGCAAGTGGGGGTGCATAGTTTCGTCCGACTTTATAAAGGGATAAGGACCTCACCTCTTTCACCCACGCCTTCTTCTCTCTCGCATATCCATTCTTGCGCACTCGAGCTCCAACGCCCAAGCTTGCACCTTTTTTCCTCAAACTGCGTCAATCATGTCCGGAGCGGGAGGCAAGTGGATGAAATCCTCCGTCACGGAGGATGACATCAAGAAGCTGCGGGGAGCCGGATACTTGGCCGCGGATATCGCGCACCGGCTGCCCGATGCGGGGCAGATTGTCCCTACCCCGGAACCTTATGAGAGGGTAGTCTTCCTCACCCACTTCGTCTGCGGACTAGGATTTCCTCTCCACCCATTCGTCCGCGGCCTCATGTTCTATGATCTTGAAAATCAAGTGTTTGAATATGAAGCGAGATTTGAAGGTATGAGTTTATCTACCAGTTGTAGGACTCGTCAGACTCGTGTTTCCTCTTATGATGGTGAGCCACTGCCATGGAAGCTGGAAGATAAGCTCACTACTGCCTCATCACCACCACCATCACCTTCTTCACCACCAAAGGAGACTTGACTTTCGAGTATGGGCACTCCCCTTGGCTTGTGCCAAGCTTGGGGGAGGTTCCCCAGTGTCATATCACACCACCTCTTTTGCCTCTGTTTGTCTTAGTTCGATCTTTAGTTATCTTTTGAATTAGTTGAATAAAAGTTTAGTTCGCACCTTTTCGAGTGTTGTACTTAGTGATCTATCTATCTTTGTAATCATGTGCGAGATATATAATAAAGTTTAGTTCGAGTTTTGCTTTCTTTACCTTTTTGTTTCAATCAATATAAAGAAAAAGAATCATGAAAAAATATCATATGCTAATCTTATGGTAAGTAATGACATCACATAAGGAAAAGTATAAGTGGTAAAATTTATTGGAGATTAACATAACATTGGTCAATGATGCAATTCATGAAAGAATTAATAAGGGAAGAGAAGATTCACATGCAAATACACTATCTTGGACATCTTTTATGATTGTGAGCCCTCATCAAAGTATCATATGCCAAAATTGTTGACGTTGGACAAGGAAGGCAATGTAATGATTTATGATTGTTCATATTCACATAAAAGTTATATTGTCACAGATCCTTTAACATGTGGTGCTTGCCCCCTATCTTTGCTAGCCAAAAATTCCGCACTAAGTAGAGATACTACTTGTGCATCCAAAAGCCCTTAAACCCAAATCTTGTTTTGAGAGTCCACCATACCTACCTATGGATTGAGTAAGATCCTTCAAGTAAGTTGTCATCAGTGCAATAAGGCAATAAAAATTTGCTTCTAAATGTGTTGGATCATTTAGTGTAAGAGAAAAATGAGCGTTGTACGAACTTCTGATGGCAAAGTAATAAAGGAGACAGACTGCATAATAAAGGTTGCTATCATAAGGAGCAATACAACGTGGCGTTCTTTTGCACTAAGAGATTGAGCATACAAACCAAAAAGTGCATGACAACCACTGCTTCCCTTTGCGAAGGGCATGTCTTTTACTTTTATGTATTTACTTTTATGAAAGAGTCAAAGTATTCTTCCCTATTCCTTTTTTTTTCTCTATTGCAAGCATCATCTGGTGAGGAAAGATCTAGGCACATATATCCAGCTGGATATGAGTGAGCATGAATTATTATTGTTCACATCACCCTCGAGGTGATTACCTCAGGAGGCGAAACTATAAGCCCCTATGTTCCTATGTGTCTGGTTGAAACTTTTTACTCATGGGTATGCGGTGAGTGTTAGCAATCATAGAAGATTATATGATGGTTGAGTATGTGGACTTGCCAAAAGGCTCCGATACATGACCCTTCCTGAAAAGATGATGAATTGTGGTTGCAAAGTTGACTGAGAACATAGTTTGTTAGTTTTCAATACAGTTTATGCTTTATACTTTGATGTTGTGATGAATTGTTACTTGTTCATGATAAGTTTATGATAAAAGTTCTATGATAAAGTTTGTTGATGTTATAATAATATGCATGATGCTTCTATGTCCGTATTTTGTTTTTATCGACACCTCGCTCTCTCTAAGCATGTGGACATGTTTTTCGATTTCGGTTTTTTGCTTGAGGACAAGCGAGGTCTAAGCTTGGGGGAGTTAATACGTCCATTTTGCATCATGTTTACCTACTGTTATTTACTATGTTTTTATGCATAATAATGCTTTTTGGAGTAATTCTAATGCCTTTTCTCTCATATTATGCAAGGTTTACACAAAGAGGGAGAATGCCGGTAGCTGGAATTCTGGACCTGAAAAAGCTACATCAGAGTTACCTATTCTGCACATCTCAAAATGAGCAGAAAATTTACATAGAATTGTTTTGGAATATATGAAGAATATTGGAGCAAATAACTACCAGAGGGGGCCCACCAGGTGGGCACAACCCACCTGGGCGTGCCAGGCAGCCTAGGCGCGCCCTGGTGGGTGTGCCCTCCTTGGCCCACCTCCGATGCCCCTCTTCTGGTATATTAGTTATTTTGACCTAGAAAAACTAAGGAGAGGACTTTTGGGAAGGAGCGCCGCCATCTCGAGGCAGAACTTGGGCAGGAGCACTTTTGCCCTCCGGCGGAGCGATTCCGTCGGGGGAACTTCCCTCCTAGAGGGGGAAATCATCGTCATCGCCATCGTCATCACCAACAACCCTCTCATAATTGGGAGGGCAATCTCCATCAACATCTTCAACAGCACCATCTCCTCTCAAACCCTAGTTCATCTCTTGTGTTCAATCTTTGTACTGAAACCTCGGATTGGTACATGTGGGTGACTAGTAGTGTTGATTAATCTTGTAGTTGATTACTATATGGTTTATTCGGTGGAAGGTTATATGTTCAGATCCATTATGCTATTTAATACCCCTCTGATCTTGAGCATGATTATCATTTATGAGTAGTTACTTTTGTTGTTGATGTCACAGGAGAAATCTTGTTGCAAGTAATCATGTGAACTTGATATGTGTTCGATATTTTGATGATATCTATGTTATGATTCCCTTAGTGGTGTCATGTGAACGTCGACTACATAGCCCTTCACCATATTTGGGCCTAAGGGAATGCATTGTGGAGTAGTTATTAGATGATGGGTTGCTAGAGTGACAGAAGCTTAAACCCAAGTTTACGCGCTACTTCGTAGGGGACCGATTTGGATCCAAATGTTTAATGCTATGTTTAGATTTTATCTGAATACTTTTCTGGTAGTTGTGGATGATTGCGAGGGGGTTAATTATAAGTAGGAGATTTGTTCAATTAAGAACAACACCTAAGCACTGGTCCACCCACATATGAAATTATCAAAGTAGCAAACACAAATCGAACCAACGTGATGAAAGTGACTAGATGAACTTCCCGTGTACCCTCAAGAACGTTTTGCCTATTATAAGAAACTATTTTGGCATGTCCTTTGCCACCAAAGGATTGGGCCACCTTGCTGGACTTCACTTGCAGTTACTGTTACTTGCTCGTTACAAATTATCTTGCTATCAAACTACATGTTACCCACAATTTCAGTGCTTATAGAAATTACCTTGCTAAAAACCACTTGTCATTTGCTTCTGCTCCTCGTTGGGTTTGACACTCTTACTTATCGAAAGGACTATGGTTGATACCCTACACTTGTGGGTCATGAATGGGCACAACCCACCTGGGCGCGCCAGGCAAGGCAGGCGCACCCTGGTGTCTTGTGCCCTCCTCGGTTGCCTTCCTGGTTGTTTATTATTTTCCTAATTTTTGTAATATTCCAAAACTGACAAAAAATATATGCGGATTTTTCGGAGTCTGTTTACTTACCGTATCACGTACCTCCTCTTTTTTTAGGATTCTAAAGTGTTCCGGAAGGTTTCTTTTATTTGTTCCTCCGGTGTCAAGGTTTGAATAATATTACTTTCAACATTAATAGGCGTACCTGAGATATAGTGTTCGATTCTTTATCCATGGACAACCTTCGGGTTAGTACCTTCGGCATTATTTATTTTGATAGCTCCAGAGAAATAAACCTATTCGATAATATATGGTTCTTCCAACTTAGAGAGAAGTTTTCTTGCAAAGAATCTAAATCGAGAGTTGTACAAAAGAACATATTCTCCAACTTTGAATTCCCGCTTTTGGATTCTTTTATCACACTACTGCAGGATGCTGCTAATGCGACACTATGATCAGAGACTGTAACATCCCAAATTTTCAATTTGGAATGTTATACATTAGATCATCATGCATATCATATTTTCTTGCATTTTGTGGATCCTAGAAATTTTACGCAACTCAAGGACCCTCGGAGAGAGTTGGAGATTTCAAAATTTTCGTATTTGAGTTCTCTCAAAACTATGAAAAGAGGATCATTGGATTTATTTATTTTATCTTCAAATATTTTTCCAATAACAAAAATAAGAGAGGGAATAATATGACTTTCCCAAAATTTAGGAAAAATGAAGATTTAATAAATAAATCAAATTTTGGATTTTTCTCGGAGTTTATTTGCCTTAGGGAAAAATGCGTGTTTTCAAAAATTGCATTTTGGCCCCGTGTTAAAGTTCATTTTGTTCGACTCATTTTTAGGAGTCGGGGAAAGTTTACTTTATTAATTTTGGAGTTCATTTAGATTTATTTTATTTATTTTTCTACGCGCGAAACCGTTTAAAACAAACTGCAGCGCCTTGGGCCAAAGGCCCAAGCCGCTAGCCGCCGGCCGGCCAAGGCCGCAAGGCCATCGCGCGCACACGCACCTAGGGAGCCAGGGAGCCGCTCCTTTTTTCCCAAATCCTAGTAGGACTCTTTTCCTATTTCGTTTAATTCCGTATCTATTCCTAGATCTATTCCTTTTGTTTCCTAATCCTAATCTTTTCCTTGTCCCCTACCCCAAGCAAAACCCTCCCCTCCCCAATATAAATACCCAAGCACCCCCACCCTCTAACACATCAAACCCAACACCTCTCCTCTCCTCTCCTCTCCTCTCCTCTCCTCACCACCACCGCGCCGCCGCCCCACCCAGCGCCGCCGCCCACCCCCCGCCGCCGCCCTCGCCGCCGCCCCTCACCGCCGCCGAGCCCCTCGCCTCGAGGTACTAGCCTCAAGCCACTTTTTTTTCGGTTTCGTTCCGATTTCCGCCCGAATTTTCTAGATCGGTTTTTCGTTTGGTTTTCTTTCCAAACCCTAGATCGGTTTTTCTCGCCGGTTTTTCTTTCCGGTTTTGTTTAGCGAAGCGTCGCGGACCGCTCGTCCCTAACAGACGTGATCACCGGTTTGCTTCGATGAATGAACATCCGCTCGCTCAACCGCTCGTCGCTTTTCTTTCTAAATCGGATTTATTCCGCTATTTTTCCGATAGCGATTTCAGATCTGATTTTCTTTCTAGTCTATCTTCTCGCCGCTTATCGGAATCAGGTGATTCAAGCGCTGGAGTTTCATCTCAAACCGCTGTTCCGACTAATCAACTTAAACAAAGTTTTGCTACTGTAAAATTTGACCTAGTTTCAACTTGCTAGAACCGAGTTGTTTTCTTTCGCGCTTGACTTTCGCTGTTTTATTTGATTCGATTCTTTTGCAACCAGGGTTCTTAAGTTGAAATTTCTGGTTAGATCTTTTATTCGAGATTTACCTGTGCATTAGATGAGTACTTATTGTATGCTTGTTGTTTGTCTGCGATAGATCACCCGGAGTGCGCCGCTTGTTACTTCGAGTCTCTAGGTTTCGCGGATCGTCAGCAAGGCAAGTAACACTTTGACCATACTTTCTCATACCCAGTTTTTATGCATTAGATCAATCCTCAAACACTTGCATGGATAGGATCTAATTAAATTGTGGGATGGGAAGTAGATTGAGGTAGTACCTATTACCTGTTTTACTTATGAAACCTTTGGGAGTTACTTCTACGTTTGCTTATTATGCCATGCTATGCTAGTAGACGTGGATTGGGTGAGTGATATCCATGACAGATGTGAGATTGTTAACTTAATGGTTTATCTAAGGTGGCAACTTAAACACACATCTGGGTGGATTGAGGCACCTGGTTTCCATCAGGACTTGCCTGTTTTTTTTTGGACCGCCACCCAGGCTCAAAAGGATCATAAGATTATTCAAACTAGTAACTTACGTGTGCAGCCACAAGCCATTATGGGCTCTGGCATAGTTGACTAAGTCGTGCGAACTCTTATAGTGGTGGACTAGCAGATGTAGGGATGTAGGTGTACCGTCCACCCATCGTAAGGTGCTAGCGCTTCGAAAGACTATGTCTCGGTCATCCGCTCTCAAACACCATGTAGTGCGAGAAACCAAACGGAGGCGATCGAGTCTTGTGGGGAAAAGTGCAAACCTCTGCAGAGTGTATAAACTAATCATGATTAGCCGTGTCCCGGTTATGGACATCTTGAGTATCTAGTACTTGAATATCCTGTGAATCTCAACATGTTACTCTAATTAATATTGTTGGGTTTTAATGAGTACTTTTAATTGGGATTGAGGATGTCATCAACCATTCTCAATGTTTAACAACCACCATGATAGTTAAACAAATTTATTCCTTTGCAAGAGGGAAAACTGGCTTTATGCAAAACTGTAACCTTAGAGCTTTCCACCAGCCACATATGCATGTAGTACAAGCTTATCATCCATTATTCTCTATGTGTTACATTGCCAGATATTCCATGTGTCTGACCTGCTTTCGGGCTGCAACTTTCATGTTGCGACTTTTCGACGCACAGTAAGGTGTTTTAGGTCGTGGTTCTATACTCAAGGATGCCGCTAGAGTTGATGGACTCACTTATCTTCCAAGTCTTCCGCTGTTATCGTTATTAGATGGCCTTAAGCCATGATTATTGTAATAAGTCCTCTTTGGACAACGATGTAATAAGTGTGTGATTGCTACTCTGTTATAAATCCTTCAAGCATCTGTGGTGTCAAGATTCTCGATCCAGGGATGACACCGAGCACGAGACTTGATCCATTCGGTCGGGTCGCTACAGAGATGGTATCAGAGCACACGCTGACTGTAGGACACGACCACTAAGTTAAAGCCATAGATCACTACTCTCTTCTCATTTTCTAACTCCTCATCTTTTCTACTCTTTTAGTATGAAGGATGCGAAGATCAAGTACGCCCAACCAGATGAAGGCACACCTTTTGGATTTCACTTGAAGGAAGTCACCAAGTACCTGAACATTGGACTACCAAGCTTCACCGGACTTTCAACGCCACTCTGCTCAAGAGGAGCGCTGAAGATTCAAGCTCACGTTCCGGAAGGACATTCGCCCCAATCACCAAGCCTATAGATAGTGTTTTCAGCACCAACCTCGAGTCCGGAAAGAGCATGGCAGCTCATATCACCATGGGACGATTGGAGAAGTTTATCAAGAAGACCTCAAGGACACTATCTACCAGATTTGCGGACGCGGAATGAACAATGGGAGATAGTCAGCACCAAGAAGGATAGATCCATTGCAGCTTTCATCCAGAGTTAAACCAGCACATTCGACGCCAGAGAACCAGATGTGCAATGATATGATAGAGTTGAAGAATGCAAAGGAAGGATCATCGAACTTGAAGGAGAACTCAAGGCTACACGCAAGGACTATATGGACGAGATCGTAGCTGTAGCAAGACTCAATAACGATCTTAAGTATGAGATTGAAGAACTCAAGAAGAAATTGGCGCCAAGAATGAAGACAAGTACGCCGGCTGTCCGAGCAACTACATCATCATCGACGACACCGATTCGGATCCAAGTGAACCCGCCTTTGAAGACGAAGCCGAGCGTACATCATGGAGTCTTCCACCGTTCAAATTAGTAGATGACCCCACATATTAGTAGTATTCCTCCATGTAAACATCATAGTACACGCACTTTTGCGATAGTTAGATCGTTGTAAGCCCTTTGTTTGAATTGAATGAAGTGATTTTGTGTGCATTTGCTCATGTGCATTCGGGTAGTGTTTCCCCTTAGACGTCACTCTATTCTTAATTACTCGTCTTTTCTAAACCCATCAGATGGCTCCGAGACGCGACCCCGGGTTTGTTTTCCCGCCAGAAATCACCCAGCTTGATTCAGCAGCAGAACACTTTGATCCAAACATTGGTACAGTAACCAAGGCAACAACAACAACAACAACAACCCACCACCACCACCACCACATGGATCACTTGACTCGTTTCCTTAGGCTGAACCCGCCAGTGTTTTCCAGTAGCACCGAGCCGATAGTAGCAGATGATTGGCTCCGCAAGATAGGAAGGGAGTTGACCACTGCAGGCTGCACAGATGGTGAGAAGGTGAAGTTTGCTGCACACCAACTTGAAGGACCCGCAGCAGCATGGTGGGAGAAATTCATAGCCACTTACCCTGTAGACACTGTCACATGGGATCAGTTTCAGCAAGCTTTCCGCACTGCCCATGTCTCACCAGGAGCGGAGTATATGGCCAGACAAGGATGTTTTCAAGTGCCACTAAGTATAGGAAGGCATGTGTTCCCGACGGATTTGATCATTTTGGAATCCCAAGGATTGGATGTGATTCTTGGTATGGATTGGCTGTCGATGTATGGAGGAAACATCGATTGCGCAAGTAAGACGATTTTGCTCACGACACCAGAGGGAAGAAGGATTAGGTATGTATCACGGCATGAGCCGAGGAGAGCACGAATAAATTCCTTATCAGGAGTTGTGCAGGAAGAGGTGCCAGTAGTGAAGGACTATCCTGATGTATTTCCTGAGGAATTGCCAGGAATGCCACCGGATAGAGACATTGAGTTTTTGATTGAGCTGTTGCCAGGAACAGGCCCGATATCGAAGCGACCATACAGGATGCCCGCACAAGATTTGGCGGAAATCAAGAAGCAGATTAAGGAGCTGTTGGATAAAGGTTATATACGCCCAAGTTCTTCGCCTTGGGGATCACCCGTACTTTTAGTGGAGAAGAAGGATGGATCGTTAAGGATGGTTGTAGATTATCGTGGATTGAATGAAGTAACCATCAAGAACAAGTACCCACTACCAATGATAAATGATCTGTTTGATCGTATGCAAGGAGCTAAAGTGTTTTCCAAGATCGATTTGCGATTAGGGTACCATCAGTTGAAGATTCGGGAGCAGGACATACCTAAGACAGCGCTTCACCACAAGATATGGATCAGATGAGTATACCGTTATGTCATTTGGACTGACTAACGCACCAGCCTATTTCATGAACCTGATGAACAAAGTGTTTATGGAGTTTTTGGATAAGTTCGTCGTGGTGTTCATAGATGATATTTTGGTTTTCTCAAGAATGAAGAGGAACATAAGGAACATTTATGATTGGTTTTGGAGAAGCTAAGAGAACATCGCTTATATGCCAAGTTCAGCAAATGTGAGTTTTGGCTAAAGGAAGTTGGATTTCTTGGACATGTTATATCCGGAGAAGGGATAGCAGTTGACCCCACAAAGGTTGAGACCAGAATCAAATGGGAAGCACCAACGACAGCTTGAGAGATCCGAGTTTTCTTGGACTCGCAGGATACTACCGAGATTCATTGAGAATTTCTCAAGGATTGCAAAGCCTATGACGGAATTGTTGAAGAAGGATACCAAGTTCATATGGACTGAGGATTGTGAGGCAAGTTTTCAGGAGTTGAAGAAAAGATTGGTTACCTCACCAAAGTTAATTTTGCCAGATCGCACCAAGGATTATGAGGTATATTATGCACGCTTCACGCCGAGGACTTGGAGCAAGGCTTATGCAGAAGGAAGAGTTGTTTCAGATGCTTCACGACAACCTAAACCTCATGAGTTGAATTATGCCACACATGATTTGGAGTTAGCAGCCGCAGCATGCATTGAAGACATGGAGACATTTTCTCATTGGAAATCATTGTGAGGTGTACACGGATCACAAGAGTTTGAAGTACATTTTCACGCAGAAGAGTTAAACCTTAGACAAAGGAGATGGTTGGAACTCATCAAGGATTATGATATGAGATTGCATTATCATCCCGGAAAGGCTAATGTAGTGGCGACGATTGAGTCAAGAAGAGCCATGTCAATACGCTATTGACGGAGAAATACCAAAGGAGCTAGCGAAGATCTTCGTGAGCTATGTTTGGAAATAGTTCCAGAGGCTATGTAGCAGCATTGGAGATTCAGTCTACCTTGATGGATAAAATCAGGAAGCTCGAAAAAGGACAAAGAGATTGCGGATATAAAGAAGAAAATGAGCGAAGGAAAAGCTAAGGGATTTCGTGAGGATGAGCACGATACCCTATGGTTTGAGGACCGTGTTACGTGCCAAATGACCCGGAGATCGAAGTTGATTCTGCAAGAGGCACATGATTCACCCTATTCGATTCACCCAGAAATACCAAGATGTATTTAGATTTGAAGGAAACGCTCGTGGACCGAATGAAGAAGGATATTGCAGAGTATGTAGCAGTTTGTGATGTATGTCAAAGGGTGAAGGCAGAACATCAGAAGCCAGCAGGATTGTTGCAGCCATTGCCGATACCCGAATGGAAGTGGGATAAACTAGGCATGGATTTCATCACGGGTTTGCCAAAGACTCGTTCAGGCTATGATTCGATTTGGGTTATAGTCGACCGCTTGACGAAGGTAGCTCATTTCATTCCAGTCAAGACTACCTATAGCAGTGCTAAGTTGGCAAAGATATACATGACCAGAATTGTGTGTTTGCACGGAGTTCCGAGGAGTATCGTATCAGATAGAGGAACCCAGTTTACCTCAAAGTTTTGGAATCAATTGCATGAAACATTGGGAACCAGGCTGGAATTCAGTACAACTTTCCACCCACGTATGATGGATGACCGAGAGAATCAATCAGATTTTGGAGGATATGTTTGAGAGCTTGTGCACTAGATTATGGATCTAGTTGGGACGATAACTTGCCGATGCAGAGTTTTCTTATAACAACAGCTACCAAACCAGCTTGAAGATGGCACCTTCGAGGCTTTGTATGGAAGGAGGTGTAGGACACCGCTATCATGGGACGAAGTTGGAGACCGCCGCTTGTTTGGACCAGATTTGATTAAGGAGTCTCAACAGTAAGGTTGTTGATTCGCGATAGGCTCAAGGTAGCCCAGTCCAAATGTAAAAGCTATGCGGATTCAAAACGCAAGGCTTATAGAATATGAAGTTGGAGACAGAGTTTATCTTAGAGTATCCCCACTTCGAGGAGTTAAGCATTTTGGAGTTAAAGGAAAGTTAGCACCACGTTTCGTTGGACCATATAGGATTTTGCAACGCATGGGAGAAGTTGCTTATAAGCTGGAATTGCCAGAGGGACTGTCAGGAGTTCATGATGTATTCCATGTTTCTCAGCTGAAGAAATGTCACGCCGAGATGGTGGAAGTACCGCTAAGAGATACAGTGCCACTTGAAGCAATTCAGTTGAAGGATGATTTAACATATGAGGAGAAACCAGTCAAGATTCTCGATTATGCCAGCAGAGTTACTCGCAGCAAGGTAATCAAGTTTTGCAAGGTTCAGTGGAGCCACCACACCGAGGATGAAGCCACCGGGAAAGAGAAGAAGATTTGCTCAAGGACCACCTCACCTATTTTCTAGTTAACCCGAATCTCGAGGGCTAGATTCATCTTAAGGGGTAGGTTTGTAACATCCCAAATTTTCAATTTGGAATGTTATACATTAGATCATCATGCATATCATATTTTCTTGCATTTTGTTGATCCTAGAAATTTCACGCAACTCAAGGACCCTCGAGAGAGTTGAGATTTCAAATTTTCAGATTTGAGTTCTCTCAAAACTATGAAAAGAGGATCATTGGATTTATTTATTTTATCTTCAAATATTTTTCCAATAACAAAATAAGAGAGGGAATAATATGACTTTCCCAAAATTTAGGAAAATGAAGATTTAATAAATAAATCAAAATTTGGATTTTCTCGAGTTTATTTGCCTTAGGGAAAATGCGTGTTTTCAAAAATTGCATTTTGGCCCGTGTTAAAGTTCATTTTTTCACTCATTTTTAGGAGTCGGGAAAGTTTACTTTATTAATTTTGGAGTTCGTTTAGATTTATTTTATTTATTTTTCTCAAGCATCAAACCGCTTAAAAAAGAAGCGCTTGGGCCAAAGGCCCAAGCCGCTAGTCACCGGCCGCCAAGGCCATAAGGCCATCACACAAGACACGCACCAAGGGAGCCAGGGAGCCGCTCCTTTTTTCCCAAATACTAGTAGGACTCTTTTCCTATTTCGTTTAATTTCGTATCTATTCCTAGATCTATTCCTTTTGTTTCCTAATCCTAATCTATTTCTTGTCCCCTACCCCAAGCAAAACCCTCCCCTCCCCAATATAAATACCCAAGCACCCCCTCTAACACATCAAACCCAACACCTCTCCTCTCCTCTCCTCTCCTCTCCTCTCCTCACCACCACCACCACCCAGCCGCCCCACCCAATACCCCCCCCCCACATGCCGCCTTCACCCACGCCCCTCACCCATTACGCCGCCGCCAGAGCCCCTCGCCTCTTCGAGGTACTAGCCTCAGCGCACATTACTTTTTCGGTTTCCGTCCGATTTCCGCCCGGATTTTTCTAGATCGGTTTTTCGCTTCGTTTTCTTTCCAAACCCTAGATCGGTTTTTCTCGCCGGTTTTTCTTTCCGGTTTTGTTTAGCGAAGCGTCACGGACCGTTCGTCCTAACGAACGTGATCACCGGTTTGCTTCGATGAATGAACATCCGCTCGCTCAAACGCTCGTCGCTTTCTTTCTAAATCGGATTTATTCCGCTATTTTTCCGATAGCGATTTCAGATCCGATTTTCTTTCTAGTCTATCTTCTCGCCGCTTATCGGAATCAGTGATTCAAGCGCTCGACATTCATCTCAAACCGCCGCCCGACTAATCAACTTAAACAAAGTTTTGCTACTGTAAAATTTGACCTAGTTTCAACTTGCTAGAACCGAGTTGTTTTCTTTCGCCGCTTGACTTTCGCTGTTTTATTTGATTCGATTCTTTTTGCAACCAGGGTTCTTAAGTTGAACTTTCTGGTTAGATCTTTTATTCGAGATTTACCTGTGCATTAGATGAGTACTTATTGTATGCTTGTTGTTTGTCTGCGATAGATCACCCGAGTGCGCCGCTTGTTACTTCGAAGTCTCTAGGTTTCATGGATCGTCGCAAAGGCAAGTAACACTTTGATCATACTTTCTCATACCCAGTTTTTATGCATTAGATCAATCCTCAAACACTTGCATGATTAGGATCTAATTAAATTGTGGGATGGGAAGTAGATTGAGGTAGTACCTATTACCTGTTTTACTTATGAAACCTTTGGGAGTTACTTCTACGCTTGCTTATTATGCCATGCTATGCTAGTAGACGGGATTGGGTGAGTGATATCCATGATGATGTGAGATTGTTAACTTAATGGTTTATCTAAGGTGGCAACTTAAACACACATCCGGGTGGATTGAGGCACCTGGTTTCCATCAGACTTGCCTGTTTTTTTGGACCGCCACCCGTGCTCAAAGGGATCATAAGATTATTCAAACTAGTAACTTACGTGTGCAGCCACAAGCCATTATGGGCTCGCATAGTTGACTAAGTCGTGCGAACTCTTATAGTGGTGGACTAGCAGATGTAGGGGATGTAGGTGTACCGTCCACCCATCGTAAGGTGCTAGCGCTTCGAAAGACTATGTCTCGGCCATCCGCTCTCAAACACCATGTAGTGCGAGAAACCAAACAGAGGCGATCGAGTCTTGTGGGGAAAAGTGCAAACCTCTGCAGAGTGTATAAACTAATCATGATTAGCCGTGTCCCTTGTTATGGACATCTTGAGTATCTAGTACTTGAATATCATGTGAATCTCAACATGTTACTCTATTTAATATTCTTGGGTTTTAATGAGTACTTTTAATTGGGATTGAGGATGCTGTCAACCATTCTCAATGTTTAACAACCACCATGATAGTTAAACAAATTTATTCCTTTGCAGTAGGGAAAACTGGCTTTATGCAAAATCAGAATCAGAGAGCTTTCCACCAGCCACATATGCATGTAGTACAGTGCTTATCATCCATTATTCTCTATGTGTTACATTGCCAGATATTCCATGTGCTGACCTGTTGGCTGCAACTTTTTCATGTTGCGATTTTCGCATTTACAGTAAGGTGTTTTAGGTCGTGGTTCTATACTCGGTGATGCTACTGGAGTTGATGGACTCACTTATCTTCCAAGTCTTCCGCTGTTATCGTTATTAGATGGCCTTAAGCCATGATTATTGTAATAAGTCCTCTTCTGGACAACGATGTAATAAGTGTGTGATTGCTACTCTGTTATAAATCCTTCGAAGTACTGTGTGGTGTCAGCATTACTGATCCAGGTATGACGCCGGAGCACAGAGACTTGATCCATTCGGGTCGGGTCGCTACAGAGACCCTTTGACGAAACTGTGTATGATGCATTAATTGCAAACGGGGATGTAAAAAACCCGTCAAAAAAAAGATGCAAAACGTTTGCGATGGCGGAGACATCAAACATGGTTCAGATTTTAGTTACGTGTGTGACGCGGGGCATAGGGTTGATCCATACGAACTATTTTCGATTAGACTGAAAAACAGAAACGGGCAGCCATATAAAGGTGGGTGCAATATACGGCATACAATTTGCTCCGATGAATTGTTTGCTATTAGGGGATGCAACAGAAATGGTCAGCCAGATCAAGGTGTGTGTGATATACGGCATACGGTTCACTCGGACGAACTATTTTCGATTAGGGAAGAGAACAGAAACGGTTCAACTTAACAAGATGTGTGTGATATGCGGCATATAGTTCACATAGATGAACTGTTTGCGATGAGCCAAAAGAACACCAACGATTCGTGTAAACAAGATGTGTGTGATACGCAGCAAATAGCCCATTCGGATGAACTATTTGCATGAGAAATTATAACACAGACGGTTACTATAGTTAGGTCATGTGCGATTCTGTTTGTACAAAAAACTTTGAAAAATGCAAACTAGTTGCTTGCGGTGGCTAGGAGTATCGCACACGATGCGTTTGCGAGTACTCGTGTGGGATGATTAGTAAGTTACACATATGTTTCCTTATGTTAACATGTGTGTGACAAATAACACGTGGCACCGCATACGGTATTCGGGTTGTGTGTGTGCTCCACTTAGTCTTCCCGCGCTCCAGCGAATGCTTCCCACGCTCCACATGGGTGAATTGTAAAATCCACACTTCTTCCCTCATCGGTTTCTCACCACCAGCTAATGGCTTGCTGCATATAACCCAGGCAACGACGCACCGCCACGACACTTTGCGCAGATCTAGTCCTCACCCATCTACCATTAGTTATTCCAAGCATGCTAGGCAACGACCAAAGCTTCGGCATCGACCCCTACCTGCGTTACATCTTCGGCAAGGAGAACGAGCCGGAGCAGGTCGGGGAGCAAGAGCTTCCTCGGCCGGTGCAGGCACCATGGCCCACCGGCAGCAATATTGGCATGATAGTCCTTGGGCGCACAATCGACATATTGCAGAGGAGGTGTGATGAGCAATTTGCCATCCACCATGCAAAAGATCCAGAGTTGCTTGGCGGCATGATCGATGACCCACCCGAAGAGCCGCCGTCACCAGTGCTCATCGAGAGCCTGATGCCCCGCAAGGAATGGGCAGAGGACCTCTGCGATTCAGTCAAGACACAGGCAGCCTACGGCTTCCTCATTGCCCGCGGCGGCCGTGTCAACCTCGATCCCAACGATGTGGTGACCAGGCTCGAGCGCATCCTTGGCGGAGTTGACGTCCCCGACAAAGTAGAACATCGCTAACGTGATATCTTGAGGATGCAGGTGATGGACGGAATTTGATACCGGGCCAGAGGCATGGAAATGGAGCAGTTTCGCGGATATATCATGTGCGCGATTGCATGCTGTCAAGCTCTTCTGGAAGAGGCCCAGCAGCCCCATGAGCCTCCCAGCGCCAGCAGCTCCATAGGTGGCGGCGGGTCGGGACACTTGGAATGAACGGCCGCAAGGGTTCTATGCTGATCATGGAGTCCGAGAAGACCGTAGTCGGAAGACTGTCGGCTCAGCCTTTTAGCCTATATTTTATTATAATTGTATGCATATGTAGGTCGTGAGTGATTTGGGCCCAGCAGCATGTGGCATTTTAAATTATCCCGAATATGTAAGACAATTATTAACTGTAGCCATTGTAAATTTGCCTCAACGGCTAGAAGAGCGCGCAGACGGACGCTAGAGCAGCGCGCACTGCGGCCGCCTCAAAGGCGAGCAAAACGCGCGGACGGACGCGAGCAGAGCGCGCCGCGGCCGCCTCAACGAGGAGCAGAGCATGCCGCAGCCGCTTCAATGGCGAGCAACCACGTGGTCAACCTTCTGGTACCCCGTGGGAGGCGCGACGACACATCCATTGGACATGATGGTGATATCTTGACCGTGTGTGATAGTGGGCAGACACATACACTTACATCCGGGAACGCGGGCCCACGGTTCAGGCTTCCGATGCATGGCATATGGTTGATCCAAAAGAGCTGTTTGCGATCAGCCAGAACAATAGAAACGGGCTTTGTAGGCCCAAACCATCAATAAATTTTGACGTTGATTCTTGTCACATTGCAGAATAAACGCCATAAGTAATTGCAAATATGTTCACACCGATCAAACTAATATGTGTTCACACTTAGCACCGGGCTATAAAAACTAACCACTCAAAAATTACTTCACAATTCCTCTCCTCATCACCCACAAAACTGGTCTTTCCTGTCAAGTCGTTCCGCCATGATCGGTAGGAGGAGTTTCAGGTGGACATATAACCAAGCAGCAAAGACCAAGGCCGCGGAAGCACTAGAGAGGTCCCGCCGTGAAGCGGGAGCCGCAACAGAGATGTCCTGGCGCGCCACGGAGCCCTCGAATTAGCTCTCACGGGCACACAAGAGCTCTCAGAAGCACACTCGCCGCATCGGTGATCGGGACGAGCTGGCGTTGCTGAAGTTCTTGGCCGGCGACGACGACATTCTCGCTGGCCACATTAAGTAGCAGGAGCTGGTCGACGGCTTGATGAAGCTACTCGAGATCAGCGATGCCTCAGTTGACAAGGCGACCGACCTTGTCGAGCAACTCATGGGTGGTGAAGGAGGAGGAGGAGGAGGAGGAGGAGGAGGAGGACGCCGGGTGGAAAATGCTGCATGAGCAGAGTAGTGCCTCGGGGATGACGCTGGCAGCGGCCGTCGAGGATTTGATGGGTGACTTGAGGAAGCTTTGGATCGAGCGTGAGCAGGAGGTGGAGGAATCCGTGGCTGCTTTCAAACAAAGTCGTGAGGAATTGAAGGAGCTTGTAAGTGCATCTAGTGCCCTTAGTGATTTTGGTGTATTGAAGACTTATAGGTTAAGGGACTAATGTATTTATGAGTGTACATAGGTATATAAGTCTATGAGGAGTTTGAGATTTACAGAGAAAGTCGACCCCTAAAAATGAAGTTCTTCGACTGTAGACTTTGATATTCTGAAGACTTTCTGAAGACTTTGAAAGTGAAGAAATTGGTGTGACCTTGAAGACTTGGTATTCATTTGAGGAACATGAAGCGTCTTTTGTTTTCGTAGTTTCGCTTTCTTTCTTGAGTCATAGGAAACACCGCATCGTTAAAGGGGTCGAGGAAATACGAAGGAAAAATTTCCATGTGATGCTCAACTCAAAATCATACACCTACCAATCCTTCGGTGAAGCCTTTGAAATCTCATACAGTTCAGTCAATTTCTTCAAAGGATGAGACGAAGTTCTTCCGTCGCCGAGGAATTTGTTCGACCGAGGAGTTAGGAATTCGCCATGGATTGCCTACACAAAGGAGGAACATGATAGCCCGAGGAATTTGAGAGTCAAATTTCCGATCGCTGCTTTTCAAGCTTCTTGCCACCTGTCCCAAAATATCTTATCCACCTAACGGTCATATCATTGAATGGCATTTATGTCTTATCATGTCGGGCTGCTCTCTAGGCTATAAATAGCCGCCCCCTACAACCACTAGCTGGTTGGCTGGTCCGAGAGAACTTGACACTTGTCATTTGAGAGCAACCCGTCCTCCAAGGACTTTGAGCGAAAATCATCGAGTGAGGAAAAACCAAAAACCAAACCCCTACAAACCCAAAGTGATTGAGCATCACTGAAGAGATTGATCCTGCGTGGATCCGACGCTTGTTACCTTTGGAGACTATGCTTCTTCCAGACGGTTAGGCGTCATGGTCTAGAGCATCCAAGAGGAATAGTGGATCGCCGAGTGACCAAGTCTGTGAAGGTTTGGAAGTCGCCTGAAGACTTATCACGAGTGATTGGACGAGGTCTGTGTGACCTTAGTTCAAGGAGAATACGGTGAGGACTTGGTGTCCTGAGCTGCGTGCTCAGCGACTGGGTGTCTGGGACTGTGTGTCCTCGAGTTTAAATACTCAGCCGCTCCAACCAGACGTACAACTGAGACAACAGTTGGAATTGTTCTACCAAATCATTGTTCTTCACCAACCTAACTGGTTCTATTTCCTCAACTCTTTCATTTCCTTATTACTGTGTTGAGTGTTCATTCATATCTGTGTTTGAAGACTTTGACTGAAGACTTTCTCAATTTCCTCAGTTCATTTTCTTTAGTCTGTTTGTCTTCATCTTGCGCTATCCTGTGTTTATGCTTTCTGTACTCTTTGATTGTCTTCATTTCATCATGATGACCATGTCCGCATTCTATTATGCTTACTTCTGAGTACTTATTCCGCTGCAAGTAGTTCTTCACTTAGGAATTTCCTCGCCGGCAAATTCCTCATTGAAGAATTCATAAAAATCGCCTATTCACCCCCCTCTAGTCGATATAACGCACTCTCAATTGGATTCAGAGCAAGGTACTCCCTTGTTCTGTGTGATTTTGGTTTAACCACCTGGAGTTTTAGTTATGTCGACCGCAGGTATGATCAAGGTCTCAGCTGGGTGTCCTACCATTGATGGGACGGACTACCCCTACTGGAAGAACAAGATGCGAATGCATCTTGAGGCAATTGACAACGATCTCTGGTATGTTGTGGAAAATGGTGTTCCCTCTGTCACACCTTCTCTGAATGCTGCCGATGTGAAGAGATTCAAGCAACTCGATTCTCAAGCGAAGAATATCATATGTGGCCATCTGAGCAAAGGACAACATGGAAGAGTGAGTGCTTTGGAAACTGCTAAGCTCATCTGAGTCTCAACTCAGCGTGACTCTCGAGTTGATGTTCTTCGCAATCTCTTCAACCGCTTCAAAAGATTCGACAACGAAAATGTTCAACAAACCTTCGATCGCCTCACTGACATCTCAAATGAGCTTCAAGCGCTTGGTGCCACTGACATCACCGACCATGAGGTGGTGAAGAAGTTGTTGAGATCGCTTGATTCCTCATTTGACACTCCGCACCGATGATACAAGAGCGTCGCGACTACAAGTCACTTGATCCAGCTGATATCCTCGAGAGGCTAAATACTCATGAGTTCCAAATTGCTGAAAAGAGAGATCTCTATGGTTCTAACTATGAAAAATCACGTGCCTCAAGGCCAAGGCTGTGTCTCAATCTGATTGTGAAGACTCGTAGTAGCCTTGGAGATCCCAAGAATTGAGCCAGAGCTAGCACCGCCGCGAAGAAATTCCGAAGTTCTCAAGACGTGGTCGCTGGAAAATCCTCAAGGAGCAGTGATTCCTCATCCAAAGGACTATAAGAGAAGACTTTGCCACAAATGCAAGAAACCTGGTCACTACATTCAAGATTGTCCTCAGTGGGAAAAGGAATTAAAGAAGAAGAAATACAAGGATTAGAGTTCTGATGACGCTTTGAAGAAGAAGAAATCGTCGAAATATTCATCATCAAATCCTCAAAGCCTTCTTCTCACAAGAAGAGCAGCTCCAAAAGGCTCGGGCATTCATTGGCAAGGAAATGGACTCAAGCTGAATCGAGGAACATGAGGAAGAGGAGGCATCGAAGAATCTGAGTCCGTGTGGCGAGTCCGGCTCGCCATCGCTTTCGCCCGAGAAGTCCATCTTCAACATCAAGAAAATGAACTCACCAACAAAGCTGATGAAGATAGTGATGACTACGCCCCACCTTTTGCTTCATGGCAAAGGGTGCCAAGGTACTCAAATATACCTCCTCCGAATCTAGTGAAAATGAATCATGAAGATCTAAAGCCCAGCTACTCAAAACTTGCTAAGATTGCTCTAAAACAACAAAGGGCTTTTGAAAAGGTTCAAAACATGCTAGATAAAAGTGATGATATGTTGGGTGAAGAAATGGATCGCACTAAAGCCCTGACTGAAAATCTTCAGAGACTTCAGTCTAGGTTTGACAGCCTTCAAAGTCATTGAGGGAGTCCTGGATTAGGGGGTGTCCGGATAGCCGGACTATCATCATCAGTCGAACTATCATCTGCCGGACTATCGTCATCGACCGGACTCCAAGACTATGAAGATACAAGATTGAAGACTTCCCCCCGTGTCCGGATGGGACTTTCCTTGGCGTGGAAGGCAAGCTTGGAGATACGGATATGTAGATCTCCTACCATGTTAACCGACTCGATGTAACCCTAGCCCTCTCCGGTGTCTATATAAACCGGATGGCTCTAGTCCGTAGGACACAACATCAACAACCCTTACAATCATACCATAGGCTAGCTTCTAGGGTTTAGCCTCCTTGATCTCGTGGTAGATCCACTCTTGTAAACATCCACAATATCAATATCAATCGAGCAGGATGTAGGGTTTTACCTCCATCAAGAGGGCCCAACCTGGTAAAACATCGTGTCCCTTGTCTCCTGTTACCATCCGCCTAGACGCACAGTTCGGGACCCCTACCCGAGATCCGCCGGTTTTGACACCGACATTGGTGCTTTCATTGAGAGTTCCTCCGTCGCCACCGATAGGCTTGATGGCCTCTTCAATCAACAACGACGCAGTCCTGGGTGAGACTTTTCTCCCGGACAGATCTTCAGATTCGGGCGGCTTCGCAGATCAAGGGCCAACTCACTTGGCCATCCGAGCAGATCGAAGCTACGCCCCGGCCGTCGTGTCAGGTTTGAAGCCTAAACTTCACGGCCGATATCCGGGGACTTGATCTTCGATGGATCTGAGCCACACCGAAGCGTGCCGCGCTGTCACGATGGGCATGACCTAACTCGCCACGGACAACAACTTGGAGGCCGCACACGAATCCGCTTGACCCATAGTCCGGAGCCGATCGCCGGATCAAGGACGGATGGCTGGACACCGCCGAGCTGCAACTTCTACGGCGATGGAGCCAACACTTACCTTGTCCCACATCAAGCTCATGACTCCGAGGTGCCGGACTCTCCGCGGACTCAACCACCGCGCCCCTACCAATGAATCCGATTGGGCGCCGATCATGGAATCCACCATCGGGACATCTTTCAGACTCGCCTTCGGGTGACATTATAAATTCATCAAGCATCTCTCGCTATCCGAGAACCCTGGCGAACTACGGCCGTGGTGGTTGGGACGCGACGACGAAGAAATTCAGAGCCCACCCACCACCCACTTCAGAGCCACCGCCGACGATTTAACCGACGATTGACCACGACTCAAGACATCGACGGTATGGACGATGATGCCGAGACTACTAAGAACCAAAGGCTTACAGACACCGGAAGACCACCTCACATATCGACATATACATGGTGGACACCCCAAAAGATGGGGACGGCGAAGAAGCAGCGGAGGCCGATTCCTTAAAGAAACAGCCCAAGCGCCGACGCCGGCCGCGCCATTTAAATCCCGCCACGGCCAGAATGGAGATTCGCACAGAGATAATAACACCCCGTAAAGTGCCGAAGACAACTCCCTCCAAAGACGATCCAGCGCAGGAGGAGGCGGCAAGCCCTCACGAGAGGGCGGCATTTAAGAGGTCGAGGATGACAATTACTTACCTCCTCCGGAGACGAGGCAAGCCTCGACGACGATTTAATTCGTCGTGCTCGAGGATCCCGTCGAACAAGAGCGTTTTAGACGCAGGCTAATAGCCACGGCAAATAGCCTAAAGAAAAGCAGCAACAACTTCAAGCTGATCAAGACCCATCGCCGACGGATGGACCGAGGTCCTCGCGTCAAGAGTATGAACTCGAATGCCCTCCAAAAGTTACCCAAAACGCAAGTTGCTCCCCGATTAGAGGAGGAAGCGTACAAACCTGCATCACCAGCGCACAATACGGCAGATCGACCACCCGTGGTCAGCGACAGAGAGGCGTGCAAGCCCTCCACCAAAACCGCACCCGGCATCACTCAAAAGCATGAAGCCACGGGGAACGCTACGACTTAAGAGATATATTTGGAGGACAAGGCAAGACAATCCAGATCTATCTATGGATCACGTGGCGCCCTAAGACCCACGATTTAATACCGCGCGGATACAACTACTCCGCCGGGCCGAACACAGCAGATAACGCCTTCGAGCTACGCCGCGATATCGCTCAATACAGAGGCGCCAGACACCCGCTTATGCTTCATCGACGAAGTAATGGATCATCAAATCCCAAGGGTTTAAACCCGTTAATATCGAATCCTAAGATGGCACAACAGACCCCGCGATTTGGATTGAGGATTATCTCCTCCATATACACATGGCCCGCGCGAAGATCTTCACGCCATCAAATATCTCCCGCCAAAGCTCAAAGGACCAGCCCGGCATTGGCTTAACAGCCTGCCCGCAGAGTCAATTGATGTTGGAGGACACGAAGCCGCATTCTCGACAACTTCCGTGGCACGATAAAGCGACCACCGGATGCGATGACCTAAGCCACATAATCCAGCAGCCGATGAATCGCCAGCAATTCTGGACACGGTTCTTAACAAAGAAAAATCAAATCGCCGACCGTCCGGATGCAGAGGCCCTCGCTGCCTTCAAACATAACATCCGCGACGAGTGGCTGGCCCGCACCTAGGACAGAGAAGCCGAAATCCATGGCAGCCCTCACATCACTCATGACCCGCTTCAGGCGGGAGAGGATAGCTGGCTAGCTCGCAGAATAACCTCAAAAAAACGCGCCGGCAGTCCGGATACCAAGGACCGCAATGGCAGGTTGCGTCGAAACAAAACAAACGCCGATTAACGGCGACAAGAATGAGGATACGGCAATCAACGCCGGATTCCGAGGCTCCAAACCCGTCAACGGAAGAAGCCATTCAAAAGAACCACTCCGGCCCGTCCCAATTTGGACCGAATACTCGACCGCCTCTGTCAAATACATGGAACCCCGGAAAGGCCAGCTAACCACACCAACAGAGATTGTTGGGTATTCAAGCAGGCAGGCAAATTAATCGCTGAAAACAGTGACAAGGGTCTACACAGCGATGACGAGGAAGAGACCCGGCCGCCGAACAACAGAGGACAAAAGGGATTCCCCCCTCAAGTTCGGACGATAAACATGATATACGCAACGCATATCCCCAAGAGGGAGCGGAAGCGTGCACTAAGGGACGTATACACGATGGAGCCAGTCGCCCCAAAATTCAACCCATGGTCCTTTTGCCCGATCACTTTCGATCGAAGAGACCATCCGACCAGTATCCGCCATGGCGGATTCGCCGCATTGGTTTTAGACCCAATATTCGATGGATTTCACCTCACGAGAGTCCTGATGGACGGCGGCAGAGCTGAACCTGCTTCATCGAGATACAAGCGCAAGATGGGCATAGACCCTTCAAGGATTAAACCTACAAATACAACCTTCAAAGGCGCCATACCGGTGTCGAGGCCAATTGTACAGGCTCGATTACACCGAAGTGGTCTTCGGATCCCGGATAATTTCGGAAGCGAAGAGTTAATCTTCGACATAGTCCCGTTCCGCAGCGGCTATCAGGCTCTGCTCGAACGAACCGCAACGCGGTGCCGCATTATGCATACCTTAAGCTCAAGATGCCAGGCCCTCGTGGAGTCATCACGGTCAATGGAAACACGGAACGCTCCCTCCGAACGGAGGAACATACAGCGGCTCTCGCGGCAAAAGTATAGAGCAGCCTTTTAAGGCAATTTTCGAGTCCGCCGTTAAACGACCGACACGCCAAACGCGCCGGAGCAACATCAACCAAGACCACCTGCACGCCCGAGCATCGCAGTAGCAATGCGGCCTCAACCCCAGCCCTCGCAAAATTGTAGGACAAACTCTCCGCGTACATAATTACGCCTTGGAGATACCATGGGCATAGGGGGAAAGGCACAACCACAACAGACCTAGAGTGCGGTTCGACCACACCAGGGGCTCCCAAGTGTGTCGCTTTTTTCTTTTATTTTTCTCTTTTTATACAGAACTCTGTCCGTGGCGACCTGCCGAACTCATGATGCAACAGCCAGGGAAGGACAAAGGCCACGCATTTAACACTCGTGGTCTCCATCACGAGCATTAAATTTGTTAAATACAACATTCATGCCTACCCTGGAGGGAGACGCCTTTAATTCGTCCAATCCTTGCTTTCTGCACTATTTGTATCATTCCGCACTCATAGCATATCTTCTCTAATAAAATGCAGAACTTTTTGCTTATAATTGCATTACCTTATATATATATATATATATATATATATATATATATATATATATATATATATATATATATATATATATATATATATATATATATATATATATATATATATATATATATATATATATGTTCATTTCTTACATGTTGCATCCGTACATTTTGGTACGGCCAAATACACCAGGGGCTTATGTTCTCCGCATTATGGTGTGATAAAGTCCGCACACTTTCACAAGTGCGGCACCCCGAACTTATAGCATTATATGAATCGGCTCCGAATCATGTCTTGGGTCAATAGTTGGGTTTGCCCGGCTCCCATGTTTGGCACCTTACGTTCCGTTCTATCGGCTAAGGTAGCACTGGGAGAACCACTGCGATTGCGCCCCGGTTGAGCCGGGTTAACGCCTCAGTGGAGAAAGCTAAAACTGACTGTCATGATAAGGCGAGAGACTGGTCGCTGTTCGAGAGGTCCTTTCGGGTCCTTAAAGACCTACGCCGCTTCGAGCAAAGCTCCGGACAAAGTCCGACGAAGGCGTGGATAGCGCCCCAATTCGGTCCTCCGAATACTAGGGGCTTCGCCGAAATTTAAAATTATAGAATTCTATGGCTAAGTGAGAATGTTCAAGCACTATAAGTCCGGTTGCCTTGTTCGTTGTGTTGAGCGCCTCCCTCGATGGACCCAAAAATGGGAACTAGGGTGCTCAAGTTTATCCCGAACACCCCAAAGACTCGTGGCATGGGGGCTGAAGCCGACGACTTGCCATCTCTCGATTTAATAAACGACGCACATAAGGTAATATTTTAAATTAACAAGCGTTGCTTAGCGATATGAACAAAGTTTTCAGCGCACAGGATAACATATTGCGAATTTACTCAATAATTACATCCACGGGCACTCATCCGCAATCTTATGGGCACCCTTCAGACAGTCTTATAGTAGATTTCGGCGACGATATTCCTTGCCCGGGCGGCGCGTCGAGATTAGCTTCTCCGCATCCAGCCTGCCCCAATGCACCTTTTGCGGGCAAGGGCCGGACGAGCACCTTCAATACAAAGCGGAGCGCTTGATAACCTCCATCCAGGCACGCGATCCACCAGCCGTCGACGAGGCAAGTAGCTCCTGTGCATGGCCTCTCCAGCCACAGGCGGACTATGAGGCCCTTCATGGCCTGCTCGCCACCTTGTGAAGCTCGACCAGCTGCTTCACTGGTCGCTAGGGGCACCGGATGGCCGGCCTCAAAGATACCGAGACCGAAGACCTTCTCCGTTGAGCTCCCCTCCTCGGCTTGGTAGAATGCGGTGGCATCAGACACGCTGCGAGGCAGATCTGCAAACGCCCCTGGAGAGCTCCGAATTCGGGTAAGTAACACGTAATTTACATTCACATGCTTGCTTTGCATGAAAAATGCCTTACCCGCCGCTATCTTCCTCATCAACTCAATCTCTGAAGGGACTTATGGGCATCGGCTTTGGCAGTTTGGCACTTTCGAGAGCCGAGGCAAGCTCGGACTCTCGAGTCTTTGAGTCACGCCCAAACTCTCATGCTTTTCCATGAGAGCCCGGAGCTCTTGCTGAACCACCGCCACCCGCGCCTCTTGCTTTTCTCGCTCTGCCTGCCTGTGGCCGCATTATGCTCGTCATGACACGGCCTCCTTCGTGGTCGCCACCTCGCTCGTGGCCCCCTGCAGCACCCATGTTATCCTTGTTATTTTTGTTGCAACCTAAATCCTTTTCTCAGAAGGTACAAGTTCAAAGTGGTGTTACTCAACTTCTTTGTCCTGAGCTGCTTCTGGCGCGCCGAGCTCTTGTTCGGACCGCCGAGCTCTGCTTCAAAGCACCGACCTCCGCAGCGGCGGGCAGAGGTCAGCAGCAGCCTGCAACCCATATTGACATATTTTTTAGCAACCCTGCAGATATCTTCTTTTTTTCAGATCCTCCGTCCGCTTTTCTTTCCGAACACCGAACCGAGCATCGGGGCTACCGTCTATGCGGTATTACATTGCATATTTTAACTTCTTACCTCAAAGCCCGATAGAAGGCTACCGCAGCTTCGGTCAGCCCGCTCTTGGCGAAGCTGCACTTTTCAATCACCGCACTCATAATAGTGCGGTGTTCTTCCTCGATGGAAGCGCTCTGCAGCGCCTCAACAAATTGCCCGGCGCCCGGTTGGGCGGAAGCCGCCGGCGAACGGTCTTGCCCTTCGCTCGAAGGGCGCCGCCGGACTCCGGAACCACTGCGGGTTCGATATGGAGTCCGCGCAAAGTCCGGAGGACGCCTTGTGGCGCCTCGAGCCTCCCCGATGGGTCCTTCTTGGGATCCCACCTCGGCGTCCTCGGTGTCGCGGGGTGGAGGCGGGCGGATGGAGTCTACATCCGACGGAGCCAACGGCCCGCTTGATGAAGCGGGAGATCATCACCGGCCGGACTACAGCAGCATGCGGCATCGAATGACACTATGTGACGCAGAAAAGAGATTATAATTCATTCAGAACCGGATACTTACGATCTCGCCGGAGGCCTGGCCCTTGAAGGCCATTCTTCCTCGCCAACGTTGATGTTGGCGGAGCTGTCCGAGGAATAGTCCTTCCCTCTTGACCCTTCGGCCTCCCCCGCTGGGGAAGCCTTCCTCTTCCTCTCTCCCTCCTCCGAGAGAGTCCTCTTCTCCTCCTCATTTTCGGGGAGGAGTCCGCCCGAGTCGCCGGACACCTGAAAACGGGCACTCTTCGAGCACCCGTGGCCTCCTTCTTGTTTTCTTCTCCGGCACCACGTGCGGTGCGGAACCAGCAGCCTCGCTAGACGAAGCGCTCATCGGATTTTTTGGCATAGGAGCCGGACAGATAATCTGTTCCGCCTTCCTCATCCAGTCCTGTCAAAGGAAAAGGGGAAATTAAAACCCGCATAGAGTCAAACTATGAAAAGCAAGTGTCCCGTAAAGGGGTAGAATCACTTACCTCGTTGGCTTGGCGCTGCGAGCGAAATCCGCGATCTTCAGTCACGGATGCGGGGGCTTCGGCGCCCTTGAACAGCACCCTCCAGGCACCTTCGTACGTCGTGTCGAAGAGCCCGCTCAGCGCCTGGTGCTGTTCCGGATCGAACTCCCACAGATTGAATGCCCGCTCTTGGCATGGGAGAATCCGGCGGACGAGCATGACTTGGACCACGTTAACCAGCCTGAGCTTCTTCACCAGCTTCTGGATACAGGCTTGGAGTCCCGTCAGCTCCTCCGAACTACCCCACATCAAGCCCTTCTCTTTCCAGGAGGTGAGCTGCGTGGGGATGCCAGATCTAAACTCGGGGGCCGCCGACCATGTAGGGTCACGCGGCTCGGTGATATAGAACCACCCCGACTGCCACCCCTTGACGAATTCCACGAAGGCCCCTTCGAACCAAAGGACATTGGGCATCTTGCCAAACATGGCGCCTCCGCACTCCGCTTGAGTGCCCTTCACTACCTTCGCTTGACATTGAAGGTCTTGAGCCACAAGTCAAGTGGGGCGGATGCAGAGGAAGGCCTCGCACACGACGATAAAACGCCGAGATGTTGAGGATGAAGTTCGCGCCGGATCATGGAAATCCAGGCCATAGTAGAACATGAGCCCCGGACAAAGGGGTGAAGTGGAAAGCCCATCTGCGGAGGAAGTGGGAAGGAAACGACCCTCTCATGAGGCCTGGGGTGGGGATGAGCTGCCCCTCGTCGGGCAGCCGGTCTTGTGATGTCATTTGGAGAGGTATCCGCGCCCGCGCAGTTTGGCGATGTGCTCCTCCTTAACGGTGGAGGCCAACCATTTACCTCCCGCTCCGGACATGGTCGGAGAAGGTTGAGACGAGATGCGCGAACTTGGGCGCTGGAGCTCGAAAAGCTTGGAGATGGATAAGCAAAGGAGGAAGAAGGCGAGGTGAGAAGGTAAATCCTTATCCCTTATATGGGCGGGCGAAGTCTGTCGCCCCCACCGCCCGGTAAAACTCGCTTATCTCCCAAGCGCCACCATCAATGGCGCGTTGGGTTACCCACGTCCGTATTGATGAGAATCCGGATTAAGGGGAAACACGATCTCTGCTCGACAAGACGTGCGAGGAAACCGCTTCGCTAAATGCTACCGAGGTGGTAAAGTAAAAACAATTCAAGTAATGGCTTGGTAGTGGTGCGACTTCATGCCACAAAAACGCCAAGAGATTGAATTTGTGTATATATTATTATTCTCTCTACGGTGGAATGTGGAATTTATTTTGCGAGCGGACACTATCCCGGTGTTCACAATCTTCTATCATTCGGAGGAGGAACCCGCCTTGCAATGCCAAGCAAGATACGCGCGGACTTATCGTCATTGAAGCCTGGTTCAGGGCTACTAAGGAGTCCTGGATTAGGGGTGTCCGGATAGCGGACTATCATCATCACCGAACTATCATCTGCGGACTATCATCATCGACCGGACTCCAAGACTATGAAGATACAAGATTGAAGACTTCCCCCCGTGTCCGGATGGGACTTTCCTTGGCGTGGAAGGCAAGCTTGGCGATACGGATATGTAGATCTCCTACCATTGTAACCGACTCTATGTAACCCTAGCCCTCTCTGGTGTCTATATAAACCGGATGGCTCTAGTCCGTAGGACACAACATCAACAACCCTTACAATCATACCATAGGCTAGCTTCTAGGGTTTAGCCTCCTTGATCTCGTGGTAGATCCACTCTTGTAAACATCCACAATATCAATATCAATCGAGCAGGACGTAGGGTTTTACCTCCATCCAGAGGGCCCAAACCTGGGTAAAACATCGTGTCCCTTGTCTCCTGTTACCATCCGCCTAGACGCACAGTTCGGGACCCCCTACCCGAGATCCGCCGGTTTTGACACCGACAGTCATCATAACACTCTCTTGTCTGATCATGAGAAACTTTCTTATGAATTTCTTCAAAGAAAGCAAGATCTTGAGAAGCTAAGAGTGAGTTATGAAGATCTTCAGAAGGAGCGCGATTCATTACTTGCTCCACAAATCAGCGCTTCTCAGGAAGAATTTGTTCCTCCATGCTTAAAGTGCATTGAACGTGAATCTGCTAATTCTTCACCTGAATGTTCAAATGCTTCAACTGTTACAAATTCTTCACCTGCCTCTGCTATCACTAATTCCTCATCTGAGGACATTGCTAGTATCACTGACGATGCAGGGCTGAAGGAATTGTACATGACAGTATGTACAAAAGCCTCAAAGGGCATCGAGACTTTTGTGATGTGCTTAAAAGCAGATCCTCAACAGAACCCTAGGAAAGAGGGTATTGCCTTTGAGAGGAAACTCAATGCTGATGGAACATATTGGAAGCCCGAGCGGATCCCAAAACCTCATGGGTTGCTGCAAAGGGACCTCCAGCTGATCCATCTAACTTATCCGCTTTACATGCGAATCTCCTCATTCTTCCGATGAGTCATTTGACTCAACTATAAACTGTTCAAAAATCAGAATGGTGAAGTATTTGCTAGATATGTTGGCACTAACTGCAGGAACGGTTCCCCTATGAAGAAAATCTGGGTTCCCAAGAAGTGCCTTGAAAGTCTTCAGGTGAATGTCCTCATGACACCACCTGTGAAGAATAGGAACCCCAGATCAAACTCTTCATATGGACCAAATTCTTCATATGGATCCAAGTCCTCATACGGACCAAATTCCTCACGTGGATCAAATTCCTCACATGGATCAAAGTCCTCATATGATTATCATCGTGCTAACAACTCTGTTTCGCAGGGTAGAGCTAAGGGCTATGAATATGTGCATTATTCTTCAAACCAATATGTTAATAAGTCCTCGAAGAATTTCTATGCTTATTCATATGCTTACCCTAACCTCTCTTATGTGAAACGAAATGGATTGGCCTCTATGCCACCATTCTCATATGGAGCTCGCAGAGTGATGAACTCTTTGCCACCCCTTCAGATGTGGGTGGTGAAGAAAAAGAACTAATCTCTTCTGCAGGGTCAGGTCTCCGGGCGTGCTTTAAACGTCTCAAGAATTTGTTGGGGCTCGACAAAGGTGCTCGAAAGGACGCAGCTAATCATGAAGAAATGAACTTTCATTTCACACGCCCTCATCTTGCTTATCTCGTTATAATCGCCTGATGAAATTCATCGATGAACTTGATATCATATTCTTCACCGATGAAGTATATGAGATCGTAAGTTGCACTAATTCATCTGCAGGATGATCAACCCAAAGCCAATGAGTGGGTCCTCGATAGTGGATGTACAAATCACATGACCGGTGACAAGAATCTATTGATGGATACTCCTTATCACCGCCACATCTGAAGCATATCATCTTTGCTAACAAAGGCAAAAGTCGTATTGGGTCTTGGTAAGGTTGCGATCTCTAAGGACATACACATGGACAAAGTCATGCTTGTTGAGTCCTTAGGATACAACCTCATGTCGATCTCAACGCTTTGTGATCTTGAAATGGTTGTTGTCTTTGGCAAGTATCGTTGTGTTGTGATCATGGAAGTCGACAATTCCAAAGTCTTCAAGGCTTTAGGAGAGGAGACTTGTATATTGTTGATTTCTCTACAGGACCACAACCAGCCGTGTGTCTACTTGCAAAAGCTTCGTAAGGCTGGCTATGGCATCGTCGACTTGGTCACGCAGGCATGAGGAATTTGCACACGCGAAGAAGAAGCATGTCATTGGCATTGAGAATGTCAAATTCCTCAAGGATCACTTGTGTGGAGCCCGTGAAGCTAGAAAATGACCAACGCCAAGCATCCAAATAAGACTATCATGACCACTACTCGTCCATTCAATTGCTTCACATGGACCTCTTTGGTCCTAATCATTACTCAGCAATACTAATGATGCATCTCTATATGGCTTTGTTATTGTTGATGATTACTCTCGTTACACATGGGTACACATTGTTACTTACAAAAATGAAGTGCAGGAAGTCTTCAAACGATTTTCCTCGAGGGCTTCAACTAACTTTGGTGTGAAGATCAGACACATCAAGAGTGACAATGGAACTGAGTTCAAGAATTCCTGTCTTGATGCCTATCTTGATGAACTTGGTATTACTCATGAGTTATCTGCTCCCTATACTCCTCAGCAAAACGGCGTCGTGGAGCGCAAGAACATAACTCTTGTTGAGATGGCTCGCACTATGCTTGATGAATACAAACGCCTAGTCATTTTTGGATTGATGCAATTGATACCGCGTGCCACATCATCAATAGAGTACATCTTCACAAATTCTTCAAGAAGACTGCCTATGAACTCCTCACTGACAAGAAACCCAATGTGAGTTATTTCAAAGTCTTCGGTGCTAAATGTTGGATTAGAGATCCTCATCACAATTCTAAATTTGCACCGAAAGCACATGAATGTTTTATGCTTGGTTACGGAAAGGACTCGCACACCTACAGAGTCTTCAACATCGCACTTCACAAGATTGTTGATACTGTAGATGTGCGGTTCGATGAAACTAATGGCTCGCAAAGAGAGCACGTACCTTCTATGTTAGATGAACCAGCTCCTGAGGAATCTATCAAGTTCAAGGCAACTGAGGATGTCATTCCTACTGAAGAATCTGCTGAAGAATTCATTCCGACGCCGAAGAACGCCGAGTGATGCACTGAAGATAATGTCAAGACAATGGTGTCAAGAAAATGCTGATCAAATTCCTCGACGACAACCAGCTCATCCTCGCGTTGCAAAAGAAGTGCAAGTTGACAAGATCATCGATGACATTGAAGCGCCAAGTCCTCTCACACGCTCAAAAGCTTCACATTTATCTAACTTTTGTGGGCACTATGCTTTTGTCTCTATCACAGAGCCCACTAAGGTAGATGAAGTATTTCGAGCCCGAGTGGATTCAGGCCATGCAAGAAGAATTACATCGATTCGAGCTCAACAATGTGCTGGAACTGGTCAAACGTCCAGATCCTCGCAAGCATAATATCATTGGCACAAAGTGGATCTACCGCAACAAGCAAGATGAAAATGGTCTTGTGGTGAGGAATAAGGCATGACTTGTAGCTCAAGGCTACACACAGGTTGAAGGAATTGATTTCGATGTAACTTTTGCACCTGTTGCTAGAATTGAGGCTATTCGCATATTACTTGCTTACGCTAACCATCATAATATCATCTTATATAAAATGGATGTGAAAAGTGCATTCCTCAATGGTAAGCTCGAGGAAGAAGTATATGTTGCTCAACCCCCAGGTTTTGAAGATCCAAAGAATCCCGACAAAGTCTTCAGACTCAACAAGGCCCTCTATGGTCTCAAACAGGCCCCACGGGCGTGGTATGATACATTGAAGGAATTCTTCGTGAAGAATGGCTTCACACTCGGTTCACTCGACCCTACTCTCTTTACTAAATCATATGATGGTGAACTGTTTCTGTGCCAAATATATGTTGATGATATTATCTTTGGCTGTACGGACCAACGTTATAGTGATGAATTTGCCTATATGATGAGTGAAGAATATCAAATCTCTATGATGGGAGAGTTGAAATTCTTCTTAGGTCTTCAAATTCTTCAACTACACAATGGCATATTCATATCTTAGGAGAAATACCTCAAAGATGTCCTGAAGAAATTCGGCATGCAAGATTGCAAAGGCGTCAAAATTCCTATGCCCACAAATGGCCATCTATGCATCGATGAAAATGGTATTGACTTGATCACAAGGTATACCGCCCATGATTGGTTCTTTATTGTCCTTATGTGCATCTAGGCCAGATATAATGCTTAGTGTTTGCATGTGTGCCCGATTTCAAGCTACACCAAGGAATCACACCATAAGGCCGTGAAGCATATTCTTCGATATCTAGCTCACACACCAACACTAGGATTATGGTACCCCAAGGGCTCTACTTTTGATCTCATTGGATATTCGACTCGACTATGCTGGTGATCGTGTGACCGCAAGTCAACATCTCGTACTTGTCATTTCCTCGACGATCTTTCGTCTGTTGGTCCTCAAGCAACAGAACTGCGTCACCGCTTCATCTGCGGAAGCTGAATACATTGTCTGCTGGCTCTTGTTGTGCTCAATTGCTGTGGATGAAGCAAACTCTCAAGGACTATGGCATCAACGTGAAGAATGTGCCTCTCTACTGTGACAATGAGAGTGCCATCAAGATTTCTCACAACCAAGTTCAGCACTCGAAGACAAAGCACATTCAAAATCGTCATCATTTTCTTCATGATCATGTGTTGAAGGGCAATGCACCACAGAATACCGATTGTGATGGCAATGCGAGCACAAACAAGTAGGGAGTACTGTATATGCATCAAGGCTCCCTATCCCCGACTGTTTCTGGGTTGTGTGGGAAGGACCCTCCTATCGCAGTCACTCACTTGGCGATGGTTCGGAACGCCATCGCGGAAAGGGGTTAAAAACTGTTTTTATAGCACCTCGTTGTACCAGTGTCATGCCATCTTTTAATTTTTCTTTAAATAGTTTGGCATTTTCATAAGCTTCGTTTACCCATTCATCTAGTGAGCTAATATCAAATAACCTATTTTCACCGGCTAGTTTGAAATCATAGTTGAGTTCTTTAATTTCCCAATATGCTTTAGGTTCTAACTCAAGAGGCAAATGACAAGATTTTCCATAAACCATTTTATAAGGAGACTTACCCATAGGATGTTTATAAGTTGTTCTGTAGGACCAAAGTGCATCATCCAATTTCTTAGACCAATTCTTTTGGGACCTATTGACAGTCTTTGGTAATATTATTTTTATTTCTCTATTGCTAAGTTCAACTTGATCACTAGATTGAGGATGATAGGGTGATGCAATTCTATGGTTACCATCATATTTAGCAAGCATTTTATGGAAAGCACCATGGATAAAGTGTGAACCACCATCAGTCATTAAATATCTAGGGACTCCAAACCTTGGGAAAATAACGTCTTTAGGCATTTTAATGGAAGTGTTGTGATCAACACTACTAGTTGGAATAGCTTCTACCCACTTAGTAACATAATCAACAGCAACCAAAATATGAGTATATCCATTAGAGGAAGGAAAGGTCCCAGATAATCAAAACCCCAAACATCAAATGGTTCAACAGCAAGTGAATAATTCATAGGCATTTCTTGACGCTTACCGATATTACCAATTCTTTGACATTAATCACAAAATAAAACAAACTTCCAGGCATCCTTGAAGAGAGTACGCCAATAAAAACCAGATTGCAATACCTTATGAGCAGTTCTATCTCCTGCATGATGTCCTTCATAAGCTTCGGAGTGACATTTCCATAGGATTTGTTCTTATTCATGCTCAGGTACACAATGTTTAATAATACTGCCTACTCCTTTATAAAGATGTGGGCCATCCCAAAAGTAATGTCTTAAATCGTAGAAGAATTTTTTCTTTTGTTGGTATGTGAAACTAGGTGGTATATATTTAGCAACAATGTAATTAGCATAGTCAGCATACCAAGGAGTGTTATGAGAAACATTTATTGCAGAAAGTTATTCATCAGGAAAGCTATCATCAATACGTAGTGCGTCATCAAGAATATTTTCCAACCTAGACAAGTTATCAGCTACGGGGTTCTCAACTCCTTTTCTATCAGTAATATGTAAATCAAATTCTTGTAGCAAAAGAACCCACCTAATGAGTCTAGGTTTAGCATCTTTCCTTTCCATAAGATATTTTATAGCATCATGATTAGTGTGCATAGTTACTTTAGAATCACCAATATAAGATCTGAATTTATCACAAGCAAACACAACTGCTAAAAATTCTATTTCGGTAGTTGCATAATTTTGTTGAGCACTGTCTAGAGTTTTACTAGAATAATGAATAACATTTAATTTTTTATCAACTCTCTGTCCTAGAATAGCACTAACATCATACTCACTAGCATCACACATAATTTCAAAAGGCAAGTTCCAATCAGGTGGGTGTACTATAGGTAAAGAAGTTAAGGCTTTGTTAAGTGTTTCAAAGGCTTCTACACAATCATCATTAAAAACAAATGGAACATCCTTTTGTAAAAGATTTATAAGATGCCTAGAAATTTTAGAGAAGTCTTTAGTAAATTTCCTATAGAAACCAGCATGACCAAGGAAATTACGAATACCTTTAATATCTCTAGGACATGGCATTTTCTCAATTGCATCAACTTTATCTCTATCCACCTCAATACTTTGTTCAGAAATTTTATGCCCCAAGATACCTTCAGTAATCATAAAGTGGCACTTCTTCCAATTCTAGACAACATTAGTTTGCTCACACCTCTGCAAAACTCGATGAAGGTTGCTTAAGCAATCATCAAAAGACGTTCCGTCAAAAAAAATCATCCATGAAAACCTCAACAATCTTTTCACAAAAATCGGAGAATATAGTAGTCATACATCTTTGAAAGGTAGCAGGTGCATTGCATAAACCAAAAGGCATACGTCTATAAGCATAAGTTCCAAAAGGGCAAGTAAAGGTGGTTTTCTCTTGATCAGGTTCTGAAACAGGTATTTGAGAAAGCCCAAAATATCCATCAAGAAAACAAAAGTGTGTGTGCTTAGATAATATTTCTAACATTTGATCAATAAAAGGCAGAGGATAATGATCTTTTCTAGTTTCTTTATTTCATTTTCTAAAATCAAGTACCATTCTATAACCAGTAACAGTTCTGATGCGGAGCATCCCATGGTCATCCCCATGGACACTACCTCGACTATCCAAGATCCAAGTGGACCCATGATGATGCGGAGCATCCCACGATCATCCCCACGGACGTATCTACATCTCCCACAACATCACTTGGACCAATGACAAGAGCTCGAGCAAAGGCTACTGAAGATAAGGTGAACTCGGTCCTCTCCGAACTACCGCTCCCTACACACGAGACATGGCTACTACCTCAAACAGAAACACTATGTGTGATTAGGTACTTAGAGGAAGGCCACAGAGCAGCTACATCCAACGGACAAGACGGCTAGGACACCAAGTACGAGGGACAAGAAGAAGATCTGCCATTGAAGCTACAGCCATCGGACGACCAGTCGGGAGTGGACGTCCGTCACCTGAAGCCCAACCTGCCCATGTCCCAGCCAACGCAAGCTACAGCCAGCGGACGTCCGGACAGGATCGGACGACCGGCCACACGTCCCATCGAGCGGACGACTGGCACCATCACCACCGAGGGAAAATTAGCGGAAGTCCGAAGTGACCGGACGTCCGGCGCCACCTTCACAGAACGTAAATAGCGGAAGTCCGATGACTACCGGACGTCTGGACGCCCACGAGCCACTGGATGACAGGTCCCCAGCAGACGTCTAGTACCTGTCTACGCACAGTTTCGGGCCCGAGTCCCATGTACCCTTTCACTTCGCCCCCATTTGCACTAAGACTATAAATAGACCTCCTCCTCCTAGTTAGGGTTAGCAAAGTGATAGCTCATTTGTGAGATAGAGCCTTGCTCATCCATCTGGATCTGCTCCTCCGAGAGAGACCGTGCCTCTACAGAGAAGATCCACTTGGATTCAAGACCCCTAACAGGAAGAATCAAGACCTCCTCATGGAGAAGAACCGGTTACCCTATATATCGTCCCTTGTTGATTGTGGATCATGTATCTCTTTGTGTTTCGAGAATCTAGCACATGTGTAATCGAATCTTGTTGGTTGAGTGATTTCTCTTGCGTTTTCCCACGTGTTCCCCTCGTGTTCTTCGTGTTCTTTGTAGGATCCCTCCATTTCGTGAAAGATCAGCCCCCTAGGGTTCTACCCTACATCATCTTGGTATCATGAGCCACGTTGATCACGGATTTGGAGCCCCTACACCTTGTTTCTAGCTTGATTTTGTTGTGTTCTTCCCCAATTTCGAAAATCCCCACCAAAAATAGCCCCAATTTTTTTGTGATTTGTTGTTGTGATGAAGTTTTGTTGGATTTGATCCATGGATTTGCTTTGCCACGAGTGGATCTAGCTTTTCGCCTTCATCTCCACCATTTCCATCCTCAAAATCGGTCGAATTAGACCAATTTTGCCACCTCCAACTTGAACCCTAGTTGTTCATCCCGTGCCCGATATCGCCCAGGCACGGGACGTCCGCCAGCTACCGGACGTCCGTCGACCGGACGACCGCTCCACCACCGGACGTCTGACATTTTCTGACGAAACTGAAAAAGTTCAGTTCGGCCACCTCCACCTCTCCACCTCCACTTCCGCATACGCACTCCCATACGCATTCCACTTCCGCATACGCACTCCGATACCACCATTGCTTACTTGTTTCGTACGCCGACACAATTTTGACATGTTTTGGTTTTGAGAATTTGAGTTGTGGTTCATCGTTTCCTAGGGTGTTTCGGCTAACTAGGAATGGTTCGACATCAACATCACCACCGCTCATCTTCGCCTAGGACTTGACAGCAACCTCATCTTCATACGTCCTTGCTTACACCCGACATACCACGGACGATAACTTTGACATCTTTGTCTACTCCTTGTCATTGCATTGATAGCCCATAGCCCATTTTGCATAGCTTACCCATCGAGACTAGCCTTTGAGTATTGTCGGCAACATTACTTGTGCACATTAGGGACCATACTTTCCATAGCATACATACCATATCATCGTGGTGCATATCTTTGTATCATCTTTTGTGTCACAAAGTTGTCATCGCATACACAATTGTTATCTTGGTTCCTGAAGTTCTGATGAGAAAAGAGATCAAAAGAGAAAGAGCCAAATAAGCTTTTAAGCAAAGAGGAAAGATAAGCAAAGATAATATAAGCAAGAACCATAGCATCATACTACATTAAGATTGTCATACTCGATCATCTTGGATCATATCATCGGAATACCATACATATAGCATACTTGGGATAGAAGTTGTTGCATTTTTGCTTTGTAGGTTGTGCACAAGTTTCGTATCCACCTATTGTGCAATCGTGCTAGCATCTCTCTAGTGTTGTGCAACAAGAGCATTTTTCGAGGATTCCACATTTTGGCTCATTCCTTGGTTGCATGACCTGACTTATCTATTTGCATGTGTGTTTCCGTGTACCCTATCTTGCTATTGGTCTACTTGTTGCATTTGCAAATTTGTGAATCTTTTCCAACATTACCGAGGCTCACTAACAATTGCATCAAATTCTGTGCCACCGTCCTAACCAAGCTCCACCATAAGCTTTTATTTGTGTAGGTGTGAGAAACGACAAGAATTGGTACCAATTGTGCTATTTCCTTGTTACACATTTGAGTGATCATTGATCCATCTTCAACATCGGTCAAGGTACATTTGATATAAGTTCTTTTTCTACCACTCACATATTTGCTTGGAATGATGGATAGGACAGGTTCTTCTACAAACCCACTCTTCCTAGAGCAAGATGACTACCCGAACTACTACGTCACCAAGCTAAACCTATTTGAAACACAACGAGCTTTACATCAAGAGCAACAAGCAATGAGCAACCGCATTGACCATCTCGCCACCGACTTGCGACTCTCCGAGCAACGTACAAGAGACTACTTCGAAAACAAGCTTGACAAACAAAAGCAAGAGAGCAATGCAAGAATGTACGAGATTCGTTGCCTTGTTGGTCAACCGCTCTTCTACCTCTTCGTCCTACTCAAGATGGAGCCGCTCAAGTCGACACTCCGAAGACACCATCTCCGGCTCAAGTACTCCGACATCAAACACTCTTTGTCGTGCCGAGCGTCAAGATCATCAAGCAAACCGCAACCCCCTACACGACACCGATCACTAAGAGCAACTTCGAGCACAAGAGCATCGACATCGTCAAAACCAAGCTACATTTGCGCAAGCACAAGAACGGCAACGCCTACGACAACAAGAGGAAGAGCGAGCGCCACAACACCAAGACGCACAAGATGCCGAGGCACAACGTCAAGAACAACAACTATGTGAATCTCAAGCACTTGAGGCGAACATGCCCTCTGAGATTCAAGTCGATCCATAGCCACACACAACCGGCAAGCTCGTGAGCAACAAGAAGCACTTCACGATGAAGTTCAAGAGAGGATTTATCAATCACGTGTGGGTCGATAAGCTCCTCCATAAGCTCGACAAGCACCTCCATAAGCTCGACAAGAACCTCAAGTTCACCAAGAGCATGAAGACAATGGAAATCATCCACGACAAGAGCAAGTTGAGGGAGACAATCCTCCGTGTCAAGGACGTCATCACCCTCGACCCCAACACAATGAAGAACAATGCTACGGCAAGCTAAAGTTCACCATGCCCAAGTTTTCGAGAAGCAATGATCCCGAAGAGTACCTTTCATGGGCATTGAAAGTTGACAAAATCTTCATCTTGCACAACTATGAGGAAGATAAGAAGATCGCGATGGCATCCCTTGAGTTCCAAGACTACGTCCTCATTTGGTGGGAACAAGTCATCGAGCGCCGCAAGGCAAGAGGAGAACCACCCATCACAACTTGGACGCAAATGAAGGATGTCATGAGAGCATGTTTCGTGCCAACCTACTAACACCGCGACATCTTCAAGAAACTCCAACTCCTCAAGCAAGGAACAAAGACCATTGAAGAGTACTACAAGGAAATGGAGATTGCCATGATACAAGCCAATGTCATGGAAGATGATGAGCAAACTATGGCACGTTTCTTGAATGGACTCAATCATCCTATCAAGAAGATCGGCGACTTCCAACCATACTCGAACCTCATCGAGCTAGAACATCAAGCTACTAAAGCGGAATGTCAAGAGCAAGATGACTTCAAATATGCCAAGTTCTCATCCAAATCCTATGGTTTCTCCAACTCCCAAGCTTCAACAACTCCAACACCTTCTACCTCAACCAAGCCATCTACAAGCAACGGCGACAAGTCAAGTTACAAGAAAACTTCGATAACATCAAGTCATCCTCCTACTACAAGCAACTTCAAGCCGAGATCTTCATCATCTACAACCCCAACCGATGAGACCGTCAAGACAAGTTCCATCAAGTGTTTCACATGCGGTGGCCGAGGCCACAAGTCCTTCGAATGTACCAACAAGCGCACCATGATCTTCAACGACGATGGTACATATGAATCCATGAGTGAAGGCGAAATGGAAGCCCTTGAGCAAGTGGCCATGCACCGACAAGTGAACGAAGATGAAGATGATAAATTCTTTTGTGACAAAGATCTGAGCCCCACTCTCGTTGTCTCCAAGGTCTTGACTCTTCAACATCAACAACAAGAAGACTAAAGATGCCATATCTTCCATACCAAGGCCGGCATCAATGGAAGGTCCGTCAAGGTCATCATCGATGGAGGGAGTTGTCATAACTTGGCGAGTGAAGAACTATGTTCCAAGCTCCAATTGGTCAAGATGAAGCACCCACATCCCTACAAAGTTCAATGGCTTAGAGACTCCGGTACTACCCAAGTCAAGAATATGGTACAAGTTTCCTTCAAGATCGGAGCTTACGAAGACACTTTGGAGTGCGATGTCGTTCCTATGTCCGTTTGCCACCTCCTTCTTGGACGGCCATGGCAATTTGACCGAGACGTCATCCACAATGGGAGCACAAATCACTATAGCTTAAAGATGAAAGGAAAGGAGTACGTACTACGACCTATGTCTCCAAGCCAAGTGATCGCCGACAAGCAAGCCACCCATCGTGGAGAGAATAGTGAGAGAGCGAACCACCAAAATGAGAGTGAGCGCCACAAGCCCAAATTGAGTGCCTCCACGATGAGTGACAAGAAAAACGTAGTCCTATTTGCTACCAAAAGTGAGATGAGAGAAGTGTATGAGAACCCATAAGGTGTCATGCACTATGTCCTTTTGTGCAAGGACGAGGCACCAAAAGCTAACACCTCTCACTATCTACCTTTAGTGTTATCTTCTCTATTGTAGGAATTCCAAGATGTATTCCCCGACGAACTACATCCGGGTCTACCACCACTATGAGGCATTAAGCTCCGAATCGACCTCATCCCGGAGCACCACGTCCTAACAAGGCTCCCTACCATGTCAACCCCGAGGAAACTAAGGAGATCCAACGGCAAGTACAACAACTCCTCAGCAACGGCCATGTATGAGAAAGTTTGAGCCCTTGTGCCCTCCCGGTAATCCTTGTTCCCAAGAAATATGGTATATTTCACATGTGTTCTGATTGTCGCCCTACCAATGCTATTACCGTGTGTTATCGTGTAACACCCCGGATGTAACTTTCCATATTTGTAACTCCAACTCTTGCCATTTTCGGCATTGTGATATGATTTTCCCTCCGTGGTTGGGTTTTTCTTCATTTTTGCATTTTGTCCATGTCATGCATTTTCATATCATGTCATCATGCGCATTTCTTTTTGCATATGTGTTCGTCTCATGTTTCCGAGCATTTTCCCCGTTGTCCGTTTTGCAATCCGGCACTCCTATGTCTCCCGGCGTCCCCTTTTACGTTTTTCCGTGAGCGGGTACTAAACTTTCTCGGAATGGACCGAGGTTTGTCAAGTGGCCTTGGTACACCACCGGTAGACCACCTGTCAAGTTTCGGGTCATTTGGAGCTCGTTTGGTACTCCAATGGTTAACCGCACTCTCGCAAAGGCCTCTTTTAAGTTGCAGCCCAACACCCCTCCAAAATAGTCCAATAACCCATCTAAGTCACTTCCATGCTCTCCGTCGTTCGATCATGATCGTGTGGGCGAAAACCGCACCTCATTTGAAGCTTCCTAGCTCCCTCTACCTATAAATATGCATCTCCCCCTCCAAATTCGGATCCCGAAACCCTAGCCCCGCTTCCTCCGCTGCTTGGACACGTCCGTCCGCCGGACGAAACCGCCGCCGCGCCCGGCCAATCAGGGCGCGCCACGTGGCGCCCGCCACCGTGCCGCCGCCCGCCAGCCGCTTGGCCCGTCGCCCGCGCCTCCCGCCCGCCCACGGCCCCGCAGCCAGCAGCCGCGCGCCGCCGCCGCCATCGGACCTCGCCGCCGCCCGCCGCCGCCATCCCGGCCGGCCGCCGCCGCCTCGATCGCCGCCTCCGCCCGCCCCGCCCGTCGAAACCGCCTCGCCGCCGTCGCCGCCACCGCCGCCACGCCGCCCGCCACCACCGCCCGCCCGCGCCGCTCCGGCCTCTTCCTCCTTCGGCGAGCTCCTTTCCGGCCCCGAACGCCGCCACACTCGCCCCGATCGGATCTGAGATCCACCGACGAAGGCGGTTGACTTCTTCTCTCCCGAAAACCTCTTGGAAGGGTGAAAGCTCGAGGAGCTAGGAAGGATGGAAGAAAGCTTGACCGTTTTTCATCGAACTACTCGAACTTTTGTTCAAAAAGCGAAATAGCTCGATTCGAGAGGGTTGAGCTTCATCGGTTAGTGTGCACCAAAGGATGAGGTTTCTTTCCCGTCCTACAAATTGAAACCGTTCTAGCTTGATACTGCGATATCGTCAAATCATCCAACGGAGCATGGAAACCATTTCGGTGGCGGTAATGGCCTCCAGTAGTCTTTTCTGTGATTAATTTGTTGCATTTTCATCATGCCATAACTCTCTGCATATTGCTCCGTTTCGTGCGTGTAATATGTCAAAATGTTCGTCTCGATGAGTAGATCATTTCATCTCATTGCATCATTTTCATTTGAGCTCATCTTGATGCCCGAAAGGCTGGTAGAAGAGGGCTGTGTGATGTTAGTTTCTGTTTCTTAACAGAACATGCACTTTTGTCATTTTTGCCATGATTGATGTGTGCACCCTATGATCTTGAGTCCTACATGTGTTTTGTAATATGCCATGCCATCTTTACAGGGGTGTATCCATGTATTTTTGTGATCTCTGTGGTGACTAGCACAAGCATGCAAACTAGGCTTCATGATGTTGCTGATTTCAGCCCCTGTTTTGCTGATATTTTTATGCCATGTTAACTTGATGCTACCGAGGGATCCATGCATATTTTGAGATACTTCAGTAAGGATGTTTTGAACATATGGTTATGCTCTATCCATCCATGCCCTTGCTTGCAATTATGGAGTGCCATAGCTTGAGTCAATCGAGCTCTACTTTTGCTATAAAATGTTTCCTGGCAGATTGTCTACATGTTATTCAATTTTGCCAAGGTTGTTGTAGTTGATCCGTGTATGCTATCATGTTGTTCTTGCCATGTATGTCTTCTATGCCATGTATTCTTGATGGATGTATGCTTATTTTATCATGTAATGCTCCGTAGTGAGTGCATCGAGCTCTTAAACATGCCTACTTGTTATCTGTTTTTGCCATGCCCTGTTTCTGAATCTGTTAACGAAACTTGCTATATTGACATGGGTGATATTGTATTTTCTGATCCTTTTTGGCTTATGGTCAGTAAGGGACTTTTGTTCTATGATTTGAGTAGATTCCTTCTATGCCTTGTTTTGCTATTATAAGTTCCTGTAGCATGTAGTTTGCTTGCTCTGAACATTGCTTCCTGATGCTGATTTTGCCATGTTCAGTGATTTCACTAAGTCTGTGAAGCTGATATATTTTGCACTTTTTCCATGCTTGTTTGGACCTGTTATGGTGTGAATTAGCCGTAGCTCAGTGTTCATCTTTTGTCAAGCATCTTGAGTAGATCACTGCCATATGCTTTGTTGGTACGTTTGGGTGCGAGCTTAATTTCTTGTTGCTTGCTATGTGGCATCATGTTTGTTAATGGCGATTTGTGTCATTCTTGTTTTGCTTGTCATTTGCAAACCGTGCATCCGATTCCGGTGATCTTTATATCGATTTCAACCGAAATCATCTCACCTTTCCAGCGGCATACTTGGTTTGCCAAGTTGATGCCTGGTTCATCAGTTTCCTTCCGGAGCACGCATACGCATTGCATATCACATCTCGCATATCATGCCATATATTGCATCATGTTGCTTGTGCATTGCACCGTGATTTATTGTGGTTCCTTTGTTTGTGTTCTTGTTTGGGTAGAGCCGGGAGACGAGTACGTGAACGAGGAACCTGTTGAGAACGCTTATGAGGATCAAGCTTTCGACAACTCTGAGAACCTTGCAGGCAAGATGACCATACCCTCGAAATCACTTCTATCTTTGCTATGCTAGATGCTCGCTCTTTTGCTATGCCTATGCTACGATGCCTATCACTTGCTATATCATGCCTCCCATTTTTCCATGTCCAGCCCCTAACCATCCTTTCCTAGCAAACCGTTGATTGGCTATGTTACCGCTTTGCTCATCCCCTCTTATAGCGTTGCTAGTTGCAGGTGAAGATGAAGTTTGTTCCTTGTTGGAACAGGGAGATGTTGTTCCTTGTTGGAACATGTTTACTTGTTGGGGATATCACAATATATCTGCTATAATTAATGCACCTATGTACTTGGTAAAGGGTGGAAGACTCGGCCTTATGCTTGGTGTTTTGTTCCACTCTTGCCACCCTAGTTTCCGTCATACCGGTGTTATGTTCCTTGATTTCGCGTTCCTTACGGTTGGGTGATTTATGGGACCCCTTGACAGTTCGCTTTGAATAAGACTCCTCCAAAGAAGGCCCAACATTGGTTTTACCATTTGCCACCTAAGCCTTTTTCCCCGGGTTTCGCGAGCCCGAGGGTCATCTTTATTTACCCCCGGCCGTGCTCCTTCGAGTGTTGGTCCAAACTAGAGCACCGTCTGGGACCATTCCTTGGCAACTTGGATTACGTCGGTACCAGACGCTTAGCTTATCCGGTGTGCCACGAGAACGAGATATGTGCAGCTCCTATCGGGATTTGTCGGCACAATCGGGTGGTCTTGCTGGTCTTGTTTTATTGTTGTCGAAATGTCTTGTAGTCCGGGATTCCGAGATTGATCGGGTCTTCCGGTAGAAGGAATATCCTTCGTTGACCGTGAGAGCTTATAATGGGCTAAGTTGGGACACCCTGCAGGTATTATCTTTCAAAGCCGTGCCCATGTTATGAGGCAGATGGGAATTGGTTAATGTCCGGTTGTAGAAAACCCAAAATTGACCTTAATTAAAATACACATCAACGCGTGTGTAACTGTGATGGTCTCTTCTCGGAGTCCGGAAGTGAACACGATGTTGGAGTTATGTTTGACGTAAGTAGTTCAGATCACTTCTTGATCGCTACTAGCTTCACGACCGTGCCTTGCTTCTCTTCTCGCTCTTTTTTGTGAATGTAGCCACCATATATGCTAGTCGCTTGCTGCAGCTCCACCTCACAACTCTGTCCTTCCTATAAGCTTAAATAGTCTTGATCTCGCGGGTTGAGATTGCTGAGTCCCGTGACTCACAGATTCTACCAAAACAGTTGCAGTGCCGACGATGCGGTCAGGTGACGCAACCGAGCTCAAGTGGGAGTTCGACGAGGAACGTGGTCGTTACTATGTGTCTTTTCCTGATGATCGATAGTGGAGCCAGTTGGGACGATCGGGGATCCGTAGCATTTGGGGTATCTTCTTTTATTTTGGTTCCGTAGTGGGACCTTGAGTGTAATCTGAATGATGGATGTTTATTTATGTATTGTGTGAAGTGGCGACTGTAAGCCAACTATGTATCTCTTTCCCTTATGTATTACATGGGTTGTGTGAAGATTACCTCACTTAAGACATTGCTTTCAATGCGGTTATGCCTCTAAGTCGTGCTTCGACACGTGGGAGATATAGCCGCATCGAGGGCGTTACATATCGTTACCCTATTCCATGCCTAGATGATATGCTAGATGAGCTTAGCGGAGCCACCATTTTCTCTAAGATTGATCTTAAGAGCGGCTACTATCAAATACGCATCCAAGAAGGTGATTGTAACATCCCAAAATTCTAAATTTTGGAATGTTACAATAAATAGATAGATTTGATTGTTTGTTTGATTGTTGTGTGTGATTGATTGACTGAAAGTGAGTGAATTCGAAACTTTTTGACAGTTAAATGAGAGGGAATAAAAGAAATTTCCCAAACTTTCATTTTGCTTTTATGATTCTCGTGAATTCACATTCTTTTCACCACAAAACCCTGGAGAGAAGATGACATGACTTCTTCCATTTATTTAAATGACAAGGGGTGTTGAAAATATTTGAATTTCATTTGGAAAATATTTCCAATTCTGAAACTTTATGCAACTCAATGATTTTCACGAGCGAAGATAAAATGACTTCTTCAAAACATATGAAATATGAGTTGGGAGTTTCAAATAATTAAATTCAAAGTTCTTTTGAATTTATTTTCAATTTGGAGTTATTTGAGTTTTATTCAAATTATTTTTCTCCGAAAATAAAATACATGGAAAATAGGGTAACATGATTCCTACAATAGAAAATTGAGAGAAATAAATTTGAATTCATTTTGGTATTTTTAAAATGATTTTTATTTGATTTTATTAGACCAGTAGCACTCTTTGAATTATCTGATTTTGTGTGGATTTTATTTGGCATTATAAAAATGTCCATGTTGTAGAAAATCTTTTTCTGCAAATTTTGATATATTATATGCCTATATAATATTTTCATTTTCTTTTGTTTTATTATTTCTTTCTCTGTTTGTTTAAAAAAAAGAATTTTCCCTCCCCGAACTGGGCCGGCCCAGCTCCTGCCAGGCCAAGGCCCAGCTCCGTGCACCGCCATCGTCCCCGTCGCCGAGCCGGACTCCGGCCGGAGTCCGAGCCGCGCCCGCCGCCGCCATGCCCCTTTCCCACGCCTCCCTAGGCCACCCCTCCTCCTTAAATACCGGGCCACCCCGGCCCCCTCTCTTTTCTCTCTCCTTCTGCCGAGATCCGCCACACGGAGCTTCGCTTTGCACCGCCATGAATCCCGCCACCGCCTCGCATCTCGCGGCCGCACTCACCAGCGCCGTCGCCGCCGCACTCCACAGCGCCACCGCCACGCGTTGCCACACCTCGCCGGACACCGCCGCCGCCCGACGCCAAGCGCGGAGTTCGCCGCCGGCGGATCCGCTCCACCGCCCGACCCGCCGGTTTTCCCGGTCCGGTAATAAACCACCCCGTTTTTCTCCGGTTTCTCCTTTAGGGTTTGGTTTTTGTTTAAAACGCGTTTTTTATATGTAGTTGGTTAGGTAGCGAATGTTTTCTGTTTAGTTAGTTTCGGCGAACGTTTTCGTTCGTTAGCGTTCGGTAACGAACGTTCGTTATTTAGACTTTTTCTTTTTCTGTTAGTTTTACTCAGGGACTTCTTTGTAGATGTTTTATTTATAGATTAGCCCCTGGTTTTCAAACGATCACTACTTTTTACTCGTGTATCCAAATCCAACGAAACCAATGCCCACTTCTTCGTTACGATCCCCTCTATCCAGTAATCCAACTCAAACATGTTTTTGAAAGTTTAAAATTTGAATTAGACCAGATTTGAATTTGAACTTCGTTTGATCATAACTTGAGTTTTATAACTCCGATTTAATTGATTCTTTTTGCAAATCGAAGCTCTCGACCTAAACTTTATGATAAGGCCAAATTCACATAATTTTGGTACTGTTAGAAATTGTTTTATGTTGCAAGAGTTATTTGCTTGGTTTTGATGTTTTCCAAATTGTTTTCTTCGTTCTTTCCGATTTTTTGAGTGATTGCTTATGTGTGGTTACTATTGCTTGCTCACGGTAGATTGACCGGAGTGTGACGAGTAGAACTATCAAGAGTTTTGAGTGCGAATCATCTTCATCAACATTGCAGGCAAGTTCACACTTTGATCATATCCCTTTTCATACCTAGTTTTTATGCATTAGTTTCAATCCTCAAACATTGCATGATTATGATTTAATTAAATTGTGGGTTTTGGGAAGTAGTTTGAGGTAGTACCTATTACCTGATTTATTATCAAACCCTTGGGAGTTACTTCTACGTTTGCTTATTATGCCATGCTATGCTCGTAGATGTGGATTGGGTTTGAGTGAATATCCATGACAGATGTGAGATTGTTAATAAATGGTTTATCTAAGGTGGCAACTTAAAACACATCTGGGTGGATTGAGGTACCTGGTTATTCCAGGATTTGCCTATCTAGGCACCTGGGTAGACCAGGATTGCCTGTTTTTTATGGACCGCCACCCAGGCTCAAAGGGATCATAAGATTATTCATGCTAGAAACTTCCGTGTGCAGCCACATGCTACTATGGGCTCTAGCATAGTTGATTAAGTCGTGTGAACTCTTACAGTGGTAGACTAGCTGATGTAGGGGTTGTAGGTTGGTACGGTCTACCCATTCGTAAGGTGCTAGCGCTTCTGAAAGACTATGTCTCGGTCATCCGTTTCTCAAACACCATGTAGTGCGAGAAATCAATGGAGGAGATCGAGTCTTGTGGGAAAAGTGCACAAACCTCTGCAGAGTGTATAAACTAATCATGATTAGCCGTGCCCCGGTTATGGACATCTTGAGTATCTAGTTCTCTGATTATCCTGTTGATCTCATCATGTTACTTTAAATAACTTTGTTGGGTTAATGATGATATTTTTAATTGGGATTGAGAATGTTGTCAACCATTCTCAATGTTTAACAACCACCATGATAGTTAAATAAAACGTATTCCTTTGCAATAGAGAAAAATTGGCTTTTCGCAAAACCCTTATAACCATAGAGCTTTTCCACCAGCCATATATGCATGTAGTGATAGCCATATTTCAGCATTGCTCTCATGTGAATTTGCCAAGACATTCAATGTCTTGACCCTTTATGGCTGCAACGTCTCATGTTGCAGGATCTTACGACGAGTAAGTGATACGTTAGGGTTACGATTTCTACACTCAACTTTGCCGTTGGTGTTTATGGGGAATCCACAACCTTGTTACTTCCGCTATTTTGGATTGAGGTAATAGTATTTACGTTACTCTATACATGTGATTTACCTCTGTTATAAATCCTCGAGTACTGTGTGTGTCAGCATACCGATCCAGGGATGACACTTAAGCACAGAGACTTGATCCATTCGGGTCGGGTCGCTACAAGATGGTAACAGAGCACATGTTGACTGTAGGACGTGACCCTAGAAACTGGCAAGCCCATAGGAAAGATTTTTCTCTACAACTTTCTTTTGCAAAAAGATCTTTTACGTCTCTTCTCTTCTGAGCTTATTCAAAAATTCCCTTTTAGAGAGACCATACCCTTTTCCCTTTTGACCACTCAAAGATTTGACTGATGAGACCACTCCAAGGAGTACAAGATATCAGGACAACCACGACCACTACGGAATGAATAGGATTTTACCGAGCATTATAATGATGGAAACTACGATGGATAAAGACTTCGAAGACTAGGAGAATATGAAGAATTTCCAGTTTTGGTATGACCAAGGAAGGCTACACTTATGGAACTTGACAGACTATGGAAGCTGTCAATACCCGAGATCAAGGTGTATCGGAGAAAGACCGGAACATGGAGCATTAGAACTCAAAGTTTATGTCAAGGAAACCCTAAGACATGAGGTATCAATTATGGAAGGAAAGCTCATGGCAGTAACATGGGCATAGACATGGCTAACCATGGTGTTATTGCCCGCCTATGCTATTGTCACCGTGCGGAGTTAAGTATGCAGATGCATGGAAGGATTGGATGGTAGAAGGCTGATGGAGCATCTGTCAGCAATAGATGCAGTTTTAAATCTTAGCTGGTGTATCACCAGTATCCAGAGTATTACATCAAGAATTTTAAGATGGACTTTAGGAAGTCATATTTGACAAGGAGGCAATTCGTGAAGAACTCAGGAACCAGAAGTTGAAAGTAGCCAAACTGGAGGATCAGAACCTCGAGAAACCAGAGATTCGTCAGGAACTAGGACCATGGTTCATTCCAAGGATGTTGAAACCCAGAAGTTTGGAACGCAACTCCAGAAATATTAAAGGATGTCATGAGAGACTTCGCGTCAACAGAGATGATTTGGCAAAAGAACTTGAGAAGGACAAGCATGATCAGAAGAAGCCATCGGAGACATGAACAAGACTTGAAGATTTTGACGACATTGACCTTTAGAAGACCAAACCCAAGTTATATACCTACGTTAGATGCGACGATTGTGAGCTGTCATTTTGTTTGATGTTTTTTCCGACAGCCACAATAAAAACCTGTCTCTTCAAAACCATTGTTTGTATTGTGTGCATCTCGCATCTCTCTTATCCCACCCCAAACCCATGGACCCGTTAGAGGAAGAATGGAGATGAGCTTGTATTTTCTGGACCAATGAGTCAATTGGAGACAGACCGATGGATTAAGAACATGGAGGATCGCATGGAGAATAACCCTATAGTCGAAAAGGATATAGCCAAGCATGCTCTTCCATTCTTTGAAAGAGGTGCTGCTACCTGGTGGAGGATGTACCAAACCATCAATGGATGGCAAGGAGTAACCGTTTGGGAAGAATTTAAGTTGACTTTGTCAAAGTCTAGGTTTGTGTACCAGAAATTGGAGCCTTATGGAAATGATATGGAGAAAGTGCATACAAGCTTTGTGGAGAAATAGGACACAACCATAAAGAAAACAAGGACGAATACCCTCATAAGTGGGGGATTATCAAAGGAGTTAGCTGAGGATCTCAGGGAACTTCTGTTGGAGATTGTTCCCAAAGGTTTTGTTGCAGCAATGGAAGTTCAGTCTACATTGTTGAGAAAGATCTGTGAAGCTCAGAAGGACGACAAAGAGATTGCTGAGTTAAAAGAGAGGATGAGAAAAGTAAAGGCCAAAGGTTTTCATAAGGATGAGCACGACACCTTATGGTTTGAGGATAGTGTACATGTACCCAATAATGCAGAGATCAGGAAGTTAATACTTCAGGAGGCTCATGACTCACCATACTCGATTCGCCCTGGAAACACCAAGATGTATTTGAATTTGAAGGAGCGTTTCTGGTGAACTAGTATGAAGAAGGATATTGCGGAGTATGTAGTCGTAGGTGATGTAAGCCAGAGAGAGTAAAAGCAGAGCATCAGAAGCCAGCAGGATTACTACAGCCTATGCCGATACCCGAATGGAAGTGGGATAAGCTTGGCATGGATTTAATTACAGGATTTCCTAGAACCTGCTCTGGATATGATTCTATCTGGGTAGTAGTTGATTCGCTTGACCAAAGTGGCTCACTTTATCCCAGTGAAAACCACCTATACAAGTGAGAAGTTGGTCAAGATACATTTGACCAGGATCGTATGTCTGCATGGAGTTCCGAGGACCATCGTATCAGATAGAGGAACACAGTTTACCACAAAGTTTTGGAATCAGCTGCACCAGACTTTAGGTACTAGGCTAGAGTTCAGTACAGCCTTTCATCCGCAGACAGATGGACAGACCGAGAGAGTCAATCAGATTCTGGAGGACATGTTGAGAACGTGTGCACTAGCTTATGGATCTAGTAGGGATGATAATCTACCTTACGCGGAGTTCTCATACAACAACAGTTACCCAGCCAGTTTGAAGATGACCCCTTTTTAAGCTTTGTATGGGAGAAGGAGCCAGACACCGTTGATGTGGGATAAAGTTGGAGACCGTCAGTTGTTTGGACCAAATGTGATCAAGGAGTCAGAAGAGAATGTTAAGTTGATTCGAGATAGATGAAGGTAGCTCATCCAGCGTAAGAGTTATCTGCACTCAAAACGCAAGGAGGTAGTCTATGAAATTGGAGACGAGCATGTCTTCGTGTGTCCCCTCTTGAGGAGTTAAACGATTTGGAGTTAAGGAAAGTTAGCCCGAGATTTGTAGGACCATACCGAGTTTTGGAGCGTATGGGAGAAGTGGCCAACAAGTTGGAGTCACCGAAGGACTGTCGGGAGTTCATGATGTGTTTCACGTTTCCCGATTGAAGAAGTGCCATGAAGAGATGGCCAATATTCCCTATGGGGCGCTTGACCTGGAAAGGATAATGATGTTCCATGAAGTGGAGTATGGACTTCATAAGTATAAGTTTTACCTCGGTATGTGGGATATCCCACGAGGATGAAGAGATGAATTACTACTGGATATAAAGGAGGTGTGATGTTGGAAATATGGATCAATGGAAATTCCATGATGAGTCTGAGTAATCATGTCCTAGTTTGGTGCCAATAGAAGGAAGGAAGACATTACAATTGGATGGATTTAAGAATACTGGGAAGTTGGAAGTTGGAATAATGATCAGAAGCCCGAGGATAAGTTCAAGGACTACAAGTGATGAGATGGTCCATAACCCATAGGTCCCAGGACCTGCCAAGAAGCAAGCACATTCTTGCTGAAGGAAAAACCCTGGGAGAAGTTACGATTTTATCAACCGACGATTTTATAGGAGTAATGCAAAACCTGAGAGTTGTGAAGGAACGATAGATGTTTGTTTGGCTTGCAGAATCAATGGATTTATCCGAACTTGGTTCGTCGACAAGAGAAATTCTGCAATGCTTGTGAGGATGACCGAGCGTTAGAATGAGAGATTTGCTAAACCATGTACAAGGTAATGATTTGGGTGAGGGATGGATTGATCACCATACCGACTTACTCTTATTATTCGCTTTGCTATATGGGATGGTAAATCTGAGTAACCTACCTATAGTAGAGTAACGACGATATTAAACCTTGTTGAGCCTTAGAATGGTATAAGCATTTTCCCCTTGTACAAGGCAGTTGTTGCCAACCATCGGATATACGGTGAGGATCAACCCAGACCCATTTCCTGCCGGAGAAACCATAAATCGTTGACCACCATGAGATATCGATAGTTGTTTAGTATTGGCGCCAGACCCGTCAACTAAGAAGACCCAGTCACGGAATAACCTTACCAAGATGGAATGGACATAGGAATTGAGGAAAAGGTTATGCCACCACCGGAAGAGCCAGAGAAGGAACTATCCTTACGATCTGAGAAGACCGACACTGTCAGGAATAAGGATGGAGTATATGAGTTTTGATGGGACCGTAACGATGCTTCTAAGGGTGGTAGCACCGAGACCACAGAGACGATCGATGGATTACGAAGACCCCAAACCTAACCTATTTCTTGCTAGCCTCTCCGAATCTCGAGGACGAGATTCCTTTTAAGGGTAGTAGGTTTGTAACATCCCAAAATTCTAAATTTTGGAATGTTATAATAAATAGATAGATTTGATTGTTTGTTTGATTGTTATGTGATTGATTGACTGAAAGTGAGTGAATTCGAAACTTTTTGAAAGTTAAATGAGAGGGAATAAAAGGACTTTCCCAAACTTTCATTTAGCTTTTATGATCCTCGTGAATTCAAATTCTTTTCACCACAAAACCCTGGAGAGAAGATGACATGACTTCTTCCATTTATTTAAATGACAAGGGGTGTTGAAAATATTTGAATTTCATTTGGAAAATATTTCCAATTCTGAAACTTTATGCAACTCAATGATTTTCACGAGCGAAGATAAAATGACTTCTTCAAAACATATGAAATATGAGTTGGGAGTTTCAAAGAATTAAATTCAAAGTTCTTTTGAATTTATTTTCAATTTGGAGTTATTTGAGTTTTATTCAAATTATTTTTCTCCAAAAATAAAATACATGGAAAATAGGGTAACATGGTTCCCTACAATAGAAAATTGGAGAGAAAGAAATTTGAATTCATTTTGGTATTTTTAAAATGATTTTTTATTGGATTTTATTAGACCAGTAGCACTCTTTGAATTATCTGATTTTGTGTGGATTTTATTTGGCATTATAAAAATGTCCATGTTGCAGAAAATCTTTTTCTGTAAATTTTGATATATTATATGCCTATATAATATTTTCATTTTCTTTTGTTTTATTATTTCTTTCTCTGTTTGTTTAAAAAAAATTTTCCTCCATGGCTGGGCGGCCCAGCTCACAAGACCATGATCGTCCACGTCGCCGAGCCGGACTCCGGCCGGAGTCCGAGCCGCGCCCGCCGCCGCCATGCACCTTTCCCACGCCTCCCGAGACCACCCCTCCTCCTTAAATACCGGGCCACCCCGGCCCCCCTCTCTTTCTCTCTCCTCCGCCGAGATCCGCGCGCCGGAGCTCGCTTTGCCGCCGCCATGAATCCCGCCACCGCCTCGCATCTCGCCGCCGCCTCACTTGCGCCGCCGCCCGCCGTCGCCTCCACAGCGCCACCGCCGCCGTTGCCACACCTCGCGGACACCGCCGCCGCCCGACGCCAAGGCTGGAGTTCGCCGGCCGGATCCGCTCCGCCGCCCGACCCGCGGGTTTTCCCGGTCCGGTAATAAACCACCCCGTTTTTCTCCGGTTTTTCCTTTAGGGTTCGGTTTTTGTTTAAACGTGTTTTTTTATATATAGTTGGTTAGGTAGCGAGTGTTTTCTGTTTAGTTAGTTTCGGCGAACGTTTTCGTTCGTTAGGTTCGGTAACGAACGTTCGTTATATAGACTTTTTCTTTTTCTGTTAGTTTTACTCAGGGACTTCTATGTAGATGTTTTATTTATAGATTAGCCCCTGGTTTTCAAACGATCACTACTTTTTACTCGTGTATCCAAATCCAACAAAACCAATGCCCACTTCTTCGTTACGATCCCCTCTATCCAGTAATCCAACTCAAACATGTTTTTGAAAGTTTAAAATTTGAATTAGACCAGATTTGAATTTGAACTTCGTTTGATCATAACTTGAGTTTTATAACTCCGATTTAATTGATTCTTTTTGCAAATCGAAGCTCTCGACCTAAACTTTCTGATAAGGCCAAATTCACATAATTTTGGTACTGTTAGAAATTGTTTTATGTTGCAAGAGTTATTTTCTTGGTTTTGATGTTTTCCGAATTGTTTTCTTCGTTCTTTCTGATCTTTTGAGTGATTGCTTATGTGTGGTTACTATTGCTTGCTCACGATAGATTGACCGGAGTGTGACGAGTAGAACTATCAAGTTTTTTGAGTGCGAATCATCTTCATCAACATTGCAGGCAAGTTCACACTTTGATCATATCCCTTTTCATACCCAGTTTTTATGCATTACTTTCAATCCTCAAACATTGCATGATTAGGATCTAATTAAATTGTGGGTTTTGGGAAGTAGTTTGAGGTAGTACCTATTACCTGATTTATTATCAAACCCTTGGGAGTTACTTCTACGTTTGCTTATTACGCCATGCTATGCTCGTAGACATGGATTGGGTTTGAGTGAATATCCATGACAGATGTGAGATTGTTAATAAATGGTTTATCTAAGGTGGCAACTTAAACACACATCTGGGTGGATTGAGGTACCTGGTTATTCCAGGATTTGCCTATCTAGGCACATGGGTAGACCAGGATTGCCTGTTTTTTTATGGACCGCCACCCAGGCTCAAAGGGATCATAAGATTATTCATGCTAGAAACTTCCGTGTGCAGCCACATGCTACTATGGGCTCTAGCATAGTTGATTAAGTCGTGCGAACTCTTACAGTGGTAGACTAGCTGATGTAGGGGTTGTGGGTTGGTACGGTCTACCCATTCGTAAGGTGCTAGCGCTTTTGAAATACTATGTCTTGGTCATCCGTTTCTCAAACACCATGTAGTGCGAGAAATCAATGGAGGAGATCGATTCTTGTGGGAAAAGTGCACAAACCTCTGCAGAGTGTATAAACTAATCATGATTAGCCGTGTCCCCGGTTATGGACATCTTGAGTATCTAGTTCTTGGATTATCCTGTTGATCTCATCATGTTACTTTAAATAACTTTGTTGGGTTAATGATGATATTTTTAATTGGGATTGAGAATGCTGTCAACCATTCTCAATGTTTAACAACCACCATGATAGTTAAATAAAACTTATTCCTTTGTAGTAGGGAAAAATTGGCTTTTCGCAAAACCCTTATAACCATAGAGCTTTTCCACCAGCCATATATGCATGTAGTGATAGCCATATTTCAGCATTGCTCTCTGATGTGAATTTGCGAAGACATTCAATGTCTTGACCCTTTGTGGCTGCAACGTCTCATGTTGCGGGATCTTCTGACAGTAAGTGATACGTTAGGGTTACGATTTCTACACTCAACTTTGTCGTTGGTGTTTATGGGGAATCCACAACCTTGTTACTTCCGCTATTTTGGATTGAGGTAATAGTATTTACGTTACTCTATACATGTGATTTACCTCTGTTATAAATCCTCGAGTACTGTGTGTGTCAGCATACCGATCCAGGGATGACACTTAAGCACAGAGACTTGATCCATTCGCGTCGGGTCGCTACAGTGATGAATGGAAAACCGCATTTAAGACAAAATTTGGCTTATATGAATGTCTTTTATGCCAATGGGTTTATTCGAAGCACCCGGTACTTTCATGAGAGTAATGCATTTTGTTCTTCGCCCATACATTGGCATATTTGTTCTGGTCTATTCTGACGATATCCTTGTGTTTAGCAAATCTCTCAATGATCATGTCACCCATCTTAGAACCGTGTTGCAAACCCTTAGGAAAGAGCGCCTTTATGCTAATATGGATAAATGCCTTTTTGGTGTTGATAAGCTTGTTTTCTTGGGTTTCGTTGTGTCTTCTAAGGGTGTTCATGTAAATGAATCTAAGATCAATGCTATTAAAACTTGGCCCCAACCAACCAACTTGCAGCAAGTGCGTAGTTTTCTTGGTTTAGCCGGTTTCTATCGTAGATTTGTGAAGGATTTTAGCACCATTGCTTCACCCTTGCATGCTTTGAGTAAGAAAAATGTTCCTTTTGTTTGGGGACCATCCCAACATACCGCATCCAATGAGATTAAGAATTTGCATACACATGCTCCTTTGTTTGCCTTACCCAACTTCAATAAACCATTTGAGATTCATTGTGATGCTAGCGGTTATGGCATGGGAGGTGTGTTAATGCAAGAGAAGCGACCTATAGCTTTCTTTAGTGAAAAACTTTCCGGAGCGCAGCTCAGTTATCCAATCTATGACAAAGAGCTATATGCTTTAGTGAGAGTCCTGCATCTTTGGGAGCATTATCTTCGTCCTCATGAGTTCATTCTTCACATTGATCATGAAACACTTAAGTATCTTAAAGGTCAAACTTAGTTGAACAAGCATCATGCTAAATGGAGTGAATTCATCGAGTCATTTCCTTATGTCATCAAGTATATCAAAGGCAAGGAAAATGTTGTGCCGGATGCGCTTTCCCGTATATGCATGCTTGTTACTCAACTTGAATTGAATGGCATTGGCTTCGAGCACATAAAATACTTGTATGCGCATGATCCTACTTCTGCAATTCCTTATGCCAAGTGTTTGATGCATACAGCTCGGGAACGCTATTACATCAAAGATGATTATCTTATGAGAGCTAACAAACTTTGCATCCCCGAGTCTTCTCTTCGTTTGTTACTTTTGTAAGAATCTCATGGAGGAGGACTAATGGGACACTTTGGACGTGACAAGACATTTGCTACGCTCTCTAAGAACTATTTTTGGCCCAATATGTTCTGCGACGTCGCACGCGTCACCAACCGATGTTTGACATGTCGCAAAGCTAAGTCCAAAGCTCAATCTCATGGTCTTTATACACCCCTTCCAATTCCATATCACCCATGGGAAGATATTAGCATGGATTTTTTACTTGGTTTACCTAGGACTAGAAATGGAAAGGATTCTGTGTTTGTTGTTATGGACCGATTCTCTAAAATGGCACATTTCATACCATGCAACAAGATAGACGATGCTTCACATGTTGCAAATCTTTTTTGTAGGGAAATCTTGCGCCTACACGGAGTGCCAAAGACGATTGTCTCGGACCGCGACGTCAAGTTCTTGAGTTACTTTTGGAAGACCTTATGCACCAATCTCGAAATCAAGCTACCATTCTCCATAGCATACCATCCACAAACCGATGTCCAAACAGAAGTGACGAACTGAATGCTCTCCACTCTACTACGCGTGTTGATCAAGAGGAACATCAAGGAGTGGGAAGAGTGCCTACCCATCGCCGAGTACGCCTACAACCACGCAAGACATTTGACTACCGGCAAGTCCCCTTTCGAGGTCCTCTATGGTTTCAACCCATTGTCCCCATTGGACTTACTTTCTCTACCACTACAAGAGCGCATCAACATGGACGCGAGTGCCCAAGTGAACTATCTCAAGAAGATGCATGAAGACAATGGGTGCCAAACTTGTCTTTACTACTACTACTACTACGACGACGACGACGACGACGACGACGACGACAACGACAACGACAACAACAACAACAACAACAACAACAACAACA